>CM069153.1:38272257-38352257 GCA_035221665.1 Okamejei kenojei
CTTTGCACAGCGCTCAGACTGCGGCCACTACAAAGTCTCTCCCGATATAGATCCTCTTCTACATCTCGACCACACGACATAATGCCTCCAGCTCCTCGCCGGGAGATTCTCTATTTTATATGGTGGCAGCTAGGTTTTCTTCCATAGGCCTCACCACTTCCTTAATATATAGCAAATCCTTTTGCTATCCAGGGCATCTTTGGCTCTTATAATATTTTTTCCTTTTTATTTTTATTTTTATTTTGTGGTGTGCTTTCAAAATGCAAATCACCATCAACAGGGTCTGCCTTCTGCACCCTAATCAATTGGGATTTTTAACATGTGACTTCTTTCGGCCCAATTCTGGGTCCGAGTTCCAACTTCCAAATAGGCCCATGGCCATAATCAGAATAATTTAAACCACATGGCTTTCTTAGGAACCTTCAGGGTACTTTGACCCTTAGTCTCATAATTAATTGGAGAACTTTCTAATATGCTCCATAATCAGTTCCACATAGTTTTACTTATCTGGAGGATTTTCATGGTCTGACGTCATCAGACCACGGGCCTCTCAGATTTTTTATTTTATTTTATTTTCCATTTTTCATAGTCGGGTAGATTTCTCTCCGTGGTTATCATTTTGTAAAACTAATCGCTTACGGGTATATCTACGGACCGGTATCGGAACCGGCTCCGCACTAGCTTTTCCGTATATTTATTTGTCACCCATGGAAGCATTTAACCCGCGAATATACGTTTACTTCATCATCTGGCTGTTATCCAGCAATAATATGGACTTGAACTGATTTAATTATTCCTATACTGCTGGACCTCTACCAGCGCCGCAAGAAAATCCCAATTTATGTTCTTACCTGCGGGGCCGTTCCGAACCGCTGCGAGGTAGCTGCTCCTTACAGCAGCTCCACCTTCCGCCGTCAGCGTCGACGTCATGCCGTTACCAGCGTGAGGCGGGCTCTTCACGTAGTCATCTCTCGTGACTCGAAGTAAAATAAAACTATCCATAATACAACTTAGGAGATAGGTCCGTAGGTAAAGAAAACAAAACTAATCGTCTAGTTCTGGGTTCAAGCTTCCGCAAGATCAGCGCTGGCCCATCTACCTTCAAATAATCAATGAACGGCGGCCATATTCTAATAAATTAATTCTTAGGTACAGGCCTAGGTACAGGCCTAGGTTACAGGAAATTTATTTAGTCTGATTAAAGGAACCCAATATTTTAAAAATTGGAGTGGGTCTCTCAACAAAGATTCAGGAAACAACTTTTCACGTAAAATGGGGAGTGTGAATATGAAATTAGATTTGTCAATTAAGACAAAATCTAATTTTTTCCAGATTTAAGGTCTCCGACATCTACCATAAATCCACCCCCATTTATTGTAGGAGATGCAGGGTTTTTCCAAAAATTGTAATATTAGTTTTTTCCCAGTTATATAACTATAATCCAGGTTTATTGTCTGTTTTAGGTATTGTTCAGATATGCCAAGTATTATTAATTTTAGGATCGGGTCCAGTTTGAATATTAACTACAGAAATAATTTAAAAAATATCCACCCAAAAATTTTTAATTTTTATGCAATTACAAAGGTATGGGTTTAAAAATAGCCTCAGAGTATTGACATTTATCGCAGATAGGAGAGATATTAGGAAACATTCTATTTAATTTTGTTTTAGAATAATGCAATCTGTGTAATATTTTAAAATTGTATTAAAAGAATGTCTGGTGTTTAACAAACATTGATGTATATGTTGTAGACTCATCCCAAATATCTTTCGTTTTTGGGTTGAACTGATTCATTTTCCCATGCTTGTCTATGTGCTTACGTCGATGGATTCTCACTATCTAACAGAATATTATAAATTTATGATATTAATTTGACAGTGTTGGGATGTAAGGAGTATTTAGACCGTAACGAGTTGGACCATGGTTCAGTCTAATTGTAATGCAGAACACACGAGGACTAAATGCTCTATTCACTCCCAACCTTTGTACATTTCTGTATTCCTGGCCTGAAAGAGTTGAACTATGGGAACAGACTAAATAACATTGACTTGTATTGTGCACGAGATGACCCTATTCAGATGTTTAATATAATGGAAGTATTTGATGGCCTAGGTACAGGGAGATTGGTGGGTTCATGGAAAGTGTGGCCAGGGTACTTGGTAGAAGCAGATATGAGAGCAACATTTGACTGTCACATGAGCAGGTAAGGGATAGAGGGATGTAGACCATATACTGGCAGTTGGGATTAGTTTAAAGTGCAGTTGTGGTCAACATAGGCATGGTGGGTCAAAGAGCCTGTTTTGATGCTGCACTGTTCTATGTAGCATGTACTTTACTTCTCTACATTATATGTACTTTATCTCTCTCCTTTTCAATATTTTTCTTCCCTCACATATCATCTCCTCTCCATGTCTCCCCATCTTTCTCTTCTCTCTCTCTCTCTCTCTCTCTCTCTCTCTCTCTCCTTGCCTCACTTCTCTTTCCAACGTTACTTCCCTTTCTCCCTTTGCCTCCTCTCCTCATGCCTCCTCTCTTACCTTCCCTCCTCCGTTGATTTCCAACTCCTCCCTCTGCAATCCACTTTCCTTATCCTTCCATTGGCTTCTCATCTCTTCGTCTTCCTTTCTCTCCTCTCTACCCTAACTGCCCATCCCTCTCCTCTCATTTCGGCATTTACCATTGCATTGGGCACCCAGGGTTTGGTCCTCATGTCTGCTGCCATCAATACAGGTTAACCAGGAGTCTGTTGTCTCCTCCTCCTACCCACAACCTCCTGGCACCAACACACTTTCCACAGAGGATCACTGAATGCCCACTGGTAGGATCTCTAATCAACTTCCACCCATTGCAGACAAAATGCAGCCAAAAACTACTCTCCTAATACTAGTTCGCTTAGCAGGGAGTGCAGTGAAACAAAGAGCTAATCACCTGTGGTTTAATTACACAGTGCCCTTAATTGCACATTTATTTGAAAGAGCTGTGAATTTTCATTATTTAATGAAAAGCCTCCCATCATGCTGTTATGCCATTATGTGAAACAGTAAAGAATTCATACAATGTTGGACCTAAAGGGTGGTGAATTATTTATTAAGACCTTCTTGTGTAAAAACTCAGCCTCCTGCAGTTAATGAGTCATTAAGCCATTGGATACATGGATTAACTCTGGTTAAACTCCTGGATTTGCAGAGAGAAACTGGGTCATTCTAAGATTGCTTTGGGTGACTGTTACCTCATTGGTGACCCTCGGACCGTCGTTGATCGGACTTTACAGGCTTTACCTTGCACTAAACTTCATTCCCTTATCATGTATCTCTACACTGTAAATGGATCACTTGTAATCATGTATTGACTTTCTGCTGGACTGGATAGCATGCAACAAAAATATTTTCACTGCCATCCTCGGAATACGTAACAATCAGCTAAAACGGAACTGAGTTATTGCATTGGGATCCAGGATGCATGCTGATCTTCATAATTAGTTATGTTAGGTGAGAGGCACTTAATCTGCTGGCTCACACATCACTTTACCTTTTATGTCTATTTCATTTTACCAAATTGTCAGCAACCAAAAGCTCTGCCTGTAACAGTGAAGAAAACCTTGGTAAAGCTGGTATCTGGGTGTGAGGCAACCTTGCTACAATGTGAGCTCTCAGCATTCAAATTGTAGATTCCCATAAGGTGTCATTATTCCCATCAGGTGTCATTATACATGCTAGTGCCAAAGACCGTGGTTGGTCCTGACCTTGGGTGCTGTCTATGTGGAGATTGCTCTGTAGCTGCGTGGGTTTTGTTCCGGGTACTTAAGTTTCCTCCCATATCTCAAAGACGTGCGGGTTTGTA
Organism: Okamejei kenojei; assembly: GCA_035221665.1. Classification (NCBI taxonomy): domain Eukaryota; kingdom Metazoa; phylum Chordata; class Chondrichthyes; order Rajiformes; family Rajidae; genus Okamejei; species Okamejei kenojei. The sequence continues at coordinate 38,276,099 of CM069153.1, forward strand.
GGTTAATTGGCCTCTGTCAAATTGCCCCTAATCTTTAGGGAGTGGGTCCAAAAGTGGGATAACATCGAACTAGTGTGACTGCTGGCTGATGGTCAATAGAGACGGTGGGCCAAAGGGCCTGTTTCAATACTGTGCCTTTCAACTGAATTAAAAATCTCTGGGAATGGGAGTGGAGGTTGGGGTTTCAAACCTGACTCTGGCCAGGATTCCACATCATAATCTTTTGTTTAGCAGCCACCGACCTTAAGTGTTAAACCATTCGGAGAATCTGAGGATTGATCCCTAGACTGTCAATTTGGGGTAAAGCTGAGAGCAGGCAGTAGACCCTTACTGAAAAGCTTATCACTGCTCATCAATGCCAGCACTCATACCCACTCACTGGCCATGAGGTTACTGGACAGGGCTTTTCAGCGTTGTCTTTAGTGGTTAGAATTAAATATGATTCTGGAACGTGGGAGGCTGAGGGCGACCTGATAGAAGTTTGCAACATTCTGAGTGGCCTAGGTGGGATAATTGGTCATTGTGAAGGTAGATAGTCAAAATCTTTTTCTCAGTATAGAAATGCCAAATAATGATGAGTCAGAGTGCTGGAGGGAGATTGCTATGGTGCCAGAACCACAATGAGTTTCTCAACATTAGCAAGACCAAGGAGCTGATTGTTGGCTTCAAGAAGAGAAAGGTGGGTATCCCATGAACCTGCCTTCATTGCCCAGTCCACACATTGCCCCATTGAATGTGGGGGGTCCATGATGTATTGACCCCCACATTCCCCCCCCTCCCCCCCACACTCACAACTGAAAGGATCTATATGAGGCTCTGCCTCAAAAATGTCGCCAAATGTTTCATCAGAGATTCATATCACCCTGGCCGAGCTCTCATTTTTCTACTACCTTCAGGAAGAAGGTACAGGACACATGACCATCAGGTTCAAGAGCACCTTTGTCCAAGTAACTATCAGGCTCCTTAACACCACATAATACTAATCGCTACCTCAACAATTAAATTCTCGGATTCTTTGGTTTTGCACTATTATGGTTATCCAGCCTTACTGCTATTCATTTATTGTATTGTTGATTCTTATATATTTATTCATGTCCTGATGCGGTTAAGCTACAGCAAGAAATAATCCCACTGTTCTGTTGCCAGTCCATATGACAAATAAACATTCTGGACTTTTGACTCCTGAACAGAAGGCATTTGTTCAAAGTGAGAGGAGGAAGATTTACAGGTCAAGTTTTTTTTTTCACAGAGAGAGGTGGGTCAGTGTGGAGATACAAGGTCAAACCTGGAATGCACTGCAAGAGGAGACATACAATGGCAACACTTAAGAAGCATTTAGACAGGCACAAGAACAGGCAGAGAATGAATGGGTATAGATGATGTGCAGGAGGATATGTTTTGTTTAAAGTGGCATTGTGATTGGCACAAGCATTGTGGGATGAAAGGCCTGTTCCTGAGCTGTACTGTTTTATGTAGGATGCGAAGATAAAGGAAATGCCCTGTGTGCCAGAATATGAAATGCCTCTCATCTAACATGAAGTTACTCATGGGAACGTCCCTATGTTATTAACTGCAGGCTGTGTCCTCCAGTTAGAGGGTTCATTTGGTCTCAGGATTGGGGGAATATTCGTCACTCCAGCTTACATCCATGGACATTATCCAGAGATTCCTTGTGCAAAAGACTGTTTTTGGCAGATAAGAACCACCTGTGAATGTCAACCCAACAGGGTAAAAGTAATGTTTATTCAGAGCTAACTAATGTGGAAAACAGAACTCAGATAAAACGTGGGTGTCAGAGAGTAAACCTCCCATCGTTGTCAGTAAACACTCCAAGAAAGAACAAGACAGAATCATGCTCCATCTCATGTGTTCAAGATTCAGCAAGGGATAGATACAGAGAACTCCTGATATGCAATAGCAATAATTCATTTTAACCCTAAAACCTCAGAATAAATCCATGCTGTAGCAGCCTGACCCTCCGTTTTGTACCTTAATGTCTTGAAAACATTTTATTTTGTGGGGAATTGAGAACCAGTGATGCAATGAATATCTAGCGTTCTCTGTGATCCAACTTGGCTGGTAATAAGTTGCTATGTTACAGGCTCAAGCTGTTTTTTTAGAGGGAGTAATGATTCTGTCTCTTTGCTTAAAACCCATCAATTTTCTCTGGCAGCTATGCAGTTCCCGTGACGAATAACAGAGAATAACAGAGAATAACTAAGGGCTTGACAATATTTCATCCTTTCACTGATATCTCCAAAACAGATGGCATGGTGTTTCTTCTCACTGGCATTTTGTGTGATTTTGCTGAGTGCTAATTGACTGCAAAGCAGCGGACTACCCTCCAAATACAATAGATGGGTCTTAAATCACTTGGAGAGACACGAGGTACAAGCGGTACAGTGCCACAACAGTAGAGCTGCTGCCTTATAGCGCCAGAGACCCGGGTTAGATCCTGACTATGGGTGCTATCTGTACGGAGTTTGTACGTTCTCCCCGCGACTGCATGGGTTTTCTCCGGGTGCTCCAGTTTCCTCCCACACCCCAAAGACGTACTGGTTTGTCGATTAATTGGCTTTGGTAAAAAAATGTGAATTGTCCCTAGTGTGTAGGATACCTTAGGTTCTCCTCTCTGCACCATTAAACTTGTATAATGTGCTGGAAAGGGCCGCTGTCTGAATTGCTATTGGCAACGCCAACACTTCCGTAGGGTAGAATGTGAAGATCTAACCTCCCCGGCCTACCGCATCTTCAAATCTAATGATGAGGTCCAAACACCAAGCGCAGAGGTGCCACTGTCGCTGTTGGGTGAAGAGCTCTTCCTCAAATCTGTCAAACCTGTCAATGCTGTGTTGCTGATATTCAGAGATATTCATTAATTCCTAAAATTGAAGATCTATAACATCTAAGTTGCAAGGCTCAAGGCAGGAGCGTGATAGAATACTCTTCACCAGTGCAGTTCCAGCAACCCACAAGATTTGCAGCACTACCCAGGAAATGTAGCTCACTTGCTTTGCACGCTGTCCATACACAAAACTTCAATTCCCCTTTCCACTGGTGCATGGTTGCTGCAGTATGAACCATCTGCAAAATGCACTGCAGTTACTCGACTGAACTATGCCAATCACAGCTCCTAAACCTGCAGCCTCCACCACCCAGAAGCATATGGGAACACCACCCCCCCCATAGGTTCCCTTCCAAACTGCAAACCATCTTGACTTGGAAATACATCGCTGTTCCTTCATCATTCCGAAACGGCCTCTCCAAGAACATTGTGGGCACCATCACCAGGGCTAAGCAATGGTCTAAGTAGGCTGATCGTCTTCACAAGGGTGGTTTGTCATGGGCAATAAATGTAAGCCCAGCCAGTGACACTCACATTCATAAAATGAATGAATTTTTAAAAAGTTCTGGTGGAAATCTCTTCATTCACTGAATATGACAGGGCATCTACAATAAGATGACTGGATCTGACATTTCACTGATAACAGCAAAGGAAAAATGCGATGAAATTGATTATTACTCTGGACTGTTTGTTAGAAGGAGATTAGAGATGTCTCTGTTAGAAAAATAATAATTATCAACAACAAAATGACAAGTAGAAATCTTTTGGGAGTTTAACTCAGAAAAGAGCCCTCAAAGCAATATACCTGTAGCAAACAGGAAATATATTAGGCTTCACACCAAGGCTGATGAAGCAGAGGTTATATATTTTTTTTAGAATTTTTTGATTACATAATAAAACATTCCTCTGTAAAACTGCCGAAACTCCATCAAAGTGTAAAATATAATTTGCCCAGAGTTCTCAGTGCTGCTCTGAAGCAGAAACAGCTATGATTGTGAATCTTCAACAGCCTACCTTCCTGTTCTGATAAACTCTGAAACAAGGGGAAGAAATTCCTCTGCAAAAGATGTCCTGGAATCTCGATGCTCTTTGTGCAGTTCTGTTGGTGTGTACTGGTGTTTCTGCAGCACGGTGGAGCCCATTCACCCCGTTTTACATGTGCAGGCTCCTTGAAGAAAAAGTCTGATTAGTTTAGTTTAGAGATACAGCGCGGGGGAAAACAGGCCCTTTGGCCCACCGGGTCCGGCCGACCAGCGCTCCCCACACACCAACACTATCCTACACCCACTAGGACAATTTTTACATTTTCACCAAGCCAATTAACCTACAGACCTGTATAGCTGGAAACCGAACATTTCGGAGAAAACCCACGCAGGTCACGGGCAAAACATACAAACTCCATACTGGGACAGCACCGTAGTCAGGTTCGAACCCGGGTTTCTGGCGCTGCATTCGCTGTAAGGCGGCAACCCTACCGCTGCGCCACCGTGACTGTGATTAGTCTAATAGTTCTTCCCTCATTACCTTTATACACCCAATTCCGCACTTTAAAATTGACCAATTGGTTTCTTTTGGGGAGCACGTATGTCCCTTACGCAATTTGTTGAGACTGTCGGGGGTACACAAAAGGCTGGAGAAACTCAGCGGGTGCAGCAGCATCTAAGGAGCGAAGGAGATAGGCGACGTTTCGGGTCGAGACCCTTCTTCAGACTGGTCAGGGATCAGGGAAACGAGAGATATAGACGGTGATGTGGAGAGATAAAGAACAATGAATGAAAGATATGCAAAAAAGTATCGATGATAAAGGAAACAAGCCATTGTAAGCTGTTTGTGGGTGTGAAAATGAGAAGCTAGTGTGACTAGGGTGGGGGGAGAGAGATAGAGAAAGAGGGAAATGCCAGGGCCCGAGGGCTGAGGAAGAGGTGGGAAGGGGAGGAGGCAGCAAGGGTTAACAGAATTGAGAAAATTCAATGTTCAAGTCCAGAGGATGCAGACTCCCCAAGCGGAATATGAGGTGCTGTTCCTCCAACTTGCGGTGTTGTGCTCACTCTGGCCGTGGAGGAGGCCCAGGTCCGAGAGGTAGGATACGGAATGGGAGGGGGAGTTGAAGTGCTGAGCCACCGGGAGGTCGGGATTGGTTATTGCGGACCGAGAGGAGGTGTTCGGCGAAACGATCGCCAAGCCTCCGCTTGGTCTCACCGATATAGATCATCTGGCATCTGGAGCAACGGATGCAGTAGATGAGGTTTGGAGAGGAGGTGCAGTGTGAACCTCTGTCGGACCTGTAAGGACTGCTCGGGGTCCCAATGAAAGGAGTGGAGGGGGGAGGTGAAGTGGACAAGTGTAGCATTTCTTGCGGTTGCAAGGGAAAGTGCATCAGGTTAACAACTCACCTGTCAAATGGAAAGGCAATTTTTCCTTTTTCAAGGCTTTATTGTTTAATGATCACCATTGTGGAAAGGAAATACTGCTATCTTCCTCATTGACACCTTGCAACAGTAATATAAAGGAACTGCAGATGCTGATTGATACCAAAGATAGACACAAATTGCTGGAGTAACAGGCAGCTTATCTGGAGAAAATGGATAGGTGACATTTCAGGTTAGGACCCTTCTTCACGACACCTTGCAACAGATCAGAAATGGATTTTTAAATGCTTCTGAAGCATCTAAAGATCCATTTCTGATGGGTTAGGCTGTTGGATTGTGCAGAGGTATGTCCCTGGGAGGGTGAATGATTAGCATGTGTTTGTCAACTTGCCAGATAAAATGGAACATTTCATAGCTCCAGATTTTTTCCACAGATGCCAGGATCTGAGTACTGATCTCATTAAATCCATTTCCAATTTCCGGAACCTATGTTTTGCTGCTCCTTTGAGGGGAGATGATCTTATTCCTTCAGGTGCCTATTTTGAATGGGGATGATATCTCAGGCAACTTTCAGCATCCTCGTCCCCTCCTCCGCTGCCAGGGATATCCATGGAACAGATCACAATCTTCAAGCACTTCTCTCTACAAATTCCTCCCATCAAATATTTGTTTCTAGTCCTGGGGAATGAAAGCTGAAATCCAACATTTGACATGTGAAAGCTTGAATGGGATATTAACTGCGTCTTACACTCCTCCCCACTCTGGTGGGATTGGATAATGCTCGCAGTTGGTTGTCTAAACCAGGGGTGGGAACCTGTGGCCTTAAGACCGCACGTGGCCTTCTAAAGCATTAAGTGCGGCCTTTTGAATTAATCCAAATTTTGTAGAACAAATCTATTTATTATTATTAATATGTTTTTGTTCATCTTTTATTATTTTTATTTTAATCTTAAAATGAACGTATTTAAAATACCAAAGAGTAAAAGAAGATTCAACGAAATAATCCTCCCCGACTGTCGGCCACAATTAAATCATTAGTAAGTCATGAGGGCTATTTTAACAAAATAATGTACATTTTGAAGTATATCTAATTGAACTTTCTTGGATGCGGCCTTATTAGATTACAGCTAACTTAATGCGGCATTCCACCATGAAATGGTTCCCCACCCCTGGTCTAAAACATGGAATGGGTCTTTACTATTTCATGATGCCTGCTCTTACCTTCATATGTTCATAGGTTTATAAGTCATAGGAGCAGAAGTATTCAGCCCTCGAGTCTACTCTGCCATTCAATCATGGCTGATCTATCTTCCCCTCTAAACCCCATTATCCTGCCTTCTCCCCATAACCCTTGGACAGCATGCCCATCACTCTGTACTTTATCATTTTAGGATGTGTACATGTGATAGGGAGGACATGGAAATAAATTGTTCCGTTTTTTAACCGAGTTGGCATGGACACGAAAGGTGGACGGTCTCCCATTGCGTTGCATTGCGATGGTCTCCCATTGCGGTGCTGGCTCGAAGGGCCGAATGGCCTCCTCCTGCACCTATTTTCTATGTTTTCTATGAATAATTATTTGATTATAGTATTTGATTAGAGAATAATTCTTTGATTATAGCATTTCAAAACTGCTTCATTGTAAAGCACTTTGGGTGTTTAAAGGTCACAAGCATGCGAGAACATTTCAAATCGAATGAGGCAAGAAATCTCACTTTCAGGAGCATCAGGTAAGCATGTGTATCATTCACACAGAAAAAAACCTGCTGCATAAGACCACGGATATATAGGTTTAAGCTTGTCATGTGTACTGAGGTACACTGAAAAGCTTTGTATAGCATGCTATCCAAATAGATCAGATATACTGTACATCAGTACAATCAGGTCAAATGAGCACAATAGACAGAGCAAAGGGGAAGATGCAGAATGCAGAATATAGTTCTCATCATTGTAGTGCATCAGTTCCACAGGCAAAATTCAATGGCCACAATAGGGAGAGGTGAATCGGACAGTACCCTGGCTTTATAAGGATTGCAAGGATCGTTAGGAAGCCTGATAACAGAGGAAGAAAATGTTCCTGCCACTAGGGGTGTGTATTTTCAAGCTTCTGTACCTTCTGCTGGATGGGAACAGGGAGAAGGGACGATGGGGGGTGGGATTATGTTGGTGCTTCTCTGAGGCAGCGTGAAGTGTAGATGGAGTGTAGCCAGTTATAGCGTCCCAGCCTTGCCACTACCGAGGGGTGCCTGTGCTATTGCCTCAAGACTCCAGCTTCAATTCCCTCTTGGCATCCTTAATGGCCCGGTGAAGATTGTAGATGGATTTCTTGTACTGCTTGGGATCGTTTGACTTGAATGCAGCAGATGTATCGTCTTCATTGGACCCACTCGCTGATGAAGTCTGTGACAGCAATGGCACATCCGCCTAGTTTAGCTGTAGAATCCTAGAATATGCACCAGACCACTGACACAAAGCAGTCGCGGAGTGTGCCATCTGTTTTCTCGGACTGCACGACTTTCTGTGTCGATTCCCCCACTTCAGTTTCTGCTTGTAAGCTGGGAGGAGAAGCACAGCCAGGTGATCAGATCTACCAAAGGGCAGTCTAGGAATGGGAGCAGCATGCATGAACTGAGGCATAAAGTTAATTTTCTAGTTTAGCGTTCTCTCAACCAACAGGGACGTGTTTTATTGATTCTGGCTGGTCTTGGATCCTTGATTTACAGCTCTGGCCCTTGACACCAGCTCTTTTCTTGAAAATGATTTAGTTATATTCAAACATAACAAAGGGCAATGGAGCGAAAGCCGTTCCTTGACAGACTGTCTAAGAGCTGCATTCCCACAAGCAAATCCTTCCTTTGCTCCCCACCCTGTGTATCTGTTTACATTTAATTATCACATTCCTTCCCCGAGCTTCTCCCATGGAGCATCGTCTCCTGGCATCCGCTGTTCACCAGCCCATGACAAGGGGTGCGATTGACTTGGTCTTTGGAAGCCTGAGCAACTACGCTGTGGGGTTTAGTAATCAGACAGGCCTTCAGTGTTTGTAGGTGGGAAGCCCTGGGTTAGGTCCCGCTTGTTGTCCTGGCAATGGCATTTGTGCAGCTGCTTAACTCGTGCTGGCAATGGCATTTGTGCAGCTGCTTAACCTGTGTGTGGGAATGGCTTGGTAAATAAATAGACCATGCTTGAGATGGAATTTACTTTCTCATGTTGTCTCCGAAATGGTTGTTTCAAACCCCTAGTACTCAATTCTGGCCAGTGGGGGCAGACATTTCTCACTGATGTCAAAAGGCTGTGGATCCAAATTGCATTCCACACAAATTTAAAGTCTAAATAAAATCTTCCTCAGTCTGAAGAAGGGTCCCAATCTTAAACATCGTCTGTCGATTCCCCCCACAAATGCTACCCGAGTTCCTCCAGCACTTTGTGTTTTGCACAAATGTAAAATAGCATTTGAAAAAATCTCCACTGCAGTACTGAGACGCCAAGCCTCTCTGAGATGCTAAATCCAGCTTCATGTAAGAGATGGGCAGCACCATTTGTGCAATTGTTCTTGTTTCACAGAGATCTTTATCAGCGTCACTAAAACAGACTATCTGATCATTCAAATTATTCCACCCTACACAAGTAGAGTGGCAAAAAAGGTGTAGGGTAGGCTTACCTTCATCAGTTGATACAAACTTTGATTAATCGACATTTGGGGTATTCTGTGCAATTCTGGCCATCCCATTACAGGAAGGATGTGGAGACTTTGGAGAGGATGCAGAAGAGGTTTGCCGGAACGCTACCTGGATTAGAAGGTATTTACTCTAAGGGGAGTTTGGACAAACTTGGATTGGTTGAAGGATGGAGGTTGAGGGAAGATCTGATTGAAGTATAAAGGTAAGGGTAAGGGTAAGGATAAGGATAAGGATAAGGGGGAAGTCTTTTAGGACCGAGATAAGGAACAAAAAATTCACACAGAGAGTGGTGAATCTGTAGAATTCTCTGTCATAGAAAGTAGTTAAGGCCAGTTCATTGGCTATATTTAAGAGGGAGTTAGATGTGGCCCTTGTGGCTAAAGGGATTGGGGGGTATGGAGAGAAGGCAGGTACAGGATACTGAGTTGGATGATCAGCCATGATCATATTGAATGGCGGTGCAGGCTCGAAGGGCCGAATGGCCTACGCCTGCACCTATTTTCTATGTTTCTATGTATATAAAATTATGAGAGGAATAGTTAGGATCGACTATTTCTCCCAGGGTGGAAATATCAAAGACTAGAGGACGTAGCCTTAGGTCAGAGGGGGGAAATTGAAAGGAGGCAACTTCCAGCAGATCTGAAATAGGGATCATGGAACTGAGCATAGGAATCTTCCCCTCCATGTTTAGAGTATTGTGTTCAGTTCTGGGCACCATGTTAAAGGAAAGATATTGTCAAGCTTGAAAGGGTTCAGAGAAAATTTACAAGGATGTTGCCAGGACTGGAGGTGTGAGCTATAGGGAGAGGTTGAGTCGGCTGGGTCTCTATTCCTTGGAGCGCAGGAGGATGAACGGTGATCTTATAGAGGTGTATAAGATCAAGGGAGGAGTAAATCGGGTAGATGCAAAATGTCTCTTGCCCAGAGTAGGGGAATCGATGACCAGAGGACATAGGTTCAAGGTGATGGGGAAAAGATTTAATAGGAATTTGAGGGGTTATTTTCTCACACAAAAGGTGGTAGTTGTATGGAACAAGCTGCCAGAGGAGGAAGTTGAAGCTTGGACTATCCAATGTTTAAGAAACAGTTAGACAGGTACATGGATTGGACAAGTTTGGTGGGATATGGACCAATCACAGGCAGGTGGAACTAGTGTAGCTGGGACATGTTGGCCGGTGTGGGCAAGTTGGGCCGAAGGGCCTGTTTCCACACTGCATCACTCTATGACTCTATATGGTGGCACAGTCACAGGAAGAATGTACGAACTACATGCAGACAACACCCGTAGTCAGGATTGAACATGGTCCTCTGGTGCTGTAAGGCAGCAACTTCACTGCTGTGCTGCCCATTAGGAGATTGAGCTAGAAAACAATAAAATTGCAAAGTTCTCTCAGGTTAGAATATGTTAGACTGAAGGAAGATGAGTCCAGGGGCAAGTTGTAGCCAAGAGCCATTTGTGGCACGTGATGTTATTTCTAAAACCTGTCTCCCAAACAACCTTCCGTACTCGGTTCACACAGTGCAGCAATCAGCAGAGGCAGAGCCACAACACTGCCAAGGGGAGGGGGGGGGGAGGGGGTGCTGGCTGTGACTGCAGGTTGAAGGGCTCTAAGTTGAATCTTTAATAACAGGTCTTGCAACCTCAGGACGTGCCTGAGATTTTACATCTAATATAGTACATTTGAAGTGCATTTTTACTTGCAATTTGAGAGACCAGGAACAGAAGGTAGGAAGGGGGGACTGAAGGAAGGAGAGGATCGTGTAACAGGGTGTGAAGGAAAATGTGTGCCATGTCATGTGTCATATTTGTACATTTAGATGGTATATTTGTGTCCAGAATGTGTGTGTGCCAAGTCTTTACAGCAAAGTCTCGTCTCCTGTCATCCCAGACATCCTCATCACTGGACTAAGACCTGACTCTGTCAAATCCATGTGCATATATTCATTAAAAGAAGGCATCTTCCACTGGCCTGAACTGGAGTGAAATTAAGTCATCTTTGCAGCCGATGGACGATCTGAAAAGGGAGAAGGACTCTTGTTAATGATTAGAAATCTACCTTTGTTGGATGCAGGATATTATCCAGGCATGGAATATATCCAAAGGGGAACAACAGATCTTTTAATGACGCCTGACCAATGGATCTTGGGATAACTGCTGCCTTCTAAAGACAGCAGCTCCAAAAGGGCAGCATTCACTGACAGGTTATTGAACCCTAGCTAAGGTGACTGTTCATGGGGGATGGGGGAATATCTACTCTAAAATGATCTAAATGTTTGGCCTTTACTTTTATTATTTGAAGCGTGCTTCTGAAGTGAATACGTTCCAGAGATTTAGACTTTAGAGGTACAGCATGTCCTTTGGCCCACCTAGTCCACACTGACCAGGGATCACCCCGTACACTAGCACTGCCCTATACACTAGCACTGCCCTATACACTGCACTGCCCTATACACTAGGGACAATTTACAATTTTTGCCGACAATCCTCTACATCTTTGGAGTGTGGAAGGAATACATAGCACCCGGAGAAAACCCACACAGGGAGAACGTACAAACTCCGTACAGACAGCACCCGTAGTCAGGATCAAACCCGGGTCTCTGCGCCACTTTGCTACCCTTATCTATATCCAATACCAAATCTATATCATTCTGTACTACTTTGGGACAAGATTGTGCAATTGAGCTTAGCAGTGACAGTAATGCCCCTGTCCCACTTAGGAAACCTGAACGGAAACCTGTGGAGACTTTGCGCCCCACCCAAGGTTTCCGTGCGGTTCCTGGAGGTTCCTGGAGGTTTTTGTCCTCCGGCAACCACCTTCAACTAGCATCGCAAGCGGCTTCGACTAAAAAATTATCGATTTTTAAAACGGAAACCATTTCGACCACTGGCAAAAACCTCCGGAAACCGCACGGAAACCTTGGGTGGGGCGCAAAGTCTCCAGAGGTTTCCGTTCAGGTTTCCTAAGTGGGACAGGGGCATTACTGTGCTTCTGGATGGATAGGGATTGATCGATCCACTCTTGGACTAAGATTTATCAGACCGATTGGGGGCCTTCCCGAGCCTCCATTCGCTGTGATGGTATTTCAGTCTCAGTCACAGAGGCCGACGTCAGGAAATCCTTCAGACGTATCACTGATGGGGATGAGTCGGAGTACAGAAGAGAGATCGAGCGACTGTCCATATGGTGCCAGCACAATAACCTAGCCCTCAACACCAGCAAAACCAAGGAACTGATTATGGACTTTGGAAGGAGTAGGATGGGGACCCACAGTCCTGTTAACAGTCCTGATGGTTGAAAGGGTCACGAGCTTCAAATTCCTTGGCGTGCGCATCTGTGAAGATCTTTCCTGGTCCGAGAACACAGATGCAATTATTAAGAAAGCTCATCAGCGCCTCTACTTCCTGAGAAGATTACGGAGAGTCGGTTTGTCAAGGTGGACTCTCGCTAACTTCTACAGGTGCACAGTAGAGAGCTTGCTGACCGGTTGCATCGTGGCTTGGTTCGGCAACTTGAGCGCCCTGGAGAGGAAAAGACTACAAAAAGTAGTAAACACTGCCCAGTCCATCATCGGCTCTGACCTTCCTTCCATCGAGGGGATCTATCGCAGTTGCTGCCTCAAAAAGGCTGGCAGCATCATCAAGGACCCACACCACCCTGGCCACACACTCATCTCCCTGCGACCTTCGGGTAGAAGGTACAGGAGTCTGAGAACTGCAACGACCTGGTTCAGGAACAGCTACTTCCCCACAGCCATCAGGCTATTAAACCTGGCTCGGACAAAACTCTGAACATTAATACCCCTCCATCTGTTATTTGCACTTTATCAATTTATTCATTCATGTGTGTATTTACGTATATAATTGTAGTCAATGCCTACTATGTTCTGTTGTGCTATGCAAAGAAAGAATTTCATTGTCCTGTCAGGGACACATGACAATAAACTCTTTTGACTTTTGACTTTAAAGTCGTTGCTTTTATGCATTGAGTTGATTTATTCATCGATAACAACCTATGAGTCATATAGGGAGCATGGAGAACACAGTTGTGTCTTGCCCACTATTTCCAATCTCTCACTCAACTAGGAGTTTTTGGCAGGAGAGCATCATATCAGGATGTATCCCAGCTTGGCTTGGTAACTTCCCCGCCCAAGACTGCAAGAAATTGCCGAGAGTTGTGCACACGGGCCAGTCGATCACACAAACCAGACTCTCCTCTATTAACTCCATGTACACTTCACCCTGGCTTGGGAAAGCAGTCAACAAAATCCAGGACCACTCACACCCCAGTCATTCCCTCTTCTCCCCTCTCTCGTCAGGCAGTAGATACAAACGATTGAATGTACCTTCAACCAGCTCCTTCCCTACTGTTATTGGATTCTTGAATGGATCTCTCAAAAGCTAAGGATTTAAACAAGGACCATAAAGTATTCTTTAATTATGGGTTAAAAATTGGAAAGAAATTGATACTTAAATTTTGGAAAAATACAGCTATACCAACTATTAAAATGTGGTTTAGGAAAATGACGGACATAGCCCACCTTGAAGAAATGAGACTCCGCCTAACAGATAAATATGTCCAATTCTTAAGGAGTTGGTCTCCTTTCATCGACTTTTTGGAATCATATGATGCAGCGTAAAGATTATTGATTTCAGGTCAGGTCGTGGATAGATTTACATCTCTGAACAAAGATTTGCAAATTTCTTTTTTAAGGGTCTTTTTCTCCTATTTCTACTTTCTACTTTTTCTTTTCTTGTATACACACTACACGTTTTTTTTCTATTTTTCCTCTTTTTCTTCTCTCTATTTTTTATTTTTACTTCCTTTTCAAAAACATAAAACTAGAGGTTGTACATAGAATGTATTACGTTATGACATAGTTGGCACCTAAAATTAGCTGCCACTGTATTGTTTTGTACTGTATTAACTTCTAATAAAATAAACAACAACAATAAAAAGAAGCCAAGGATATACTCCTGATCTGCCAATCTAACTCATTGCAGTCCTTGCACTTTTTTTATCTGCTCTTTTAACTGCAGATTTTTTATCTGCAATACCGTATTCTGCATTCTATTTTCTTTCTCTTTTTGCACTCGTATGATTTGAGTGTATTCATGTATGGGATGATGTAACTGGAACAGTTTTTCTCTGTAAATTGGTACGTGACAATAATAAAACAATACCAATATCATTTCACCTGGAATGAAAATGTGGAAACTCAGAAGAATGGGATTTCAGCCCAACTTGAAGGGGGAGGGACAAACTACAGAGCCTCTCTTGAGCCCTGAATGCCTGAGCTAATGTCCACTTTTCGAACAGTACGCCTACCCCCGAAAATACATCAGAAATTGCTGGAAGTACAGAGGAGATCAGGCAAAGACTGAAAAGAAGAAGACAGGGCTCATGTTTTAGCTCAGAACCAAGTGTTTGGAGGTCTATTGCAACAACTGGTTAGGTCTGAAATATAGTGTGAAAGATACATCTTCTAGATGCGCTAGGTTGCATCCTCAGTGATGTGACCTGGGGTCATCGGGTGTTTCGGGTCTCACAACAACAGGCACCCTCGCCCAGGCGACCCAGCCGGGGTTGATCAAGCCCAGACTTGCGTCCCAGCAGCAACCGCCGACGGTTCAGCCCTCTTAATCCAAAGCCACCTAGTGGCTTTCTCTGCAGCTTTGCTTGTTGATTGAATGGCCCTCTTCTTTGCCAGCCCCATAATGCCCAACAGGTTGAGGACTTTGCAGAGTGAGCCTCCTGCAAAGCCTCTACAGCCCACCTCTATGGGCTCATAGTATGTCTTCCAGCATCTGTCCTGGCACATCTCCACCAGTTCCTGGTACTTTGCGTGTTTGCTCTCATTAGCCTCTTCAATACGCTCTTCCAAGGGCACTGTCAGAAAATACTTATTGATAACAACATATTGAAGGATTTGAGAACGTCTGGATAGATGGAGTTAGACTACATATCATCTTGATCTCACTGAATGGTAGACAGGCCTGAGGGACTAAACTGCTTTTCACGTGTCAGCTAATTCATCACATCCTCCTGCCCTTTGCAGTAAATGTTAATCCTGCAGTTAACAAGAGTAGTTACTCAAACAAACAACATCAGTGTGCAGGAGCTGCACAACATCAACAGTGATGCAATCAGCACAGCTATTCCAACCAGTCTTCTTATCTAGCCCACACACAAGATTAGAAGTTGTTCAGCCAGAGCTTCTCGGCATCTGCACACAATGGTGTCTGCCTTGTCGCTTCTTGTGCGTGGTGGAGGGAAGATTGGTGGAAACAGGGCCGCGACGTCAATTGACCCCATTCCAACCAGTAACAGGCATTCTGCTAATTGCAAAATTCTTCTTACAAAAAATAGCATAAGTAAGTTTTTTTTTACAGCGCCTCAGAAAGTTAGCATGACACCTTTATAGATTAAAAGGATATTGTTTTTGTCCTAGACATGATAAACAATCTCTTACGTCGACGGAGATGAAATTTTATTTCGGTATTGTATCTCCGTCCCCACTGCAGCCTAACATGGTAGAGTGCGCAGCCTTTCCTGGAGACTGACGGGCACTCCAAGCCGCGGGAGTCTGTGAGACTTTAACAACATGGGGCTTGCGATCCCTTTGCCAGGGATCGAAGCTCCAACCACGGGGCTTGAGGTCGTTAACATCGTGAAATCCACGGTCTCTGTAAGAAGAGGCCGACTCGGAGCTCCATGCCGCGGAGAGAGTTTCAACCACCCCGACGCGGGAGTTTCGATCACCCCGACGGGGGGCTTCGATCGTTGGCTGCGGGGGCTTTCATCGCCCTGACTGCGGATGGTTTGACTGCCCCGACCGCGGGAGAACAAGAGGAAGAAGATTGAACTTTATTGCCTTCCATCACAGTGAGGAATGTGGAATCCACTGTGGTGGATGTTTATGGTAACTTTTATGTGGTTGTGTGTCTTGTTGCTTTTCACTTAGTATGGCTCAAATCTCACTGTACCTTAATTGGTGCATGTGACAATAAACTGTCCTTGAAACCTTGACCCATTCCCCACAACACAAATCTCTAAGATTTCAATATTTTTGACTGGAGATTCAATGTAGAGTGATGATAGACACAAAACTGGAGTAACTCAGCGGGACAGGCAGCATCTCTTGAGAGAAAGAATAGGTGACGTTTCAGGTCGAGACTCTTCTTCAATGCAGAGTGCTTCCACGGGGAAATTTTCTGAAAGGCCCAAAACAAAGTTGGAAAGCACATTCGCCAACTGTGTATTGGCACTGGTCACACCGTCGTGTCTAGACTGCCCCAAGAGATATGTTGGTCTATACAAGCACCAAACTGCCCAAGTAATCCATGAACATCTTATCTTCAGCAAGACTTCAGGATATCTTAGCTCAACCTAGTTAATATTTATTAATGTAACGTATTGTCACAGTGAAAACCTCCGTTTTGCGTAATATCCAAGCAAATCCTACCAAACATCGGTACAATCAATGCATACATGAGTACAGCGGAGAGTGCGAAAAAGAGAAAGGAAAAAGAGTGCAGAAAACAGTGTACTAAATCATGAGAGGAATAGATCGGGTGGATGCACAGAGTCGCTTGCCTGGAGTAGGGGAATTGAGGACCAGAGGTTCAAGGTGAGGGGAAAAGATTTAATATGAATCTGAGGGGTAACTTTTTCACACAAAGGGTGGTGGGTGTATGGAACAAGCTGCCAGAGGAGGTAGAGACTGGGACTATTCCATCGTTTAAGAAACAGACAGGAACATGGATAGGACAGGTTTGAAGGGATACAGATCAAGCGCAGGCAAGTGGGACTAGTGTAGGTGGGACATGTTGGCCGGTGTGGGCAAGTTGGGCCTAAGGGCCTGTTTCCACACTGTATCACTCTATCACTCTAGTGTTACAGCTGTAGACTCAGTGCAAATTAAATGGCCACAACAAGGTAGATTGGGAGATTGTAACTATATCCTTAGCTCAAGAGAGGTCTGTTCAAGAGACTGAGTATATTTGAAAAGTTAGTGGAGACCTCAGGCTGATGGCTCAAGAATAAACAGCACTGCCAGCCCAGATTATGAGCTCGAGCCTTTGTACTTGTTCTCTCCCTCGCACTTGATTTTATACTTGAATCGACAGGCTGTAGATTCAGAGCACTACCATTGAACCAGAAGTAACTTCCTCTCCTATAAATCAGACAGGATTTACTATGTATTGGCAAGTAGAGAGGTGACGGGAATGTGTTACAATTCTCCAGCAATGACGCATGCTTTGTGCTGCGAAACAACGACGGATCCATGAGTCAGACTTTGCCTCAGACTGTTTATAGCTGTGCTTGAAATGTGTACAATTGGCTGGTCCAGCTTAATGCGTACTCTAAAGGTCGCTAATCACAAGCTGTGTCACCCAGCCTGTTTCTGAATTCTATTTTTATCACCCCTCATGGCTCTATGTCCCAGAGGAGTATTCTTCTGCCATCCATTTGGAAGAGGTGTCGTTTTAATGCTGATGAGGAAAACTCGAGAAAGGTTTCTGAATGTAAAATACTAAAAATCACCAGAAAAACAGAGAATGGATACATCGGTAAAATGTGAGAGACTCTTCCTTGCACAGAATTTTTATTATACTTTACAACTTTATGCAGACAGCTTGAACTTCAATAATACCTTACATTCTTGTGTTTGGTTTAGTTTAGAGAAACAGCGCAGACACTGGCCCTTCGGCCCGCTGAGTCCGCACCGACCAGCGTTCCCCGCCAATAACACTATCCTACACACACTAGGGACAATTTTACATTCATACCAATCCAATTACCGGTAGTCTAAAAACCTGTTTGGAATGTGGGAGGAAACCGGAGCTTCCCAGAGAAAACCCATGCAGGTCACGGGAAGAACCGTACAGACAGCACCCGTAGTCAGGATCGAACCCGGGTCTCTGGCGCTGTAGGACAGCAACTCTAACGCTGCGCAACCATGCTGCTCACGTGGGCTTCACTATATTCTTGACCACCTGTGGCTCTTGTTACAGTATCGTCTGTTTGTGGCCCTCTCACCCACCTGTGGTCCATAGTAAAGACTACCATGCTTGGGGCATTCAGTACTGTTTGACCCAACTGCGGTGTGCAGTACGTTGTTAACCTGCTGTGGAACTCTCGCTAGGCCATCTCGCTGGGTGTCACTGTCAGAGCACGGAGCTGAGGTGTAACGTCTTGTCTGACCTCGCTGTGTAACTCGCTGAACACCGGCCAAGCTGTTATTCACATTAGGACACTTAACAGTTGGAGCCATTGATCAGGTGAGAAGACCTAGGCAAATCCTTTATCTTTTCAGGAAAGGTCCTTCTTCACTGACCCTGAACTCTGCGATGCAAGGCTTTTGAACCATAAAACAAACTCGTGGAAAAAATCAGCAGGTCAAGCAGCATCTATTGAGGCAAATGGATGGTCGACGGTTCTGGTCACGACCCTGCATCAGGACTGAGAGAGTTGGGTGAAGATAGCCTCTACAGCAGGGGTGGGGAACCTGCGGCCTTAAGGCCACATGCGGCCTTCTAGGCCATTAAGTGCGGCCTTTTGATTGAATCCAAATTTTGTAGAAATTTTTATTGATATGTTTTTGTCCGTCTTTTATTATTTTTATTTTAATCTTAAAATGAACGTATTTGAAACACCAAAGAGTAAAAGAAGATTCAACGAAATAATCCTCCCCGACTGACAGTCACAATTAAAACATTAGTATTAGTCATTAAAAAATGGTAAAACTCCAGGACCGGATGGTATTGGTTTGGAATTTTATAAAACATTCTATGATCTGATAGCACCACGTTTGAAGACACTTTATGAATATATTCATGCACAACAGAAATTACCAGAAACATTAAATGAATCTATTATAATGCTTATACCTAAATTAGATAAAGATCTGGATGATCCAGAATCATATAGAGCCATAGCTCTTTTAAATACTGATCAAAAAATATTAACCAAAAAACTAGCACATAGACTAAATACAGTGATTAATAAAGTAATTCATTCAGATCAAACAGGATTTATACCAAAACGATACTCCACATATAACCTGAGACGATTATTCAATATTATATACTCGAAAAGAAATATTAATAAAGATCTAGCAATTATTTCATTAGACGCAGAGAAAGCTTTTGATCAGGTTGAATGGTCTTATTTATTTTCGGTTATGGAAACTTTTCAGTTGGGAGAGAAGTTTATAACATGGGTTAAACTACTATATACTAATCCAACAGCTAGAATATTAATAAATCAAATGTTAGCAACTAAATTTAATTTATCCAGAGGCTGTAGACAAGGTTGTCCTCTATCCCCACTACTGTTCGCACTGGCAATTGAACCATTAGCACAATCCGTGAGATTACATCCTGAAATATACGGGTATGAAACCAAAGAAACTGAAAATAAAATCTCTTTATACGCAGATATATTATTACTTTTTATATTATACGCTTTATATTACAAAGCCTGAAACTAGTATCCCTAACTTATTAGATTTAATAACTCAATTTGGCTTGTTTTCAGGATATAGAATTAATTGGAATAAAAGTGAACATATGCCAATAATGGGAAATAACCCACATATACTACAACAATTTCCTTTTAAGATAGCAAATGAAAAAATCAAATATCTTGGAATTTATGTAACAAAAAGATATGATTCTTTATTTAAATCTAATTTCCCACCCCTACTGAATAAACTACTTAAGAATATCCTATATTGGAAAACATTACCTATTTCAATGCTAGGTAGAATTAATGCGATAAAAATGATTTTCTTCCGCAATTATTATACCTGTTTCAACTGATCCCGATATATCTTCCTAAATTTTTTTTTAAGAAAGTGGACTCTAGAGTTACCAATTTTATTTGGGATTATAAGAGACATAGGATAAATAAAAAACATCTATGTAAATCAAAAATAAATGGAGGTTTTGCATTGCCTAATTTTATGCCTATTAACTACTGGGCAGTTAATATTAAAAATATGAATTTTTGGTTGGAAGAATTAGATAAACAGCCAAACTGGTTAAAAATGGAAAAGGAAGATTGTTCACCTTTCGAAATTAGCTCGATTTTATTTGCCAATACTAAAATAAGTAAGAAAATTTATAGAGGAAATCCAATAATAGAAAGTGGGATACGTATCTGGAAACAATTAAAGAAAACATTAAAATTGGAAAGTATACCACTGGCTCTTCCCATTGTAAACAACATTACTTTTAAACCCTCAATGGTGGATAAAGGTTTTTTACAATGGAAGAACTATGGAATTAATAAGATGGGTGATCTCTACAGGGAAAGTCTCTTTCTTTCATTTCAGGAATCACAAAAAAATTACGGATTACACTCAAAAGAGTACTTTAGATATTTACAAACTAGAGACTATGTTAAATCAAACACACAGGATTTTAGAAATAGAAAGACAGAAGTTTTAGATGAATGTCTAAATAAATATCCGAACACAGAAAAATTAATATCATATATTTATAATATTTTATTGGAAAATGATGTACCAATGCAAGTATGGGAAAATGAATTAGGACAAACAATTAGTCTAGAAGTATGGAATTAAAGTTTACAACATATACACCACTGCTCATTAAATGCCAGACACTCTTTGATACAATTTAAAGTTTTACATAGATTACACTTTTCAAAATCCAAATTAAACAGAATTTTTTCAAATGTTTCTGCTATATGTGATAAATGTCAGCATTTAGAAGCTAATCTAACGCATTCATTCACAAAATGTATAAAAATTACTAACTTTTGGATAGAAATTTTTAAGATAATCTCAAATGTAGTTAATATAAATCTGACTCCATACTCAAAATTAATCACATTAGGAATATTAGAAACGGATCAACTACTAACAACACAGCAAATATTTTTTATCGATTATAGTTTAATAATTGGTGAAAAATTAATATTAAGATTTTGGAAAGGTCCTACATCCCCCACAATCAAAATGTGGATTACAGAAATGTCGGAGCCACTTCATCTGGAAAGATTAAGACTTGTCCTTTTGGACAAGCTAGATCAGTTCAGAGGAATATGGTCTCCATTTATTCAATATTTAAAGGGTCAAGGTGGTCCGGTTCGAGGGCCTGACTGAAACCTGAATGAAGGAATAGATGAAGAACTATATATAATAGACCACTGATATATCTCCAATGAAGAATAGCCTGCTTAATACTCCACTCATATTATTGATGTTCTACTTTTATTTTATTTCTCTTTATTATTTCTCTTTACTATCTTCTTTCTGTTATAAAATAATAAAAAGTATAGAAGTATAAATAAGAATGATTGTAAACTTTAAAAATATTAAGAATTTATGTGACGAATAATATGTCTCTTTCTTTTTATTTTATGTTATTCCTTCTTAATATGTATTTACTTCTAATAAAAATATTTTACAAAAAAATAAAACATTAGTAAGTCATGAGGGCTATTTTAACACCTGTTATGCTCATGATTTAGTTCTAATGCAACTCTAGAATGGTCGTTAACTTTGACATGCACGGAAAATGCTTTCTTGCTTTTCAACCACTTATTGCTGCGATTCTACATTGACCTACCTAAAACCCAAATCAAGACGCCCTTAAGGTCACAAATGACAGATACCCAACTGTGTACCTCCATGTTGCAACCAAATATTCAAATGCTTTCCCACAAAAAGCAGTCACCAAAAAGTCTCAAAAGGTTAATTCACTTTAGAATTAACAATTTTTTTTTCATTTTTTGAAGTTGGTACATAGTAGTTAGATTTTTACAAAATAATGTACATTTTGAAGTATATCTAAATGAAGTTTCTTGGATGTGGCCTTATTAGATTACAGCTAACTTAATGCGGCATTCAAACATGAAAAGGTTCCCCACTCGTGCTCGACAGCATAGCTCTCTATATTAAAGTCCATCAGGCTCAGCTGAAATAAGGATTGTACTTTTTCCAATGAGTGGCCGCTTTGCTCTTCAAAGACTTCAGAAATGTAGATTGAAATGGTTGCAGGTTGCAACGTATGAACCATGAAAGTTGTCAATGCCGTGCCTGACCCGTGTCAAAGGGCGAGAGGAGACTGACCCAGGCCGGTCCAACCTTCCAAGTGTGTGACTGATATAATTCCCGTTTGAGTCCCAGAATGGGAAAGAACCCACAGAATCAACCAGTCCCAGGATATACAACCCCTGTGTGCCCCCACAGTCGTGAGGTGTGAATGGGCAAGGTCTGACCCACTGTACCCATTCCCAGGGTGGGGTGGGAGGGGAGCATCCTGGGATGAATGGATAGTGTCTAACACTGGTAGAGGGGAGGTGGGAAGTAGCGGTGAGGCTGGGGCTGGTGGGACAGGTGGTACCAGGTAATGGTTGGTGGGGGGGGGGGGGGGGGGGGGGGAGATAGGTTGATGGAGCCCGGAGGTGGACTAGGAGGGGTAATTTAAAGACAGAAGCTGGTGGGGTGGATAAAGAAAATACATTTTTCAGGCAAATGGAGCCAGGCGGTGGGGGCAGAGTAAGGTAGGGGGCAGAGTCTGGAAGGTCATGTGGAAACATATAAAGGAGGGATGGTGGGCAGATGGAAAGAGTTATGAATCTGGAAAAGTTGGGGCGGGGAATAATAAAGGTGAACAGAAGCATTGAGAACTCAGGTGAACTCGGGGCGAGTGATAAAGGAATATAATGGTTGTGTGTTTCCTACCCCATAAAACTCACTGTCAATACCATTGGACTGTAGGCTACCCAAGTGGAATCTGAGGTGCTGTGCTTCCAGCTCTTACAATATGTGCCTTCCTCTGCAACTGGATCATTGCTAAAAAAGGTGATCAAGTGCATGTCGAGCCGAAGGATAAAAGATTATCACTTTAAGGCTGGATGTGGGCTCATGGAGGTTGCGTGGCAAATTCAAAACAACAGGTCAGTCAAGATGTTTACAGATTGCAGGCAGCGACAAGGTTGTAATGTCCTCTGGAACCATGCTCACGGCAAGAGAAGTTAGACACAAAATGCTGGAGTAACTCAGCGGGTTAGGCAGCATCTCCGGAGAAAAGGAATAGTCCTTGTTTCGGGTCAAGACCCTTATTCAGACCTTCTCAACCTGAAACGTCACTTATTCCTTTTCTCCAGAGAGGTTCCTTGGCCCATTGAGCTAATCCAGCATTTCATGTCTATCTTCGGTGTAAACCAGCATCTGCAGTTCCTCATGGCAAGAGAAATGGGGACCAGCTCACAAGATTCAGTCATTTGCTCCTTCATCTTGTCCTGCCATTCAAATAAATGATGGCTGTTCTGCAGCTCCACTGCCTCTGCTCCACATCCAGAAACAGTCTCGCCCAACAAAAGTCGACCATTTACTGTCATCCAGCTGAGAATCTCATCCTTCCACTGCCCTTTTGCAGATTTTCCCAATATAGCAACCAATGATAGCAACCAATATAGCAACCAATATAGCAACCAATGATTTTCCCAATATAGCAACCAAATAGACAATAGGTGCAGGAGTAGGCCATTCGGCCCATCGAGCCAGCACCGCCATTCGATGTGATCATGGCTGATCATCCCCAATCAGTACCCCGTTTCTGCCTTCTCCCCATATCCCCTGACTCCGCTATTTTTAAGAGCCCTATCTAGCACTCTCTTGAAAGCATCCAGAGAACCTGCCTCCACCGCCCTCCGAGGCAGAGAATTCCACAGACTCACCACTCTCTGTGAGAAAAAGTGTTTCCTCGTCTCCGTTCTAAATGGCTTATTCATTCTTAAACTGTGGCCCCTGGTTCTGGACTCCCCCAACATCGGGAACATGTTTCCTGCCTCTAGCGTGTCCAAATCCTTAATAATCTTATATGTTTCAATGAGATTCCCTCTCATCCTTCTAAACTCCAGAGTGTACAAGCCCAGCCGCTCCATTCTCTCAGCATATGACAGGCCCGCCATCCCGGGAATTAACCTTGTAAACCTATGCTGCACTCCCTCAATAGCAAGAATGTCCTTCCTCAAATTAGGGGACCAAAACTGCACACAGTACTCCAGGTGTAACCAAGCAGCAACCAAGCTTCAAGTGGAAAATCACCCCAACGCAGGAAACCACATCGCCACACCAGATGTATAAGGGTGGAGAAATAACAAAGGTGACTGAGTGATAGTTTCCAGATCTACCAATGTGGTGACCTGTTAACAGGTTAACAGTGCCTGAAATGGTCTCGCACATCAATCAGTTCATGGGTCAGTTGGGGATGACATTTCAGAGGGACTGTTGGGCCAACGGTGGTACTGTGCCAAGGACTGGCTAAACTAACCCCAGTACTCCAGCTGCAGCCTAAACAGAGATTTATAAAAAATGTGCAGGAAAGAACTGCAGATGCTGGTTTACATTGAAGATGGGCACACAATGCTGGAGCAACTCAGCGGGGCAGGCAGCATCTCTCAAGAGAAGGAATGGGCGACGTTTCTGAAGAGTCTGAAAAATTGTCTAAGCCCGAAACGTCACCCTCCAGAGATGCTGCCTGTCCCGTTGAGCTTCTTGTGTCTATCGAAGATTTATAACATTGTACCATAACTCCCTGACCAAGGAGGACAAATATCCCAACTGCATTGGAGCAACCTTCCCGCGGGATAGCTTTGGGAGTCCAGACAGCGTCTAAAGTACAAGCGGATGGCAGGCACCGTTTGCTCAGGTTCTTCGTGCCCTCGGTGTTGTTTATCACTCACTTTTGTGTGTCTGGTAAGTTTGTTTTCTGGCCTTTTCTGGAGTTTTGTTGGTGGGGGCAGGGCGAGGGGTTGAGGGTCCTCCTCTCTGTGAGTGGTGGTGGGGGGGTGGAGGCATGAATTGGTGTCAGTCTACATTCTCGCTGCTTTAAACAATCCCCCCGGCAACTGCCCCCAGCGCTCAGAGTCTCCGGAGACGCCTCGCTGGGTCCAGGAGCTGGCGGGGAAGCGATACCGGGGAAGTTGACGGTAGTGTCTGGAGCTGGAGATTATCCTCCTCCAGCATCCCCCTCCCCCGTAAACGCCGAACCCCCGGGTGACAAACACGGTGTTGCAGTTTCTGGGAGATTTAGTTTGGCAGAGGAGAGGGTCGGGCCATTGCCTCTGCCCCTGCGCCGCTCGCCTGCCCCAGATTCAACGGGGGAGTTTTGCTTCAACTGATGCGTGGGGTCGTGTTGGACTCGTGGCCATGGTTCGGTGGCTGGTGTTGCTCTCCATCCTGGCTGGGGCCACTCCCGGTAGGTGAAGCTTTCTCTCCAGGGCTGTCTTCCAAGAGTCCACACTCAAGATGGTTCTGGATGGCGCTGGCTGTAGTGTTTAAAAATGAGTTGGAAAAGATCGAGGGCTACAGAGTGGGGTGGATTTTCCAAAACTTCTTCATATCCCCCACAACTCCAGCAAAAGATCTGTGGGGGGTGGGGGGTCTGTACAGTGGTATAAATTGTCTAAAGTTTTAAATAGAATATTGATCCAAATGCAGTCACAGGATGGAACCAATGACATTATCAATCAAAGCTTAAACGTGTTAAATAATGGACAGAGCATTGAGATGAAATTTCAAGATAAATTAATGTGCACAGTAATTGCAAAGTTTAATATCTGGGAGTAAATTGTGAAAGGTCTACTGTTCCAAGGAGAAGCGATGTCCCTCTGTCTCTCGCCTGAATCTCAGATTCAGCGTGGGAGTTTTGTTTCATCTGATGCGTGGTTGTGAGCACCGTTGTTTCCACCTTTAAACCCTCCCTCACCCACCACCCCCCATACCTGTGAACACGGTTCTCTGGCTGTGAACCATCCTTGCTGGAGGTAATGGTAAGATATGCAGTTGGCAAACAGAAGTAAAAGGGGAAACTGAAACAAGACTCAAGCACATACATTCACCAAGCACATACATTCTTAGATTGGTAAGGGGAGTGCATTGTAACCAAGGACTCTGCAGATAAGTAAAAAGTACATTTTGCAATATTTAAAAAAAAAATCAGATCAGATTTTACAATAATTAATGTTTGTGGGAAAATAAATAAAGATTAAAGTCAGGATAAAGCAGATCACGAACCTGTTAAATTCCAGTGATATATCACACACTCAGAGAACTGTAGAGAAGTACAGCACAGAAAGTAATAGTTTGGCCCTCCATCCCAGCCCCGAACAGTTTGGACGAGCTGTTTACTTTCCCATTGTTTTGAAAATCTTTTTCCTTCACAAATGTTTTCAATATTCCTTTCATGGTTATAATTCAAATTTGATCCACCAATCTGTCAGGCAATAAATTCCTGAATTTTACCCGCTGTGAAAAAGAACATATCCTTCACTTACCAAATGAGGCCATTCAGCTCATCTGATACCTGGCAGCCCCAAACGGAACAATCCCACCGACCTATTGCCCCCCCCCGCATCTTATTACATTGCACTCCAGCAACATATTCTCTTATTTGCCCTTCAGCTCCCATGTCAGATTATTGCTACTTCCCTGCATAAGGGGTAATTCAAATGCTGGCCAGTGAACTTCCACCATATCATTGTGTATCATATCAGAAACTGGAGTACCCACGGAAAACTCAAACAGCCCTGGGAGAACGTCCACGCAGACAGTGGGCAAAGTCTGGAATCCATTCCACTGAGGCAGCAGCATTAACTATTGCATCTTTGTGCCAGCCTTCGTCTGCACTTTCAGTTCTTCTGCCCTTTCCCTCCAGCCTTTATCTTCACCTTCATCCGCACCCACCACCCCTAACCTGGCTCCATTTGCCTTTTTGTTCTCCTAGTCTGCTTCCCCCTGCTCTGTCTCCCAACTTTACAACCCCACCCTCACCTGGCTCCGTTTGTCCGTCATTCATCACCTCCCCCCTTGGTCCAACTGTCACCTGTTGGCCTCTGCTTCATCCCTCCTCTTTATACCAGCTCTCTATTTTCAATCTCGACCCAAAATGTTAACCATCCATTTCCTCCCCACAGATGCTGCTCAATTCTCTGTGTTCCTCTAGCAGTTTGCTTGTAACCCATAGTTTATATCTTATTTTTATGTTATTAAGAACATTTTTCTTTTCTTTTATTTTATAGAAACATAGAAACATAGAAACATAGAAATTAGGTGCAGGAGTAGGCCATTCAGCCCTTCGAGCCTGCACCGCCATTCAATATGATCATGGCTGATCATCCAACTCAGTATCCCGTACCTGCCTTCTCTCCATACCCTCTGATCCCCTTAGCCACAAGGGCCACATCCAACTCACTCTTAAATATAGCCAATGAACTGGCCTCAACTACCCTCTGTGGCAGAGAGTTCCAGAGACTCACCACTCTCTGTGTGAAAAAAGTCTTTCTCATCTCGGTCTTAAAGGATTTCCCCCTTATCCTTAAGCTGTGACCCCTTGTCCTGGACTTCCCCAACATCGGGAACAATGTTATCAACTCCTATTGTAATTTAACCACCTCAGTTAAATCTTCCGTGCACTGTGAATAACCTTGTTATAGAGTCACTGAGTCATTGAGCTATACAGCATGGAATCAGGTTCTTTAGCCCAACGTGTCCTTGCCAATCAAGTTAGCATTCTGGGCTCGCCCCATTTGCTTACATTTGGCCCTTATTCTCCTAAACCCTTCCTATCCAAATATATGTCCAAATATCTTTGGAAAGTCATAATTGCATTCACTTTTGTATTTATGTCAGACAACTCATTCCAGATACAGACCTCTCTCTAAGTGAAAACATTGCCCCTAAGATCCTGCTTAATTCTCTCCCCTCTCATCTTAGGGCTATGCCCTTTAGTTTTAGTCCTGGGAAAAAGGCTGCGAAATGTTCACTATATCCACTATAGCCCGTCGTGCGTTTGTTTACTTCAATAAGGTCACTCCTCAGCCCTCTACACTGCAAAGAAAAAAGTCCCAGCCTATCCATTGTCTTCCTATAACTCAAACCCCACAAGTCCTGGTAAAATCCTGGTGAATCTCTTCTGCATCCTTTCCAATTTAAAGATGTCCTTCCGAGCTTCACCAGTGTCTCATTGCGGTTGAAATTTCCCTGCAATGTGCTGCTTAGAATTTAAGGGAATTAATAGGTTTGGGGTAAGTGCAGGAAAGTGACACTGAAATATTAAAAAAAAAACATTGTGGCAATATTATTGAATGACAGAACAGGCATGTTCGCCCCTCACTCACGTGGCTCCATCTATCCGTTATCCTTCACCCTCCCTCGGTCTACCTGTCTCCTGTCTCCTGTCTCACCCCTCCACCGCTTCCCTTCCCTCTGACACCTCAATGCTAACTGAGGAACACCATGCTTATTATAAATGTGCAGCACAACCCTTAATTTTAACTGTGATCCTCCCTACCCCATTAATAAAGCCAACTACCCTGTGTAATTTTAAACACTTCAACTTGCTCAGCTAACTTCTAAGAATTGCTACAGGCTTCATTCTCCATGCAAACATTCTAAACTTGAGCAATTTAGCTTATTTAATGAATAAAGATTTGAAAATGAAAATATTGCTGGGCTTCAGGGCAAGGCAAAAATCAAATCACATTTTCTGAGAGTTGACACAGACATGTTCGGCTAAATACCCCCCTGCTGGTGCTGCAAGGTTCTCATAAATTATGAGTCCATTTAATTAAAACAACTTTTTCTTCAAGTCACAAGTGCTACTTTGGGCTACTTTTCCAGCTTGGAACTTTTTTTATTGTCATCAAGTTGAATGTAGCCCTGCATTCGTTGCTGTGGTGATGAGCAGATCCTGAATAGAGCGAATGTTTTTAGCATTTCTCCCAGGTGAGGAATGGAGTGCGAGCGAGCAGAGGATCAGCTGTTGCCAAGCAAACCGAATGCAACTACAGGGGAAGAATGCATTCAATCGCAGCCTGACATTTACTTCAATGTCTGCAATTTCTCTGATGTCGCAGGACTATACAAGAGGAGTCCAGGATCATTGACATTCAATAAATTTGCCTTACTAGGCTGCTGTAAATCTATCATAAAATGAATAGGAAAGAACAGCAGATGCTGGTTTAAAACCGAAGATAGACACAAAAAGCTGGAATAACTCAGTGGGTTAGGCAGCATCGCTGGAGAAAATAGGTTACATTTTGGGTCGAGACCCTTCTTCAGAAGCGATGCGACCTGACCCACTGAGTTAATCCAGCTTTTTGTGTCTATTCTCATTGAATGTAGTTTAGTTTGCTTTAGAAATACAGCGCAGAAACAGGCCCTTCGGCCCACCAAGTCCACACTGACCAGCAGTGATGTGGGATGGATAAAGAACATTAAAATACATTCAAGGCTGAGGTCGATGAGCTTTTGGACTCTGTCATCTTTGCTTTCTTTCTCTTCCAGATGACATCAGTGGTTGTCCTAAGCATGGAGAAATTCATCCAGGAAATGGCCACTGCTATTGGATAAGTCAAGGGAAGGAGTCATGGCATAATGCTCGCCATACTTGCCAGGGCACACCTGGTTCTGACCTGGCTGTTGTCAACAATGAGGATCTACAGCATTTCATCCAGCGCTACTTTTCAAAGTGAGTATTGCAGTCTACACTTTCTGTTAATGCTATAGCTTCCTTACATCCCCTATTCTCATAACCCTGTGCTGTGTGTTCTCTTTGCTGAGGACTAGGTATCTTCTCCGTTCCAGGCTGCTCATTTGGAGCTTCTAACAGATAAAGACACATTTTATATCTGTTCAAAACAACAATTATTGACTCGCTCTGGGGTCTGAACAAAGTGGTGCCATTTTCGTGAGTTGCTACAGTTCTGTTGGGAATAGCAGGATGTTGAATGAGCACCATTGAAGGAAATGAGACACATTTTTGCTCCAATCTGATATGTGACTTGCATCGAAATTTCAGGAGTGATATTCCAATTACATTTTCTATTCCTTGGAATGGAGGACATATGAAAACATATGATGAACTGAGGTACCTTGATGATATGCAACCTTTTGGTTATACACATTGCAATTACTTTAGACTTTAGAGAAACAGCATGGCACACCAAGTCAGCGCCGACCAGTGATCACCCCATACTCTAGCGTTATCCTACATACCAGGGTCAATTTACACTTTACAGAAGCCAATTAACCTACAAACCTGTACGTGTTTGGAATGTGGGAGGGAACCAAAGCACCCAAACAAAACCCATGCGGTCACAGAGAGAACGTACAAACTCCGTACAGACAGCACCCATAGTCATGATTGAACCCGGGTCTCTGGTGCTGTAAGTTGCAACTTATCAGCAGCTGAAGTCATGCAGGAGTAACCATGAAATGGCCGACTGTACGTGTGATGCTGCGGAGTTAATAACTGCTCCCACCCTGAGCTAGCATTCGAACTTGCACACAGAAAAATTGTATTTACTTGAAATTCTCATTTTTACATCTGTGACGTTTTATCCTCCATGTGACTTTGTGAATGTAAGCTAGGGATGAAGTTGCATTAACCTGAATTGGACATCACCATTTTGTCACTAATAGATTGAGAGACTTTCAATCTATTTGTGATTGAATAGAGATCCCAGTCTCTTTGGAGTTAGACAACATGAAAAGCAGGCACTTTAGCCACTTGAGTCTGAAGAAGGGTCTCGACCCGAAACGTCGCCTATCTCCTTCGCCTCTTAGATGCTGCTGCACCCGCTGAGTTTCTCCAGCTTTTTGTGTAACCCACTTTAGCCAATCTGTGCTAATCCCATTTGCCTGTGTTTGACAGATACCCCTCTTAAACTTCCCTATCCATGTCCTTTAAACATTGTAATTGTACTTATCTCTACCACTTCCTCCAGCAACTTGTATCATCTGAACACCACCCTCAATGTAAACAAGTCTTTAAATCCTTCCCCTTTCACCAGTCATGAACCAATGCCTATTGGCTTTGCACCCCTACACTGAGGAAAGGACTGTGACCATCTACCCTATTTATGCCCCCCATCATTTTATAAATGTTTATTAAGTCACCACTCCAGGAGAAACAGCCTATTTATTCCAGGAGAAACAGCCTATTTAATCCCTCCAAGTAACATTCATGTGAATCGTTTCTGCACCATCTGCCTCAACATTCTTGCCTCAACAATATTCTCAGTGGAATTTTGCAGCTTGGTCGTAGGAAGGAAGCAGCCATCAGCGCTAAAGTTATGTTCGGTACATTTATCCTCTCTTTCCCTGGAGTTTTTTGCATTGTATCTGTTTGCATAGATATGATTAATTGTGAATTTCCACATGAAATAGAGGATGGCTCGGATGACAGCTGTGGCACGAGCCCAGTGTGGGCCACATCTGCTCCTGCTTTCCAAGTGTAGAGAGGATGCGGTATTCTCTGCAGGACTGTGCTCTCTATGCTATCCCCATGTCTGACAGTTGCTGTTCTTCTGGGATTGTAACTGTCCATACAGGTCAGTCTCTAGCTCCAGGACATGTACTGAGGAACGCCCTGAAGCTGATGCAACTCCCACTAGCCCTTGCTACACCTAGCCCCAACCAAAAGCCTTGTTATTTCACATGCTTTCTTCTTTGATTTTTATTAAATCAGATATTATGACCTGTAACCACTAAATGCATCCCAGTCTCTGGAAACGGTCGAAAATGAACCAAAGCAGAGCTTAAAATTCTCAACTTCTCAAATTCCATCGCCATCTCATTTTTGCGATCTCCTTCAGCTTTACAACACCCCAGGTGGCATCGGTTATAGCTGCCTCGCCAACAGTCTGTCTGTCCTTTCTTCTGTTTTGCTATTTTAAGTACGTTAAAGAGTGTGTTTTAGTGTTCTCTGGTTTGTTTTATGTGGGGGGGGGGGGGATCGGGGGAAACCTTTTTCAATCTCTTACCTTACCGGAGATGCTATTATTTTCTGCATCGTACCTCCGGTCATTCTGCGGCCTAACATCATGGAGCTGGCGGCCATGCTCGAGACTGACTTTGATCCCCATCGCGGGGCTGTGGACTTACCATCGTAGCCTGCAATCCCTTGCCTGGGTCGACACGCTGATTTCAACATTGAAGAGCTCGCAGTCTCGGGAAGCTCCAAGCCGCAGGAGGTTCGACCAGTCCCGACTCGGGAGTCCGATTGCCCGGCGCGGGGACCTGAGATTCCCCCCCCCCGATGCGGAGTTTGATCGCCCCGATGCAGAGGCTCAACTGCTGGTTGTGGGAGCCAAACTCGCCCCGACAACGGAAGGTTCGAGTGCCCCGACCGCGGAGAACAAAGAAAGGAAGAAGATTGAACTTTTTTGCCTTCAACCACAGTGAGGAATGTGGGGGAGTCGCTGTGGTGAATGTTCATGTTAAAACATTATTTGGGCGTCTTTTTGCCCTTTATTGGTATAACTGTATGGCAATCTGAATTTCACTGTACCTTAATTGGTACAGCTGACAATAAACAAACCTTGTAAACATATGGTCCACAGTTCCGGAGTTGTGGCTTCTTGTTATCATTCCATCACTGGAGGCCCAGCTTTTTTCTGCCAAGTCTAGAATTCCTTTCAACCTCATGACCTCCCTTCCCATTTCAAGAATGCCCCTGAAAATATCGCTCTCTGATTTGTAGTTCGGCTTATACTTTTGCACCTTATTGCTCCCGTGAAATGTCTTGGTGTATTTTGCGACTTTGAGGGTATTTGTTGTTCTGGAAATCATAGCAATCATCAGCATATTCACGGTGCCGCTCACACCACTGTTACTGCTGTGCTGCTCAGTACACCTCACACGCACTTTGATTTATTTGCCACAAAGGGTTAGCACGGCCTGGATAGGGGCTGACCGGAGCAGAGATCCTGGGAGGCACCACTGGGTGGAACGGCAGTCAGATAGATTCATACCAGAACTGGGGCATCCTCCACGGCACTGAGCGGGGACTGCGTTCGGCTGGAATTGAACAATAAAGGCCTTTTTGGAAGGGATCACCCTGCAACAGTGAGAATCACTTCATTTGTGAAAACAACCCCAAGCTGTGAGTATTCCGATCAGACTTTGGCAAGGTCCCACATGGTAGGCTAGTCTGGAAGGTTAGATCACATAGCATCGTAGGTGACATTGCCAAATGGATTCAAAATTGGCTTGGAGGCAGGAGTCAGTGTTGTGGAGGGTTGTTTTCTGAATGGTAGGTTGTTCTTCCGATTTTGAGGCCTGCGACCAGAGGTGTGTTGCAGGGGTCAGTGTTGGGTCCACTGTTGCTTAACACATTAATGATTTAGCTGACAATTGCCCCAAGCCCTGGATTCCCCCATGGGGCAAAACATCCCTTCAGCATCTACTTTGTGAAGCTCTCACAGAATCATAGTCGTTTCACTAACTTTCATTCTCAATATTTTAAACTCCAACCTGGTCATATGTAAAACCCATTTATCCCAAGAATCAACCTTCCCTGAAGTCTCTCCTCATATGAAGTACAGGTCCACCACTGATTTTCCAGGCACTGGTGGTTTCAGCACCACCTATTAGTCTGGACCAAATTAAGAGAGCGCACTTGAAATTCCCCCCGGTAGTCCCCCCGAAAATGTGGCATCTAGGCCGGGCGAGGCAGCCGATCTCGACCTCATCGGGAATATCGCCTGCAAAAGGGTGATATATAAATTCATGTTGTTGCTATGTAATTGGCCGTCGGCTATGACTTTAATTTTCTCTTCTTTAAATGCAGTCTCTCTGCAGAATGTCAATTACTTTCTCACGGGAGTACCGACCTTTAGTGGAACCTACAGTGTGAAGAATGCCACAGTACTGACAGCCCCCACACTGCGTGGAACATCGATGGTTGAGGTAAAACTACAGTGGGGGAGTGGGTTTCAATACACTGTGGTAGCAGCCACAAATGACAAGTGTGATGTGCCCCAAGTCTTGATCTAAATTCAAACAACTATTGGATAACCTTGTTCCCTGTTCCTACTGCATGACCACACATCCATCTGTTGCCCTGACTTTGTGATTACTATGGGATTAAGCACTGCCCTTTCAAAGGCCCCTCAGGGCAGGTGGAGAAATCGGTTACACTGTGAGAGGTTGCAGGCCCAGCATAACATAAACAATGTTCCATAATTCATCACGCTTGTAATATCCAATTAGTATTATGGAACGTGCATTATAGCTGTTCAGATGCTATCCAGAGCAGAGATTGTTCTGATTATAAACGTGATTTCAACAGGAAATAGAGAAACACTTAAATTACATTTTGGAAATCAACAAGCAGGAAGAAAAGCTGACTTGGAAACCAAACAGTCTACAGAAAAAAAATGTTTGCATGTAACTTTTCCCATAGAAATCAGACATCATTGTTTTTCACTTGTTTGCCATCATTGTCTGAAGAAGGGTCTCGACCCGAAACGTCACCTATTCCTTCGCTCCATAGATGCTGCCTCACCCGCTGAGTCTTCTCCAGCATTTTTATCTACCGTAATTGTTTTTTAAGGTCAAATTTCCAACAGATCTGTATCCTGCTAAATCCTTTGACAACCCTGACATGGAGCTGCTGGACTATTTTGTGCTGATGTATGTGGATTGCTGCAGTCACTTTTCCCTTTTTGGTTTCTCAGATCATGCTGTTTCCCGGCCTGTGGTTCAGTCACTCAGGCTTGGTGAGCTCCATTGAGTTTGTGGTGGAACCTTTGAAAAAAGCCACGCGGGTACATTTCAAGATATTCAGGCCATACTGCGCCCCAAGCTCATTTCTCATCCCTCCAGGTAAGAAGCGCAAACTCTGAGAAGGTACGATTCGATATCAGCACGTAATCTGGAATTAAACCTGGAAGGTATTAGAGTTTTAACCATTCCAAGGTGTTCCTGTAAAGAAGATACTCGGATACCATTGGATCTTTACTACTTTATTAATCATACATATTGCCCTAGCGTGGTCTGTCACGATCACCAGAGAGAGAGCTAGGGGCGTGTAGGTTACAATTATACTAACTGGTGGGGGAGTGGTTTAGCATGGACATCGTTACTATCAATTAAAGGTGTATACACATATCGTCTACATCCTTCCTCTACAAAAACAAACAGTGAGTGACAGGGCGACCACGTCTCATGCGCTAGGATAAATGCAAACAGTATGGCACGGGACGACGCCGGGGCACGGTGGGGGCTATGTACAGGAGAACCCCTGGGCGATGAAGGCACCGGGGGGGGACGGCGAAAGAGGAGGGTGAGGAAGCCGGAGAAAGTGGGACCGCAGCCGGGTGACGGACAGGAGAAGGACGAGGGGGGGACCCCAGAGGAACGTGAAAGACACTAGGCCGCGAAAGTGGCAGCGGGGGGGCATACGGAGCCGCTGGGGGAGGGAGAGGCTCGTTCACGAGCTGGAGATGCTGGCGGGACCGGCGGTACACCCTGCCGTCGTGGTTGACAAGGTACGAACGAGGGGAGCCGGCAGAACCGACGACCACGGCCAGCTTGGAGCGGCCAGAAATGGACCTCATACGGACGACCTGGCCGGGGAGAAGAGGGCGGAGGACACGGGAGGACCTGTCATGGGAACACTTCTGTATACCATGTTTATGGGCAATGCGTTTCTGGACCAAGGCAGGTTTAAGGACAGAGGGAGACAGGGACTGTTGAGACACCGGGACCGTGGGCCCCGTGACTCGGGACATGAGGCGCTGAGCCAGGGAGCCCAGGGCATGGTCACGGGAGATGTTGTGGAGATTCAGCAGGGCCAGGTAGATGTCGGAGCGGAATAGGCGGCAACGTTCCAACAATCCTTTAGCACTGCGGACCGCGCGCTCGGCCAGTCCGTTGCTCTGCGGGTATTCCGGGCTGCTGGTGTAGTGACGAAAATTCCACCGTTCGGCAAAATCGCGGAACTCGACACTGGTGAACTGGCTGCCGTTGTCCGACTGCCGGCTGACCGGGGACCCGAAGGTGGCAAAGTGGCGGCGCAACTTCGCGATGACCGCAGAGGAAGAGAGGGAGTGGAGCTGGTCAACTTCAAACCAGCTGGAGTAAGAGTTGACAAGCACCAGGAAGTGCTTTCCGTGCCATCGAAGATGTCTGTTGCCAGCGCAGACCAGGGCAGGTTAGGAGCTGTTGCTGCGGAGCGAGGCTGTTGCAGGTAGGGCACACGGAGACTCTGTCCCCGGAAGTAGCGAGGCATATTAGGCCAGAAGAACTGAGCGATGGAGAGGGTCGCTTTGGCCCCGGGATGGCCACGATGAGCAGTTTCGAAGTATTGTTCTTGGAGTGCTGCGGGCACCACCACCTTGTGCCCCTTCACCAATCACACCATCACACGCAGCACCAACTCGTCACGAACCAAGAAGTAAGGCGCTGCTGCGGCCGGCAGGGAAGAACGGCGGTCTGGCCAGCCCTGCTTGATAATCATGGCTAGCTGTTGTAGCGAAGCGTCAGCCGCCGTGTGCTGGGCCAGGGACTTCAACTGACTGGAGGGCACGAAATTGACGTTCAGGACTATCAGATCGGAACGCCTCGTATGGATGTCGGGGTTGTGGATGAGGGAGGCGCCCGAGATAGCGTGTCGGCAACAAACATGTCCTTGCCCTTGCGATAAACCACTGTGAAAGTGAAGCGTTGTAGCTGGAGCATCATGCGCTGGAGCCGGGAGGAGGCCGCGTGTATCGGCTTGTTGAGGATGGTGACCAGAGGCTGGTGGTCCGTTTCAATAGTGAAGCAGGTGCCCAGGATATAGTCCTTGAATTTAGAGCAGGCAAAGACAACAGCCAGCAGCTCCTTTTCAATCTGGGCATAGCGTTGTTCAGCGGTCGTCATCGTGCGGGATGCGTAGGACACAGGCAGTTGCACCCCGTCATGGATCTGCAGGCAGGTGGCCCCGAGGCCAAACTTAGATGCATCACATGTGAGAACGATGGGGCGCTGGAGGTCAAAGTACTTCAGCGTTGGCATGCTGATCAGCTTGGATTTGAGGGTGTCGAATGCTTTCTGGTGTTGCGGGAACCAGGCCCAGGCAGTGTCCTTTTTCACCAGGTCCCTCAGAGGGGCGCTCCAGTTCACTCAGGTCGGGGATGAACTTTCCCAGGTAGTTGACAATGCCCAGGAAGCGCTGTAGGCCAGGCACGTCAGCAGGTGCAGGCCATCTCGGATATTGCGGCCGTCTTCTGCGGCTCGGGCTTCAGCCCCGATGCTGTGAAGACATGCCCCCACGTAGGTGACCTCAGGGACCCAGAATCGGCACTTCTTTGGGTTGAGCTTCAGGTTGACTTCTCGGGCATGCTGCAGCACCTGGCGAAGGTGGTGGTCGTGCTCAGCGACATTCTTCCCGTAACCCAGGATGGCACACGGAAGCCCGGCAGACAGTTGTTCCATGGTCCTTTGGAACACCTCGCTGGCAGAGTTGATCCCAAACGGCATGCGGAGGAAGCAATACCTGCCGAAAGGCGTGCTGAAGGTCGTCAGGAGCGAGGATCGCACGTCCAGAGGTATCTGCCAGAACGAACTCTTGGCATGGAGAACCCGAGAACACAGTGGCATGCCGACCTGTGCAGCGACATCCTCCACCGTCCGCATAGGATAATGCGGGCGCTTGATGGCCAAGTTCAAGTCCTTAGGGTTGATGCAGATCCGTAGTTTCACTCTTATCCTTCTTCGCAGCGACAACCATAGTAGAGACCCACTGGGTGCGGCCCGTT
Source organism: Okamejei kenojei (assembly GCA_035221665.1). Classification (NCBI taxonomy): domain Eukaryota; kingdom Metazoa; phylum Chordata; class Chondrichthyes; order Rajiformes; family Rajidae; genus Okamejei; species Okamejei kenojei. The sequence goes on from CM069153.1 coordinate 38,313,564, forward strand.
AGTGGCTTCAAGATGCCCGTGGCCACCATCTCGCGTAGAGTAGGCTCGACCTTGTCCCTCATGGCGAAGGATACACGGTGCGGGGGACGGATTAACCGGCGTGATGTCGTGATTGAGGGCAATCTTGTAGCTGCAGGGCAACTTCCCCAGCTTCGAATGAAAACGATCTGGCCAGCGGGTTCAGGGGTGCCTCTACCAGGTGGACATCACTGTGGAAGCTCACCAATCCGAGGTCCTGGCAGGCCTCCACGCCGAGCGGGGGGCACATTTACCGTCTAGCAGGAAGAAAGAGAGGGCCGAGAGGTCTGTTCAGCACCTTGCAGTGGAGAGTGGCCTTCCCCACAGGAACAAGAACGCCACCACCATAGGCACGCAAAACAGCACTGTATGTGGAAACGAGCTCATTATTTCTTTATCTTCTTGAAACAGGCTTGTTGACATAACATTAGCAGCAGCCCCCGTGTCCACCTTAGCAGAGAAGGCCATGCCATGCACCGTGACTCGGATGGTCGGGTCTGTTATCAGAGCAGGTGCAACTCGCAAGGAAAAGACACTCAGTTCGCTCTGGGAAGATCCAGAGTCAGACAGGGGGAGTTCATCATGCTGGAGATGGGAACCAGACGCGGGTATCATCATGTGTCAAGTAGGGAGAGGGTTTCTGCTGTGGCTGTGCAGGGTTCCCACGAGAATGGCAGGCCGCCGAGAAACGGTTGGGCTTGTTGCAGAAATTACAAGTTTTCCCCAAAGTCGGGCAATTAAAACGGTGCGTAACAAAGTTACAATTCGGACAACGTTGACGCGGTCTGGAGCCCGGCGCAGGGCTTGCCCTCTGTCACCGCGGAGCAGGGTGCTGGCGAACGGTGAAACTGCTGCATGGACCACAGGGTCAGGTGGCTGAATAGCGGAGGAGACAGCCTCAGCTAAACGAGAGGCATGCAACGCCTCATTGAATGTCAGATCAGGCTTACGTAGCAGCTCAGAGCGCAGCTTATCATCCCGTAGACCAAAGACCAAGATGTCACGGTCAGAGTCTCAGGGTCAGACATGCAGGGTCGCATCGGCGAGCCAGTTGGCGCAGCGAGGCCACAAAATTGTCAATAGATTCCCCAGGGTTTTGGCGTTGGGAGAACAGTTTGAAGCGCTCTAAGATGTGGTTTCGTGGGAAGGTCACACATCGCCGTAAATTTAGCAAGCAGACATACCGGGTCCTGGACACTCTAGCCTGATCCATAGAAGAATGACTCCGACCACTCAAGTGCCTCGGGACAGCCAGGTTCAGCAGAAGGGAGGCTTTGACCGCGGGGGCCACAGCAGGGTGAGCAATTGTAACATAATGCTCAAAGTCACGTCGGAACACACTCCAGCGATGAGTGATGTCTCCATCAAAGACTAGGATGTCAGGTTTACGACAGGCAGAAGCCATCACGGCACAGGGAGGGGGTACTGGGACTAAGAAAATAAAACTCGATAAACTGCAGATAGAAGCAGGAAGAATAACTTCTGACGCCATGTATAGAAGATACTTGGATACCATTGGATCTTTACTACTTTATTAATCATACATTATTGCCCTAGCTGTACGTGGTCTGTCACGATCACCAGAGAGAGAGTTAGGGGTGTGTGGGTTACAATTATACTAACTGGTGGGGGAGTGGTTAGCATGGACATCGTCACTATCAATTAAAGGTGTACACACATATCATCTACAGTGCCCAAGCCATGCGACTGTTTGTGTGCAGGTCACAGGAGTAGACCTGCAATCATGCATTACAATTGCTCCACTCTTTTCTGCACACTGCGGATGGCTCCATTGCAACCACTGACTGGTTAGAATGCAACAAAAGCTTTTTTTCTGTACCTCAGTACGCATGACAAAAAACTAAACTCCCCCTGATGGCCTTGCGCATATGCGGTGACACGAGAGACTGCATTTGCTGGAATCTTGAGCAAAAAGCAAACTGCTGGAGGTATCCAGTCCCTTTCCCGTCTGCTGTCCCCCCCCCCCATTCTGCTCAACAACCAACCCAAGCTCCGTTCCATCTGCCCACTAACCCTCCCTCTGGATGTTGGCTGAAATGGATTTTGTATGTGTTTGAACGTAGCAGTGGCGGTGATGAGCTGATGTTAATGTAGCACTGAATAGCTGTGACTGATAGTTTTAGTTCCGCTTAGTTTATTGTCATGTGTACTGAGGTACAGTGGAAAATCTTTTGTTTGCAGTCAGCAGAAAGACAATACATGATTACAATTGAGCCTTCAACAGAGCACAGATACATGATGAAGGGAGGAACGTTTACTGCAAGATAAAGTTCAGTGAAGTTTGATTAAAGATTGTTTGAGGGTCTCCAATGACATAGATAGTAGTTCAGGACCACTCTCTAGTTGTTAATAGAATGGTTTAGTTGCTGAAGTAACGTTTAGTAATTACAGGCCAGGTGACATCAGCTGGAGAGGAGTATGTGAACAGATTTTGCAGCTACTGAAACTTGTTCTGGTTCCCTGTGGGAATTGCCTGAGGTATAGTCAGCATGGACTGAGGAAGTGGAGGTTAATGAACCTTAAGGGCCTGTCCCACTTGGGCATCATCTGCGTGTCATTTACGTGACATCATTTACGGATCACGATGCACGACGTGCGCATGGCGTGCAATACGCGCACATGGCGCGTGGTGAGGCGTGGTGGTGACGCGCGGTTGTGCCCAGGAGTTTGTGATTCACAAAATCTTTGTGCACCACCTGCGTGATGTGCAAATGACGCCCAAGTGGGACAGGCCCTTAAGCCCTTGCTTGTGGAGCCAGAAAGCTCTGTTGGTGTCACAGGTAGCAGTTGCGTTGCCCAAAAGGTGACATTAAAAATCCAAAATCTTAACTTGAAGCCTAATGCAATAGATTTCCCCAAAAGCCTTCAGACACCACAGACCATCAAAAAAACTGCTTAAATCCTAGCTTGGTAAACTGTCGACACGTGGGTTAGGTACATCTATCGGAAAGGTTTAAAGAGATATGGGCCAAACGGGGGCAAATGGGACTAGCTTAGATGGGCATGGATGAGTTGGGCTGAACAGCCTGTGTCCATGCTCCATGACTATGACTCAGCCAACAAACATCTGTCGGTCTTCGTCTTGAAACATGACCGCCGTCCCAATGTCCTTTTCAGAGATGTTGATCCAGTATTTTCTGTACAGGTCCACCATTGATTTTGCGGCAACTGGTGGTCCGGCTCCCCCTTTAATCCAGACACCTCCCCTCTCTGAAGTCCCCCCCCCCCCCCCCCCCCCCCGGAAATGTGGCACCTAGGCTGGGTGAGACAGTCGATCTCTACCTCATTGGGGCTTCCACACCGATCGTTGGGTCGAATTTGCCTCCTGCGTCCCTGAGTCTGGAACCCCGGCCCAACCAGAGCCGGCAGATCGGTTGTCATAGCTGATTTCCGCCAGTGGTTGGCGTGTTGAACTTGCCCCCTGCGGCCAGGGATCTGGAACTCCGGCCTGGGGCCGTTATCTCAGACCTCTTTTGGTCCACCAAAACGGAAAGGCTCTGGAACCAAGGGTGCTGGAAAAGTTGTGGTGGACCTGCATCATTTTCCTTGATGTTGTATGCGGTCGGTTGAAACTTGCTTCTCTGCTTATCCAGGCTGCGAGTCACTCCGGACGCCCTTCGCCAGCTGCCACTCGCGGCCGCTGTGTAACACCACTGGGGGATGCATGAGTGGGCAGCAGTGGTGCCACCTGAGGGAGCAATGTCTGCCCATCACCAGCCCCTGCAGCTCCTATGCATTTGAGAACATCAGCACCAACATCCTGCCTATTGCCAGCCCCCCCAGGTACAGGGGAACACAACCGTTCTACTCACGGGTCGCAGACATACCCATGACAATCACCTCCGACGTCAGCACCATGCAGATAAACGTGAGTTATCAAGTCTGGGATTTTTCATAATCTCACCTTGATTCGCATAATGATTAAATAATTTGTCAGTAGGAATATCAAACTATTTGCATGGGGTCCTGAATGAGCTAGATTCTGGCTTTTCTTTCTTTTATTGTTTTGAATGTGGCCTCTTCCATTTTCCTTACTATCGAACCATTGAACTGTAGAGCATGGACACAGGTTCACGGTCTAACTTGAACCTTTGGGTGGTTTCCTGTTTTCCTTCTGTGTCCACCCCGCCACGACCACTACTACTGACACTGACAAATATTATGCTGGTGGGATATTTCATCATGGAGGGAAATCAACAATAGTCCTAATGTCTGCAGCCCTGTGCAGGTTGATGGACCTGCATCCTCTGCTCCTGTGTCCCAGTGCAACACAGTGGCAGATCTGCATCCCAGTGTGACACCGTGGCAGACATGTATCCCAGTAGCATTAAGTTGCAGACCTGAATTCTAGTGCCATACAATGGCAGACCCGTATCCCAGTGTAACACAGTGGTAGACCTGTGCCCTAGTGTAGTACTGAAGCAGACCTGTGCAGGTTGATGGACCTGCTTCTGTATCCCAGTGAAATACAGTGGCAGACCTGTATTCCCAGTTGGTTTATCCTGCAATGTCACCGACCAATATTTTGTTCATGACTGAAAACCAAGAAAACTACAAATGCTGGAGACCTGTCACAAAACCAGAAAACATTGCCTAGTTCCATGAAGAGTCACTGACCTGAAACATTAATCCTGTTTAAAGCTTAGAGACACCGCATGGAAACAGGCCATCGAGTCCTCCCGTCCAGCGATCACCCCGTACACTAGCATCATCCCACACACCAGGGACAGTTTACTATTTTACCCCGCCAATTAACCAACATACCTGCACTTCTTTGGAGTGTGGCAGGAAACCAGAGCACCCAGAGAAATCCCACAAGGTCACAGGGAGAACGTACAGACAGCACCCATAGTCAGGATCAAACCCGGATCCGTGTGTGGCAGCTGCGCCACTTGTTTCAGTAAGTAAGTAAGTTTATTGGCCAAGTATTCACATACAAGGAATTTGCCTTGGTGCTCCGCCCACAAGTAAGAACATGACATACAGTGGCAGTCCATATTAGCATCAGAATATAGATGCTTCTCTACAATCTAACAGCGGGTCTCTGACGCTGTAAGGCAGCATCTCTACCGTGTGGTTAATCTAGTGACCCCCTCTGGCTGGTGCTGTGTTTCAGGTGGTGCTGGGCGATCAGGACATCCACGTATTTCCAGACGACGTCGTAGGCCTTCAGCACGATGCTGACCCGGGGGCCCTCCTGCATTGCTTGCCCAGCTCCGCATCGCCATGGCGACAAAGCTACATGGGGTTAGTGCGCCAGGGCTGGGCGGAGAGTTCACTGGAAGGTTTCCAGGCTGCGCGGCCCAGCCCCACCTGGGTGGACAGCGTTGTCTGCGACGTGCGTGTCCTGTACACAGAGCAGCTACAGGCTGCTGCTTTCACCCCATCCCTTGATGCACACCCAGTATCCCCGGGTAACCAGAATACCCCAACAGTGACTGATTGCTGTCCGCTCAACGCACAAACGAAGATCGCCGGGCTACAGATAATCTTCCCACAGCCCGTAGGCGAGACGATCACGGTACCGACTCGCGCCGAGACGGCCATCGTGGTGATGATCCGTTCTGGCAGCCGTGCTATTTCATGGTGGGGTCCGCCAGTACGCCAGCCGGTTGTCCCCTTCGAGGCCCACTGCCCTTTTGGCATGCCCCAGTTCCCACCCGCCTGCCGCAGAGAGACAGGCGATACCTGGTTCACAAGTGTCCGCTTTGTTGTCAGTCACCCGGGAAGCGAAGTCCTGAACATCAGTGTGAACAATGAGGTCAGCTCCCAGAACCTGTCCGTGGTGATCCAGGCCCACGACACGATCCAGGGCCTGCGCATCGTGCCCAACCCCAGGCGCCTACTGGTGGATGCTGCTCAGGTACTGTCTTCCCAGGACAAGTGGAGAGTTTGGTTTTACACTGGGCTGCACACAAGCAGTTGATCACATTGAGTCTTTAACAGTACAACGTCCTAGAGGGGCATCTCAGCTACATAAGCACAGTGGATTGTAGGATGATGGGATGAAGATCAGAAATGTTGACTGAGGAAGTATGTTTTATGTTGGAGCTTACAGGAGTGAGAGGGAGCGATGAAGAAGTGAATTCCAGAGGTTTGGCCCTAAGTACCTAAGGCAGAGTGTTTTTAAGTACAGCACACAGTAGCTTTCAGCTCCACTGACTGAAATCTTCAGTGAGTGTGGGATTTCATTAAGGCAAGGGAAACAGAACATGTTCATGTTATAATGATAATAATAATGATAATGAACACATTTATTGGCCAAGTATTCACATACAAGGAATTTGCCTTGGTGCTCCGCCCGCAAGTGACAACATAACATACAGTGACAGTTAGGAATGACACATAAAACATTAAATATTAATAATAAAACATTATTGATTAAACATTATTGATTAAAAAAAAGTATAGATAAGGCATGTAAGGTAGAGCAGGTGATGTGTTGTGGCTGTAGTTTGTGGGAGCTCATTGGAAATCAGCGGGATCCATGGCAACCATATCTACGTTTAGTTGCCGAACCTCAAAGAACTTCTGCTCGTTGATGAATTGGAGAGTAATGGGCTTGTCCCACTTAGGCCACTTTTTAGGCGACTGCAGGAGACTAGGAGGTCGTCGCATGGTTGCCACATGTTCGCGGATAGTTGCCGGGCAGTCGCCTTCATGGTCGCGAGCAGTTCCCGCATTCTGGGAACTAGTCGCGGCCTCATTATTGTCGCCGCGAATTTTTCAACAGGTTGAAAAATTAGTGGCGACCAGAATGAAGCCGCCATGGAGAGTAGCGAGAATTCTCGTGTCGTAGGTGCAGTGGTAGTGGGTCGCCAGGGGGTCATAGGTTGTCGTAGGTTCTCATAGGTTGTAGCCAGTGCTGACTGGTGAATTTCATTGGCTCATTGGGGGGAAGAAAACGTAAACAGTAGTTTTCAGAACCAAGGATAACCAACCGGTAATGTTAATGTCTGCCGAGCTTCACAGCCGTGTATCTCTGGCTTCGTAAAAGTTGTCTCCACTCCTTCTCTCCCCTTCTCCCCCCTTATCCATCCTCTTCCCCCTCTCCCCCCCTCTTTTAAAGGACTTACGTGACCCTTCCCATAACTGTGCTTTCACCGTCTGAATTACAGCGCCAACCTTCCTGTTCATCGTGTGTCTGTATCACACTGGCATTTCACTGTGTGAATTTCACTCAGACAGCGCTCCCCCCTCTCATCTGAAAAATCACCTAAGTGGGACAGGCCCATAAGATTGTGTATTTCTGATGCATCAGGGTTATTCAGACACTCTAAAGCAGGAGGCCATTGAAGTGGGAAAAGAGGGTGTGTAATTATAAAAATATTGGAACATCCTTCTTTGGGACCAGGCTGAGGTTAATATTCTCATGAATCCAATAACTGGAGCTGTAGAAGAAGCTTTAAACTAAATACTGGAAGGGGAAGGGTTCAAGGGAGAAGAGATTTTGAATGTTAAAGGGTACAACGAGGTGATGCTGCAGAGGAGAAAATGAGGTGACCATCAGGAGATTGTCAGGAATGGACAGGGCACAAAGAATCAGGAAAATGGTGTGAAAATTAATTATTGTATATCAAATTAATGGCACAAATAGGTACATTCTAATAGCCATTAACAAATCTCAGTGGTGAAGTTACCAAGACTGGGAATTAAATATTTAATGATACTTTAAGAAGAAATATGGAAAGAAATAGGCTCAAGAGTTAAGCAATGGGATAAAAATAGTATTTAGAAACGATCTAAGCTTAAAAAATCCGATTAGGCCTTTGCCGTTTGCTTTTTTCAGATATAAGATTTTGACTCCGCTATCACTATTAACTTGGTTTTCACATTCTGTAATAGAAATGAACTGCAGAAGCATTAATCAATGCAAAACTCTGCTCCATGCCCACTTCTTCTAAAGACCTGTTAACTACTAGATCATCAATTACATCAAGTACTACATGTTTTCATGAAAAAACTGTTCCCCAATATTTCCTTCATATTCTGATTTAAATTAGGGTGTTATACTCTCCATGAGTTCATCTGCCACTTTGTCACTGCTCACATGGTTTTCTCCTGTTTAAATGTAGATTACAATAATGAATGATTATAGCATTACTCTTGTAACCTGCACCTCTAATTTCCTGATTACCACCAATGTTTGTGACCGATAGCAAAACCCTTACTAATCCTTGCCCCTATCGTTCCAAACGGATTCTTCCTATTAATCTTCTGAACTGAGATCCCACTTCCCCACTGTCTTCATCCTTTTCCTCAATATCAGTGCATGTTCACCTACTCTCTATCTAATGATGTCCTACTCACTACTAATGTCTGCAACCCCATATTCCCCCTCTATCACCTACCGCCCCTACTCCTGGCAAGGGTGAAACAGAGTTAAACTGGAGACAAAACAGCCAGCTGCCCGCAGCAAGTTGTCCTTCTTTTTTCTTGCGTGTGGCGTGCACAGCCTAAAGTTGTAGGACAACTTGTTCTATTTGATCTTACTTGATTGTGCACGCCAGGTTGATTGCATTCGTCGAAACAGGGCGGACCACATGAAGGTTGCAATCTCCCACCCCCCAAGTTGTCCTCTTCAATAACAAGTCAATCCTTGCAGGTGTTTTCAGCAGAGGTTACCCTTGGCACTTCGATTATTTACACCTGGGTGATCGATGACCTGGCCGTCTTTTCCTACACCGGACAAACCCACACTGTGATCTTCAAACGTGCTGCCACCTACAGGTTGAAGGTAAGTGTTGTTTTCCTGCTTGTCACCCTGTAAGTGAGCGTGGATGTCTGATAGATCCAGCATATTTGCAATTAGGTGGCTCTGTCTACTTTATCTTTCTTTGATGATTTTATATTTTCTCTTTCTCTCTCTTCCTCTGTCAGTTCTGCCTCCTTTTTCATTCTCTGGGATGTCTAAAAACTCATTCCTATATCTTTGATTGTTGGTTTCATGCAATCCATTGATCATTTCACATTCTGGTAATTGGTTGCTTCCTCCTTTGCCCCACATACAGCCACTTCCTGGATTGTTGGTGGCAGACCTCAACCTTTCCCACTGTTGGTGCACACAATCTTCCAACAAGCAGCTCCGCTGATGCTCAGGATTCAGTTCCATCTTCACAATCATAACTCCACCTTTGCTCCTGGCTTATCCAATTCCCAACAAGAAGCAGCTCTCAAATAACTCTTCTTTAACAGTCTGCTACAGTCATTCTTCACAGCTGCCAAGATATTGGAATTTTACCCTTACGGCATGAACTCTTTAATTTCAAATCCTATACAAAGCATCTAAATTCCATTAAGTAGATCCTAGCTTGTAAGTCAGTCACATATGCGTAATTCAAATTTATAAACCATCTAACTCTCAATTTGATTCTGGACTGTAACTCACTCCTGTTATCCAAGCCCTTCACTAAACTCCAATCTATAACCCCTGGGTATCTTGTTGCATATAGAAAAAATATATTAATTCCTTGATTAGATTCCAGTCTTCATCTCAACTCATGGATCTGATATTTTATATTTAAATCAATCAAATATTTTGGTTAGATGGTAACTTGTCATTTCTTCATGGCCATTTGATGTTCTATATACAGACCACTCGTATCCTCAACTAGGTTCCAACTTGTAATCTTTTGCTGGATATGTTTTCAACAGCTGACTGCAGTGAACCCTGTGAGCAGGCAGAGTGTGACAACCGAGCTGGTAGCAGACACCATGCATCCTCTAATGGATCCACAATTTATCAACGTGTCCAATGTGATTCTTGTTAACCAGCCCCAACTCTTTGTCCTGATGGTTAACGCGGACAGCTTGGCAGACGTTACCTTCCGGTGAGATACATAGGATTGTATGTAGGCATGTGCTGTTGTGTGTGCACCAAGATGCATGACGTTACAGTTGTGTATTTGTAGACTGAAGTCATTGGTCACCGTGTGTTTTCTGTTCAGTTATTTTACACTTTTCGCTAATTAGATGGGATTTTGGCAATGGCAGTGCACAAGTGACGCATTCCACACACCCTCAGCAATCCTCCTTTTCCCAGAGGGGGGAAGCAGGTCCTGCAAGTGTCAACCTACAGGATACATGACCTGGACGTACACTCAGCCTGGTAAGGGTGCAACCCCAACTGGATTTATAAACGTTACTCTTCAGAATGATGTATATATTGAATAAACAGCAAACCCACAAACTGTCAAACAGCGAGTAGCCCTCTGCTGTGGGATAAACAGCCTACAATTCACAGGGCTCAGGCAGAGCTGTTGCCAAACCAAGCTGTGATGCATCCCGACAGTATGTGTTCTACATCTGTAGAAGTTGGTAAGAATGATTGGAGATATGGCAAACTTCTTGAGCAAATCACAAAGTACAGGAAAGGACTGAGGGCCCGCATTAGGAATTGCTGTGCTCATGTTACAGTTGGGCCACTTTTTCCACTCTCTTCTGCACTCTCTGAAATGTTTTAAGTCGGAAAAAAATTACACCAGTCCATCAGAGCCCGCTATTAGATTGCAGAGAAGCATCTGTATTTTGCCAATAAACAAGTGGTGCAACGATAGTGCTGCTGCCTTAAGGGCCTGTCCCACTTTCACAACCTAATTCACAACCTTTTTTACTCGTGGACATTTATTTATTTATTTATTTATTTATTGTAAAATATTTTTATTAGAAGTAATTACATATTAAGAAGAAATATAAAATCAAAGAGAAAAAAAAAATATTATCGTCACATACATTCTTAATATTTTTAAAATTTACAGTCAATCTTATTTGTACTATATTTTTTTATTTTATAACAGTAGGAAATAAAGATAGATAATAAAGAGAAAAAAGAGAAAAAAAAAGAGAGATAAATTAAATGAGTGGAATATTAAACAAGATATTCTTCATTGGAGATATATTTCATGATCTATTGTATATAATTCTTCATCTATTCATTCATTCAGGCTTCAGTCATGGCCTCGAACCTGACCAACTTAACCCTTTAAATATTCAATAAATGGAGACCATACTCCTCTGAATTGATCCAGCCTGTCCATCAGGACAAGTCTTAATCGTTCCAGGTGAAGTGTCTCCGATATTTCTGTAATCCTTTTTCATCAGGCTAGAAAAAACGCCCCGACCTACTTGATGCCTACTTGAGTACCTACGACTAGCATCATGACCTACCTATGACCTCCTACGACCCCGTGATGACCCTGCTGCGAGTATGAGTCAAGGGCAAACTCGGCAGAGGTCGTGAATTAGGTCGTGAAAGTGGGACAGGCCCTTTACTGAGACCCGGATTTGATCCTGCCCTTGGGTGCTATCTGCACGGAGTTTGCATGTTCTCCCTATGACTGTTCGTGTTTTTTCCGGATGCTCGGTTCCCTCCCACACTCCAAAGACGCAGAGGTTTGTTGGTTAATTGGCTTTGGTAAAATTGTAAATTGTTCCTCGTGTGCAGGATAGTGTTAGTGTACGGGGTGAACAGGCATCGGTGGGCGCAGGCATCGTGTTTGCATCTCTAAAGTCTAAACGAAACGTTTCTCTAGGTGACTACAGATTGGAAGTGGAGGTGCTTGCACAGCAGAGCCATGTGAGGAAGAGCCTTCTCGTGTACGCCCGCAACCGCCTGTTAGATCTCAGTGTTCCCTGACTCGAGGGGCACCCCAGCATTGGTGGTATTGTTACATTTGAAGCCTTCCCTCGACCCTCTTCCCGTGGAGTAGTCTACACATGGAGCTTTGGCGATGGAGTTCGTGCAGCTGAGCGGCGGAATGCCACTGTGTGCCATCGCTTTAACGAGAAAGGGGTTTACAACGTCTCGCTGGTGGCCAACAACATGGTCAGTGCGGTGAGTTGCCACTTGGTGGTAAGGGTGGAGGAGGAGATCATTGGCCTTGTGGTGACCGTCAGTGGCCAGGGAGCAGTGGGCTCCCCAACGCTGGTGCACGCCCAGGCCTCGAGAGGGGAGCAACATCATGTGGACCTTCGACATGGGAGACGGGACCATCTTCAGCAAACCTGACCTCAGCCACCCTCTCCCACACGTACACCACCGCAGGGACCTACACCCTCACGGTCACTGCAAGCAATGGCGTCAGCTCGGCCAGTCGGTCGGCGTCCGCGGTGGCCCACACGCTGAGGGTGACGGACATCACGGGGCCGGACTGCGTGACCTCGGGGCGCCAGGCCTGGCTGCAGGCCGGGTTGTCCGGGGCGGTCAACGGCACCTGCTTCCGATGGAGTTTCGGTGACGGCAGCCCCCCTCTGGTGGTGCTCGGCAGCCCCAGGGCCCGCCACACCTACGCCGAGGCCGGCGCCTACACCGTGGCCGTGGACGCCAGCAACCCCTACGGCTCGGCGCGCCGGCAGGCCGCCATTTGTGTGCAGGCACCCATTGCCTCGTTACGCCTGCTCGCTGGTTGCCAGGTGACGCCGCTGAGGCAGCCGGTGCGGTTTGTGGCCGAGGTGGTCCTACAGAAGACGAGCAGCACCCATACGAGTACCGGTGGGATTTGGGGGTGTCGGGCCCTCTCCGCTCGGGCAGCAGGGAACTGACCTTCACCTACAGCCGGCCAGGCATCTACCTGGTGACCGTCCACCTCCACAACCGGGTCGACCATTGCAGCAACTCCTGCCGCCTGGCAGTGCAGGAGCGCATTGGTGACTTTACCATCTCTCATGAGGGACCCGCCCAGCAACACCTCTCCTTGAACAAGACCTACGCCTTCCATCTCAGTGCCACGTCAGGCACGAATGCTACCTTCCACTGGGACTTTGGTGATGGCTCTGCCCGGGAACTGGGACGGGGCCAATCCCACGTTTACCGCAGCCCCGGCTCGTACACAGTGACCGTGGTCGGAGAGAACTGGTCAGCCGCTTGGAGAAGAACCTGGGCGTCTGGGGTGCTGACTCCCATCGCCCAACTCAGCCTCAGCACCGAAGAGTCAACGGTTGCAACTGGAGAGGACGTGGTGTTTGTAACTAAGCTGAGTGCGGGCGATGGGGCCTCTTACTTCTGGACAGTTCGGGGATATATTCCTCTGCGTCAGGGAACCTCCCACTTCAAGTCCAAGTTCCAAGAGCCTGGTGTGTACCTTGTGGCAGTGACAGCAAGAAATGAAGTGAGTGAAGAAACCAAAACGATCACCGTTCAAGCTGAGGAGAGGATACGAGATCTGGAGATATCCAGCAGTGACTTGATTCAGGGCCATTACTCTGCCGCCATGGAAGCCTGCCAGTTGCATGCACATGTGCTCCATGGCTCCAACCTGTCCTACCAGTGGACTGTTAGTCGAGGGTCCTGTCACAGTAAAGACGGTCAAGGTTCGACTGTGGTTTTTCAACCAGAGGAGGCCGGAAAACTACCTGGCAGTGGTGCTGGCTCGAAACGCCCTCGGAGAGATCAAGCAGAGCAAGGAAATCTTTGCCCAAGAGCGCGTTCGTGGAATGGAGGTTACAGCGCCAACGCACGAGGTAGCGGTTGGGCAATTGGTGCATTTGAAGGTGGCTGCTGCTTCAGGGACAGACTTGCAGTATGAGTGGTCATTTGCAGGCGATCAGGAGCACATCAGGACCAACACCTCCTCGCTCTCCTACCGCCCCATGTCTGCAGGAACCGCTGTGGTGACCGCAACTGCTTACAACAAGCTGGGCAGTGCCCAGAGCTCGTTGACATTAAGGATCCTGAAGCCCATCACAGATGAGGCACCCCGCTTCCTCCTGCCAGCCAATGCCACCGCTCTCATTCAGGACTTTGCCAACAAAGGCACCAACGTTTCCTGGGAATGGAGTCTAATGGGGGACAAGGGCATCCAGTCCTGGCGCGAACACCATACCAAGTGCACGTTCAGAGAGGTGGGCATGTATCTGCTCTACTTCAAGGCCTCCAATGGAATGAGCTGGGAGGAGGTCCACCATAACATTGCAGTGCTGGAAACTGCCGAAGGCTTGGAGATAGTGCCAGACAAAGCGTCCGTAGGGGTTGGCCTGACCATCACCTTTGTCCTCTGTGTCCAGCAGGGCAGCGGCGTGCGGTACCTCCTGTTCTTTCCCAACTTGAGTGTTGGCGTGTGGATTCCCGGGCCCCCCTGCCGGGTGGGCTTCTCGTCAGCTGGGTGGAGCAACGAGACGGCGAGGAATGGGGTCAGCGGCCAGGAGTTCTCGAGTTGGGTGATGGAGATAAAGGAGGAAGAGGAGGAGAAGGCAGACGGAGTGCACCTGGTCAACTGCTGCCAGCCAGCGTTGGAAGCTCACCAGGAGATGAGGTTGACCGCTGGCCTGCGGGCGGTGAACTACACGTGGCTCTTCCACCTGCCGGGCTCCCTGGAGCGGCATCGGGCTGGAGCCAGTGTCGCCTACACTCCCGGTGGCCCAGGCCCGCTGACCGTCCAGCTCTGGCCCTCGGTCCAGCTCGATGCTCCGGCCCTGACCCTGACCTTGCGAGTGCAGCTGCCGGTGGTGGCCTCCGGCCTCTGGAGTGACCACTCCGCTCTGTTGGTAGGTCAGGCTGCCACGTTCCACATGGCGGTGGCTGAAGGCAGCGACGTGCGGTACAGGTGGGACTTTGGAGACGGCCAGAGGACATACACGGGACGGAGTGGCACAGCCCAGCACCAGTACCAGGCCGCTGGCCGTTACACTGTCCATGCCCGGGCCTTCAATGACGTCAGCTTGGCGGCCTCCCGGCTAACGGTGACAGTGCGCCGGCTCGCCTGCCGTCTCCCCGCGGTCCGTCTGGTGCGGCCGCTGCGCTCCCTCCCCAGGGCCCAGTCCAGTTACTTCCAGGCCGACGTGGACCTGAGGGGGTGCACAGCCTACCGGGCTCACTACCTGTGGGAGGCCTTTGAGGGGGCGGGCTGCCGGGGGTCCAATCGCCTGGACCTCCCAGCGGTGGACACCAGCAAGCCTCTCCTGGCCCTGCCCCGGCTAGCGCTGTCCTTGGGCACACACTGCCTCCAGTTCACCGTGGCTCTCGCCGGGACCCCGTTACAGAGGAAGGTGGCGGCAGTGGTCCAGGTGGTGCAGAGCAGGCTGGTGCCCATCATCAATGGGGGCACGCAGAGAAGCTGGGCCTCTGTCCGCGACCTGGTGCTAGACGGCTCCCAGTCCTACGACCCAGATCGCCCGACCGAAGAGGGGACCAGGCTGCGGTACCACTGGGACTGCCAGAGCACGGTAAGGCAAATAGAACATTGAACAGTACACCTGCAGTGGGAAACATATAGACAGGTACATGGATAGGACAGGTGTATATAGGTCAAATGCAGGCAGAAGGGAATAGTGTAGATGGAACATGGTGGGCGTTGGGCAGAAGGGCCTGTTTCCACACTGTGTGACTCCAAGACCCTTTGATTCTATAACTCAAGAACCGGCATTTTGGCCACAATACGATGTTTGGCTAAGCTAATCCCCTCTGCCGGCATGCGATTCATATCTTACTATTTCTGGATATCTACAGTATGTACCGATCCCTTAAACTTCACTGTGGTATGTACTTCCAGCACCAGTTCAAGCAGTGTGAACCAGGCACCCATAACTCTCTACATTAAAAAAACACTTGCCCCACACATCTCCTTTAATCTTTCCCCCTCTCACCCTGTACAGTATCTAGACTGACATTTCCACTATTGGAAAAGGGAAAAGATCCTCTACCTTACCAAAGCCTCATAATATTTAATACTTCTATCATGTCTCCCCTCCCTTAACCTCCGATGCTCCTGAGAAAACAATCCAAGCTTGTCCATCTTCTCCATATAGATGATACCCTCTAATACGGGCAGCAGCATTCTGGTAAACTCCTTCTGCACCCTCTCTAAAGACTCTGCATCCTACCTGTAACGGGGCGATCAGAATCCCACCTCTGCCACTGAATGTAGTCAGCAGAGCCAAGAGTAGGACATTGAATCAGTTCCCCATGCTCCACATGGATAGTCTAAGCCTTGCCCGGTTGCCTTGTCCTGACTCTCCTTTTATTGAAACTGTAATCTATTTTGACCGAGCATATTCAATGACCAAGCTTCCCCAACTGACTGAAGTAGAGTCTTCCAATGATTCACAACCTACTGACAGAGAAGGAATTCCCTGTCATCCTCATCTTAAATGGGCCACTCTCTTTCTGAAACAGTACCATTACCCCTCCTGATTGTAAATATGCCTATGAGTGAAAACGTCATTCAGCACCAACCTTGTCAAGCCCTATCATTATCTTAAATGTTTCAGTGTGGTGAACCTTCATTCTCCAATTGTTATTAATTCAATAAATTCCAATGAGCATTTGCCCAACGTGCTTAATCATTCCTCATAACAAAACTCCTTTATCATAAGAATCAACCTTGCCAACTGCCTCCCATGCAAGTATATCCTCCTTAAATGAGATCAAGATTAAACGCACTACTCCAGATATGGTTTTGTGCAGCTGTAATGAGAGTTCCCCACTTCACCCCACCCCTGTTCCATCTACAACATTGTATTGGTCTTCCTGATTACCCACCCTACAGTATGTGCCAAATCTCCGCATACCGCACAGGAGGATCCCATTCAGTCATTCTGTCCAGCCTGGCAGGTTTGAAGAGAGATTCAACTGATCCCTCTTCTCCACTCTGTATTTCATTTTCACCGTGATTAATCAAACCCCCTTTCGCAGATTATCATTGGATCTGTTTCCACTATCCTTGATACAGACTATGCCAGCTTCTAATCACATTACATGAGATAGTTGCTGGTTGCGACCATCAGGAAAGTAATGAGGCAGGAATGGCCAGGTAGCCAGGCACATTGCGGTGCTTTGGGTGTTATGGATCAACACTACTCACTCACCCATGGTCCGGAAGCAGTGAGAAAAAAACCCAGGCCAATGAGGGGGGATATTCCCGGGAGAATTCCTCTCCGACCCATTCAGGAAATAAAGCCAATCCAGAGATCACACAGAGCAAAAACTACCAGGGAAAGTGCCTGCCCTTCATCTGATGTGAACTCCCTCTAAGTCAATGTTGCACTTTGAGGACAAGAGATGGAAAAGGGTGAAGCAGTGGATTAAATTCTGGCCGTCTCGTCTGGCTCTTGGTTTAAACCTCATCCCGGCCGAGGGAATCACGTTTTTACCTTTACATTTAGCACTATAGGTGGTGAGGGCCGAGTGCAGGTTTACTGATTTGAATGACAGGTTATAATTTTATTCTCTGCTTCAGGATCAGTCCACTTCTCTCTTTATTCCCACTGCCAGTGGTGGTGCTGTTGTCTCCATCCCCGGGCGTATGCTGGTGCCTGGTGCTACATACACATTCACATTGACTGTCAGCAAACCTGGAAGAGAGGAGGCCCACACCACTCAGAAGGTGAGTCCTGGCTGATTTCAAAGGCACGGGGGACCTTGAAGTGCAGCATGGTAAGGGCTTGGAGACTGGGTGCGTCGAGGGACTCAAATGTAGGATCTTCTGACATCGGTCTGAGAGACTGGGGTCACAGGGTCATTGGAGGCCGTGGGGTCCTATGAAAGTCAGCATGGACACGGTGGCTGTTTCTGTGCCTGTTTCTGTGCTGTCCGACACTATGACTGACAGCATTAGGAAGAAAATAGTAAGATTAAACGAGAGCTTACCAAGTTTGAAGTTTGATCTGTATTTTATGAGGAGTCGCGGTGAGGGATTTCGTGAAGAACCCGCCAGCACGCCTGCGCAGCATCCTTCAAAGCAGCGGTGTGGAATCACCGAACCAACCATGACTGAAAATAGTAAGATGAAAACCGTAGAACTATCTGTTTGACCTGATGATAGAGGGTGGGAGCCGTGGGCACGAAATCCCTCACCGCGACTCCTCGTAAAATACAGATCAAACTTCAAACTTGGTAAGTTCTCGTTAAATCTTACTATTTTACTTCGGAGTCACGTGAGTGACTTCGTGAAGATTTCAAAGCTCTGTAATTTCACGCCCTGAACAACGTCCATGCTTATCACACTGCCGCCAATTCTGATGGAGTAAGACTGTTAATGCAGTTCAGTTACAGCGGCTGAAAAATCAACACAATTTAATTAATCAACTAAACAACAACCCCTAATTCGGGGCCAGACATTTACTGAGCGGTACCCAGGATAGCTTCTGCGAATGTCGCAGGAAACGGCCAGAGACTTGTTATAGAACCGTTGAAAGGTTTTTCCCCCACTGGCCCAGCCCGCAGTGGCGAAAATGTGGTCCATGGGCACCTTCATGGGGCTCTCGCTGCAGCCCTGGTGGAATAAGACTTTTAAAAAAAAACGTTGTAGCAACTCCTGTTTTAATAACTCTTTACCAAGAATTTTATTTGACCAGGGGTTGGCCACCATGGTGTCCAGTCGCAGTTTTTGTAACATCTGGGCTCGTTGGGCTGTCGCCAGTGCCATGAGCATCACCACCTTAAGGGTGAGGCTGTTTTCAAATGGTAGCTCATCTATTGGAGCCCAGCTCCTCAGTAGGGTCAGCATGATCCCCACATCCCACGTTACTGTATATCTGGGTCGTGGAGGGATTGGTATCCCCTCATTAGTTTAGACACCAGGTGGTGGGAAGCTGATACTTATATCCAGGTATGAATACAGCGTACTCCTGTCGCTGTTGATGGCACTGTAGCTGAGGCCTGCATCAAAATGGAGGCCTGCTAGAAACTCCAACACATCCAGTATTGTTGCCGAGTTGGAGGACTTGTTGTTCCGGGCACAGAAACCTCCCACTTTCTGATTTGAGTGAGATATTGTTTTGCGGGTGGATTCCCGACACGATGCTGCAATAAGGTTCATGGCTCTTGACGAGATGCCTGCCCGGTTGAGCGGTCTTTACAGAACCTGCAAGCCAACAAGTTTAATGACCATGGCAAGGATGACTGACCCCCCCTGTAATGGAGTGAGTAATCAATTTGGGATGTTTCCCAATCGCCATCCATGGTTGTTGTACATTTCTACAACCATCGGGTACCATGGTTGTGTAGGCCAGTCGGGAATGATCAATATGTCAGTTGCAGAGTCTAGTTTAATTTTCTGCAATACCCGACTGGTGAGGCAGCATGGGGGAAACGCGTAGCAACCCATTTCCCCCAATGGATAAAATGCATCCAATGCTATTACCCCAGGGTCTGGTTCCCACAACACATACGTTGGTATTCGATGGTTCAGCCTGGACGCAAATAGGTCAATATCTGGTGTCCCCAATTTGAGCTATAATATCTCCAAAATCTGGGGGTTCAACATCCACTCAATGTTGTCATTGAAGACACGTGACCTGGTGTCCGCCACTGAATTAAGCTTCCCAGGCAAATAGGTCGCAGTAATCCAAATATTTCTTTACAATGCACCAGTGCCAAATTGTATTAGCCAATTCATTGCAAACTAGCGACCTAATACTACCCATATGATTGATGTAAACCATTATTGTAGCATTATCTATTCAAAAGCGGACATGTAAATCCCATGAATTAGTACAGAAGCCCACAGTCCATGAAATACCCCCAGCATTTCTATATAGTTTATCCCATGTGACTCCAGGAATGTAGACTCATGAGAGTTCCATCTGCCACCACAACTGGACATTGTACCAGTTGCTCCCCAGCCTGGTGCACTTGCGTCAGTTAGTAGCACAACATCAGGGTTGCTCCATATAATAGGTCAATGACATTCTTTAATATTATCTACCCACCATTATAGCTTGTTTCTAGCTTCCGGTGGTAACCAAAGTGGCCGATCAAAGCAGCCAGCATTTGTTTTTTAATGGGTGGTACACAAAAAGCTGGAGAAACTCAGCGGGTGCAGCAGCATCTAAGGAGCGAAGGAGATAGGCGACGTTTCGGGTCGAGACCCTTCTTCAGACTGGTCAGGGATCAGGGAGCAGTTAGAGAGGAGGTTGTGAAACTGTCTCCGTAGGGAGGAGGAGAACTTCTTCAAAGTAGGCATACCTTGAGGAGATGTCGCAGTGGAGTAGACAAAGTGTTAACGAAGAAACTGCAGATGCTGGAGAATCGAGGGTTACACAAAATGCTGGAGAAACTCAGCGGGTGCAGCAGCATCTAAGGAGCGAAGGAGATAGGCGACGTTTCGGGTCGAGACCCTTCTTCAGACTGGTCAGGGATCAGGGAAACAGCAGTTAGAGAGGAGGTGTGTGAAACTGTCTCCGTAGGGAAACATAGAAACATAGAAATTAGGTGCAGGAGTAGGCCATTCAGCCCCTCGAGCCTGCACCGCCATTCAATATGATCATGGCTGATCATACAACTCAGTATCCCGTACCTGCCTTCTCTCCATACCCTCTGATCCCCTTAGCCACAAGGGCCACATCCAACTCACTCTTAAATATAAGCCAATGAACTGGCCTCAACTACCCTCTGTGGCAGAGAGTTCCAGAGACTCACCACTCTCCTGTGTGAAAAAAGTCTTTCTCCATCTCGGTCTTAAAGGATTTCCCCCTTATCCTTAAGCTGTGACCCCTTGTCCTGGACTTCCCCAACATCGGGAACAATCTTCCTGCATCTACGCCTGTCCAACCCCTTAAGAATTTTGTAAGTTTCTATAAGATCCCCTCTCAATCTCCTAAAATTCATAGGAAAATAATAGGGAGGAGGAGAACTTCTTCAAAGTAGGCATTAATGCTGTGATTTGTGACCTTTGTGAATTTCGGTAGTGTAGCGGTCCGAATCGTGCAGCTGGAATGTAGTTACCAATTTAGAGTTACCAATACCAATAACTTTCGCTGTTTGCCACATGGTCGATACCCTGGCGCAAGCAAGATTGTGGCACTCTTCTGATATAGCAGTAGCTTTATTAGTGGGGATGATAAACTTCATTAAAATTAGTGTCTAAGGTGAACACCAAATCCATAACCCGTAGCGGGTGCAGTTTTTTGATTTGTCTGGATGGATTACAATCCCAGCTTCTCAAGCAGAGCCTTGGTTGCAGCCACTCCTTGAATTGCCAATTGGAGGGTCTGCCCCATTATACGGATTTCATCCAACATGCCATCACTATAATCTTGTTGTCGGAGAAGAGCCAATACAGGTAAATACCAACTTGGTAAACAGCCTAAGCTGTGATGGTTCCATTAGGCAATGCACACCCTTCCAGACAACTTCAGAATTCCCTGTGAGCCTCAGCGATGGGCACCGTATAGCATGCTTCTTTCAAATTGATACATGCCATAAAGTACCCTGAGTAAGCTTCCACCTAGCTGTTCCAAAAGCATCCATTTTGACATGGGTACATTGTACAAAAGTGTTCAACTCAGCTAAGTCGATTATAACCCGACATTCCTCTTATTTTTACTGCTGGTGAACATATTAGGCTCAACTCAATATGTCCATGCTTGGTTATGCCAATTACCACTTTTCCCTGCTCGCCATATAATTCAGCATGCCCTGCCTCCACCTCTTTTCGGGATAGAGTAAATTCCTACGAGGCGAATGCTGGGTATGGGAATCTATACCTCCCACGAATTATATACCCTTGAACACTTTGTAAAATAAACTCATCTGTGGTTACAGTTTTCCCCCATATGTCCAAGGCCGCCCGCAAT
The DNA here is from genome assembly GCA_035221665.1 of Okamejei kenojei. Lineage (NCBI taxonomy): Eukaryota > Metazoa > Chordata > Chondrichthyes > Rajiformes > Rajidae > Okamejei > Okamejei kenojei. The sequence goes on from CM069153.1 coordinate 38,335,113, forward strand.
CGCCCACCTATTCGTACAGGAGGGATACTACGGTGTGAGAGGAGCCAGACCCCCTTACCTCCATAGTGAACGGCGGTTCCATACATACGGTGCTTCGGGTGGACGTTATGGAGGTTGACGGCCCGGCGGCCGCATTTCCCATGCAGGCCGCTGTTGGCCTTGCCCTAAATGGTCGTTGTATTTATTGAGATGGAGGTAGGTAGAATCTTTGTGCCCTATCCGGCAGCCTTGGTTCACAGGTTGTATTAGGCTGTTGCCGGTGATATGGGTGAAGTCTGACCGATGGAGTTTCACGAGGCCCACTGTTTTGGCCTCCTTTGTCCAGTCCCTTCACCTGTTTGTACAGGTCTCCAAGCAACTGATGCGGCGGTGGAGCGGTAATGGTCGGCACAACCCCGCAAATTTGGGGTTTAGTGTGGGCTATATGGAGCTCTTACGCAGGCAATATATCTCATACTGGGTGTTGCATAGGAGTGCCAGTGCATCATGCTATTTACTGGACACATTATCCCCGATCAGGGTTTTGCAAACGCCGTTATGCCCGTGGAGAACCTTTCTCCAAGGTATTATTGAAAATCTGACTCCAGAGTTGGTGCATACGTAGGCAATCAATGGTGCCCGCCAATTCGTGGTGCAGGGTTCACCTGTCTGGGTAGAAACGGCAAACTTCACTCACCACATCCAGCATCCTCCTCATGCTCTGGTTCAGCGGTCACTGGCTGTCCCCTGGTCGTCGTCAAACTCAGCAGCTGGGCAATCATTAATGCTTCTGGCTGGGGACGATGAGGAGCTGAGCGGAGTCCTTGCACGGCTAGTGGATGCCGTTTCTCTCGTTCTCGGTCCCGCTGGAGATGTTGGACCATTAAGAGCTCCAACCACTCAATGCGACCGTCCCTGCTAGAATGCAGCGGACAAGCCGACTTCCCCAGGCCCTGTGAATTCACTGGGGCTTCCACCATCGGACCTCACCCACCCCTTAGAGTGCTGTCTAGGGTCCAATGGCAGGTCGTCGTGACCTACAGCCCAAGTAGGGTCATACGACTCCCGCACGGACTCTCCGCTAGTCTGTCTTCTCCCAGACTGTGGCGGCCCACCTGGCTGATAAGAAGGCAGGTGAGTTGACTCGGCGCCGGCCCCCGGAAACCTGGCTCCCCCGGAGTCCGTGCAGGCTTACCTCCACACTTACACCATTACTTGGCGTGGAGGCGCATGGTCGGCCGCTCGCAGCGCTGAGCTGACCGACCGCTTCCTGCTGCCACCTCCGCCCTTGAACCGCAGCCTGACGGGGTGTGTTGTCGGCGGTATCTGCTCCAGCAGGCCTACACGACGCAGCAGTGTTATGCCCCGGGCTGCACGATGGCAGATATCCCTGGCTGCGGTACGCAATGCACTTTGCAGGGCTCCCCTGTCGTGCGGCTGTCCCCCCGCCCCAGCCCCCTCTACTGGAGCTCGGGGAGAGGTTGCCTGTAAAAAAGAAAACAAGACCCCTTGCCACGTACCTGTATCCCCCCTTATTCTCTTGGGGGACGGGGGGCTCGGAGTCTGGACCTGTTGCTTGCAGCTCCATAGCGGTAACCCATTCGGGTGAGTCGGCCCCTGTATTAGCGGGGAGCGCCCGACTTCCGCATTCCTGCCCCCACCGTTGCGTTGAAGCTGCCGGCGTTCCGTGCAGCTCCGGGGACAAGGGCCGTCGGCTGGCCGCAGCTCAGCTCCGCGCCCGACTTCCTCATTCCTGCCCCCCCACCGTTGCGTTGAAGCTGCCGGCGTTCCGCGCAGCTCCGGGGACAACGCATGCGTTGAAGCTGCCGGCGTTCCGTGCAGCTCCGGGGACAAAGGCCGTCGGCTGGCCGCATCTCAGCTGCCGCTCCTCGGCAGCGTCGTCCCCCCGGCCCTTGTCCATGCTGTAAAGGAAGGTAATACTTACCTGCCGGTCTTGTGAAGGAGGCCGGTGGGGAGAGCGCACTCCCCCCCCCCCAGCTGCCGCTGCAGATGCGTGCGACGATATGCTGCGCAGGCGTGCTGGCGGGGTTCTTCACGAAGTCACTCACGTGAATCCGAAGTAAAATAACAGGAAATAGTAGGGACCTGATTTAGGACAGAAAAGAGAATCTACTTGTGTGTGGAGTACTCAGTTATCTTCTTCACAAAAGAGGAGTTTGGTTCTGTCATTAAGGAGGAAGTATATGAAATAATGGATGGGATAAACGTTTTTAAAAAAGTGGAAGCTGTAAGGGAGGTAGCAATGTTGACTGTGGATAAAGCACAGACCTGAATGAAATATATCCCAGGTTGTTAATGGCAGCAGAAGAGGAATTCACAGAGATTCTGATCATCATTTTGCAATCCTCCTTGCTTCAGGATCTGGGTGTTGGACTGGTGTGTTTCAGGTGTTGGTCAGGGAGTTGCATCCGGGTTTATATGTGTGTGTTGATCATATGTCCGTGCCTGGCACTGATGGCATCAGTATCTATGCCTGGTGCTAACATCAGAGTGTTCGTGCTGGTCTGGTGTTGGTTCACAGCTGGTGTTGACCATGCCACATATGGAGGGCATATGCCGTGTTGAATTGTGCTCAGTCTGGGCATGACCATGTTCTATGTGTCTTTGGAGCGTGACAGAATCCATGCCTGGTGATGAACACAGTTGCCTCTGTGTCTGGTGTTGGACCTGGCACTGTCAATGTGCCCATCCCTGATGCCGACATGCTGCCTGCTAGTGCTGACAGCTACTCTCTAAACTGCAGGTTCTGATCCGAGCTGGAAAGGTTCCCGATGTGCACTTGGAATGCATCTCCTGCCGTGTACGCTGGAGCTACGGAGTGAGCAGGAGCATGCACGTCACACTGGTCGGGAGATGTGCGAACTGCAACAGCCAATTACTGGTAGGTTTTCCCACTCACTGTGTTCAGACTTTGTCGCTACAATCACTCGGGATCAGTGTCCAAGGTGTCCTTTGAGGCGAGTGTGATAATCAAGAGCAATATCCATTACAGTGCTACAGCATCAGAGGTAGCAAGATGATCGTCTCAGTCGTCTCAGGTGAAGTTGAAAGAAACCCAGGCCATTATTATGAAGATGAGCTGCTGACCTCCCCATTGTTCTTGACCAATATCTTGGCCAAGGGGCAGCACAGCGCTGCATCGGTAGAGTTGCTGCCTTACAGCGCCAGACACCCGGGTTTGATCCTGACTACGGGTGCCTGTACCGAGTTTGTACGTTCTCCCCGTGACTGCATGGGTTTTCCCCTGGTGCTCCGGTTTCCTACCGCATTACAAAGACGTGCAGGTTTGTAAACTAATTGGCTTTGGTAAGTAGTAAAATTGTCCCTAGCGTGTGTAGGTCAATGTACTGAGTGATTGCTGGTGGGCACGGATGCAGTGGACCAAGGGGCCTGTTTCTGCGCTATAACTCTGAAGTCTAAAATCTATCCCTGAGACAATTTAAAAAATAGATTAACTGGTTATTTTTCATGTTGTACAGTCTGCCAAATTGCTTGATATATTTTCCAAATTACGACACGGACTTACTTCACTTTAAAAGTGTTTTATTGATTTTGAGGCACTTTTGGGATGTTCTGGGGTTGTGTAAGGCACTATAGAAATATACATCATTGATTTCATTCTCCATAATTTATTAACAGCCTACAATGTGAAATGATCTGTGGTTGAATGCTCAGAGGGCTAGGCTGTTTTCCATCTTGCTCAGTGGACAAGTCATCCTTTAGCATTATTCATATTTGATTTTCTTTGCAGCACAAGTGGACAGTTCAAAGTTCTGATGGCCATCCCTTGATCCTGGACAACAAAATCACCTCCACAGGAGACTGGAATGCTGACCTGGTCATTCGGCAGGGTGTCCTCCAAGATGGAGTCAACTATACCTTCACCTTGCACATCACTGACCTTCAAGAGGAAATCACAGGGTTCTCCAGCATCATTCTGAGCCCCAACTATCCTCCCACTGGAGGAGTCTGCTCCATCCACCCTGACCAAGCGTTCTACCTGCTGGAGACCCCACTTAGCTTTAATTGCACGGGTAACTGTTGAGTTGTTTTCAGAGCTCACCACCATCCTTCACCCACCCTTTCGCTTCCAGACTGATGATTTTGTTTAACACAAGTTTTTGATTATTATTTCAACACTGCTAGCACAAGCATCTCGTATGCATGCTTGCAGTGACACTATCTCTGATGGTTGGTTTGCCAGCATGTTACAAGGTAGTCTTTGGCAGCGTTCAGTCTATGGTTGAATGACTTAAAGATCATTGCTATTGGTAGCTGGCTGTTTCATTCCATTGGCTTTCAGCTGGATTTGATAGCAGGTCCCAGAGATAAACCAAGTGATACACCTCACCCTTTATCACCAGCTCACTTCACTTCACTTACCCTGAGTTCATGTGAGGTGTTGTATGAATAATGGGTAACATCTGCTTAAGCAATGTCTCGTTATAGTGTAGGAAGGAACTGCAGATGCAGATTTACACCAAAGATAGACACAAAATATTGGAGTAACTTGTTATGTCTTGTTTTGGTGTCCATTTAAATCATCCTCTTTGCACAGAAGCTCGTTTTGTTTGGATACGAGGAACTGCAGGTTTACAATTGAATGCACAAAGTGCTGGAGTAACTCAGCGGCTCAGGGGGGCATCTCTGGAGAACATGGATAGGTCTTTGGAATCTGAAGAAGGGTCCTGACCTGTAAGGTCACCCACCCATGTTCTCCAGAAACGCATTGAGATCCATTGAGTTTAATTTACTTACACGCACATTTACTTACCTTCTTTATCTGAAGAACATTTTTTCAATGGTACTTTAATGCATTTAGTTTCATTATTATTTAATCAACTACACTTTTTGTTTCAAATCACCAACCCTGAGAAGAATGTTTTTGCGCATGAGTGCTTTCTGAAACAGGATATCATTAAACATATGCTTGTATCATTCTGCATTAAATGGTGTGGCTGACAGGTGAATTAGGATCGGCAAAGAGCTGCTGAAGAAACATGTTATGTTGGCGCTCATCTTTAACAAGGATATGTTGATCAGTAAACTTTTTATTCGATTGCTGAACATTGCTGTGTTCCATAACTGGCTAAACTCCAGCGGAGCTCTTCGTGCACAGAAGACTCTGCACACAATTGAGCTTAGATAAACCAAATCTTGAGGAGAGATGTGAAAAAGGTGCAGTTGAAACAGAAATGAAACTGATTCAAGTCATGGAGAGACAACATGATAGTGCCCGCACTGCTGCCGTCAACAGGTAAGTGAGGACAAGGCAGTGTACAGCACTGCCAACAGGTGCCTGGACCATCTGGACCACAAATCTCCCACTTGGACAAGGGGAGTTGGAGTGATAGTGGAGGTATGTGAAACAAGGAGATATCCCCTGAACATCACAGCTCCTTCCTGTTATATACAAGAGAATATGGAAGAGTTGTAATGTAATGACTTAGTCAGAAGATAATCCAGTGGACACTGTGGAAAAAAACAGCATTACCACATCACCACATCAAGTCAATACCAAGGACACAATTTCCATTCAAAACAAGGAAAACCCATAGGAGGGTTAAGCTTGTGCACAATGTGAATATATCAACCACTCGTGCTGTCAAATAGGGGGAAGCCGTGCCATGTTTGTAAATGTGACAGGGGTACAAAATGTGAAGTGCATTTAGAGAGTGTGGGATGAAACATAGAAACATAGAAAATAGGTGCAGGACGAGGCAATTCGGGCCCTTTGAGCCAGCACCGCCATTCAATGCGATCATGGCTGATTGTCCCCAAACAAAAAAACAGTGCCTGCCTTCTCCCCATATCCCTTGATTCCAATAGCTCCTAGAGCTCTATCTAACTCTCTCTTAAATCCATCCAGTGATTTGGCCTCCACTGCTCTCTGTGTCAGGGAATTCCACAAATTCACAACTCTCTGGGTGAAAAAGTTTTTTCTCACCTCAGTCTTAAATGGCTTCCCTTTATTCTAAGACTGTGGCCCCTGGTTCTGGACTCGCCCAACATTGGGAACATTTTTCCTGCATCTAGCTTGTCCAGTCCTTTTATAATTGTATATGTTTCTATAAGATCCCCCCTCATCCTTCTAAACTCCAGTGAATACAAGCTAGTCTTTTCAATCTTTCCTCATATGACAAGTCCCGCCATCCCAGGGATCAAACTTGTGAACCTACGCTTCACTGCCTCAATCACAAGGATGTCCTTCCTCAAATTTGGAGACCAAAACTGTACGCAATACTCCAGATGTGGTCATATGTGTTGGCTTCCTATCCCTTCTCTCCAGAGATGCTGCCTGTCCCGCTGAGTTACTCCAGCATTTTGTGCCCATCTTCGGTGTAAACCAGCATTTGCAGTTCTTTCCATCGCACATGTTTTAGAATTTCTATGTGTGTCTTTGTGATCCATTATATTCCTGGTACTTCATGCAATTTGAATAAAAAAACATGTTTTATTTATTCAGCATTATTGTACTCCCATGCTCTAACTTTGAGGTGTACCTCTGATAATATCTGTGTTTTTCTCTAACTCTGGGCATGTTGTACCTCCCAACTTTTGTTTGTTCCATAATTGTAACCGTACCTTTAGCTGTCAAGACCCTTGGTTCTGGAATTTCCTCTCCCATATTCCCTTCCTGCTCATCTGTGAATTTCCATAACACCTCTCTTTTTAACTAAACTTTGGCTTACTCATCCTAAAGTCTCCTTGTGTCTTGGTGTCAAACGTATTTGAAAGGACTATGGAGAAGCAGCTTGGGATATTATCTTGATCAAGGCACACCAGGATGCAGGCCCCACTGTCAACATGAACATCTATTTCTCACGCCAACCTCATGCTTTCTTTTCTTCTAATTTAGGAAACTCAGCTCACATTTTCTGCACAATCTCGTAACTCGGAAGCTAAAAGTAAGGTTTGGGCCAGCTGTGTAGTCGTGTGTGTCTGTGGAAATTCTGATCCTGCTTTCCTGTTATTTCCAAGGTTGGTGGGATGAGGACGGAAGTGTGGATCAACTAGTTTACACCCTGGTGGCTATCACCTGCTCCAGAGACTCTGTTTGCGAAAGATTCCAGCTGTACTGGGGCATCAAACCCTCTTCCAGTGCTTTGTTGCCGGTGGGCTCCCTGGACAGGGCCACAGCGGTCAGTGTGATCATTGAGGTGGAGGATATATTGGGTGCCCGCACTACTGCCGTCAACAGGTAAGTGAGGACAAGGCAGTCTCCGGCACTTCCAACACGTGCCCCGACCATCAGGAAGAGCAAACCAATAATATATTTACAAAGATAACACCAACTTTTCAACTTATCATTTAAGTCTTTTTGTTGGGGGTTTACTTCTGAATGTAAAAGACTTGTTAAATAATCTGCATCTCGACTCTTTTCAACAAACTCAAGACCTAGAAAAGAAATAATGGGCCTGTCCCACTTAGGCGACTCTTTAGGCGACTGCCAGGGGCTAGTTTTAATGGAATTCACCTACGACAGCACCTATGACAACCTACGAGAACACCTACGTCAACCTACGACAACAAAAATTGTCGCCACTGTCACCAAAAATTTTTCAACATGTACTCGCCCAAAAAATCGCCTAAGTGGGACAGGCCCATTAGTATCTAATTTACACTTTGTTATTAACAATGCAGATAATATTGGGACAGATGATCAAACACAGACCATGGGATTGCTGGCACAGGTAACCTGCAGGGTGACCAAGTGATTTCTGGAAATGTAGACAGAATGACCATGGGATAACTGGGACAATTGTGATGATAGGATTACTGGGACAGGCAGATTATGGAGTGATCATGGGACTACTGGTACATGCAGACCAGACAGTGATCAAGGGACACAGGTGGATCATACCATGACCACTGGGTTTCTGGCACAGGCAGACCACAAAGTAACCATGAAATTGCTGAGAAATTTAGATCATAAAGTGACAGTAATACTCGTATTCAGACCTGCTGTTTGACCAGAGGTAGGAGCCTCACCAGACAAGTTACCTTTGCAGGGACACTGCTGTAGGCTGTGGTAGCTCTACGTGCTGTGGTTTCCTCCTACACATCCCCACCCAACTCACCAATTTTGTTTTCAGAGTACTGAGCCCTTGCCTGCTTACTGCTGGACAAGGAGCGGGCTCCCGTCTGTACCTCCCTATGTAATCAGGCAAATGTCACCCAGCTAATCACAATAGGGAACTCTAAACATCAGCACAAATTCCAACTGATCCCACCTGCACATCAGCAGGAGTTACTGATTGCCAATAAGGACTGGGATTTGGGGCTAATCGTTCCTAGGCTTGGTCTTCGTGTGCCCAGCAATGGTACAGATTGAATTAGGCCTAAAAAAATGAGTGGGTTGATTGAGGAAGGAGTGGATAATTTCTTTCTCAAAGGAACACCAATGAACCTGCACAGGATGACATCTGAGGTTTGGTCTGTACGTTCAGTGGCACCATTCACCATCAAGTGTTGGTGCCATTTTCCATATCCCATTTTGTGACATTAACCCAGCTGTGTTGTTGTGCCCTTGCCTTCCCCACAGGACACTGATGGTTCTGATGCCAGATCTTCCATTAGGATCACACCGAGTTGTCAATTTGTTGAAAAGTAAAAGCCAGTCAGAGTTATGGGGCCTGGTTCAGCAGGGGGATCCTGACAAAGTGATCCCATTCTCCATCGCACTCATCAGTGCCCTCAACCAGGTGAGGGTTCTATTCACAGACGAATGCGGAGCCCAAGTCATTTTTAAGGCGGAGATTGATAGATACTTCACAAAATGTGTAGGAAGGAACTGCAGATGCTGGTTTACACCAAAGATAGACACAAATTGCTGGAGTAACTCAGCAGGACAGGCAGCATCTCTGGATAGATCGAATGGATGACGTTTCGGGTCGAGACCCTTCTTCAGACTGAAAGTCAGGGGAGAGGGTCACAGAGATATGGAAGGGTAAGGTGTGAAAATGAGAGATCAAAGGGGATGAAGGTCAATTAAAATGTAGAAAAGGTCATTGTTAGCTAGGGGAAGGTGACAATGAGGCATACAAAGATACAAAGATACTTGTTTGGTAAGGGTGTCAAGGGTTACGGGGAGAAGGCAGGAGAATGGGGTTGAAAGAGAAAGATAGATCAGCCTCATCCATCATTGAATAGTGGAGTAGACAGGATGGGCTGAATGGCCCACTTCTGCTCCTATGACGTATGAATTTACGTTAACCTTACCGTTGGATTAGTTCTCACGTAATCCCGTTCTTTGCATTGTTTACTTTTGCCACTTTAAAATATAAATCTCTGGCACAAAAATGAACAAAAAAATTAAAGTTACAAAACTTACCTTCAGCGGCGCTGCAGTTCTGCCACTGGCCGTGTGCGCGACTTTGGCGCCTTTGAGAGGGGGGCGGGTTTAAAATGGGATTTTTCTTCAGACTATTCAAATCGAATTTGAACAGATTGTTTAGTTGCTGAAGAAAAATTGGTTTGACTGCTATTTTATTAAGTTTATTAAAATTAACGCTGGTTAAATTAATAGCAGGAGTTAATTAAAAATCATCTTCTAATGCCGTCAACGCCAACAACGGGACGGATCTCACGTAGGGGACAAGGCAAGGTACACCGTCTATTTTTTCATATAAACTTGCTTCTTAGGATGCCTTTAATCAAAATTTCACGTTGCGAAAAGGTGACTTAGGACCCATACGAACCGGCAGTATTTTTCCTGCCGGTATGGGGTTTAAATTCACTGCAACCGCAACGTTCCAATCGATCGCGTCCCACAAAAACCCACTCGCAAGATGATTTAAATGGCCATTAATATACGGGAATTAAACACTAAATTCCTTCCATTTAGCCTATAAATTCATGACAAAGAGATTTAAAAATCATGTTATATTGTGAATTCTTGTGTGTGTTTGGACACTTTTTAAAAATGTTAACCTTTTCTTAAGAAATGGATAGATGTTTAGATCTAGTAATTGAATTTTGTAATTAGCTACAATTAGGTAATTAACTAATTATATGCTTTAATTTCAGGTCATCCAAGTAAGATTGTTTCATATTTGTTTCAGAATGCTTCAATCTATAATAACTGATAATTTCATTCAGTTCTCTTAATTTTTAATTAAGTATTAAGAAAGTTATGGGCTTTTGACTGTCATTGATCACAGCTTTTGTGTTAAGTCAATGGAAAAGCAATAGGGAACAAGATGCTAATTTCTGAGTATGAAAATGGCCATAACGTTTTTAATACTGAAGATATGAAAGTAAATTAGGTGTCAAATTAAACTTCTTGTTATGCTTTATCTGATGAGATAAATTGCAGACTTGATTTTTAAAATCTAAAAATGTTGTAACATTGCTACATAGAGCAAAGTTAGGCATTGACTACAGGACAATGAGTACATTAGGGAGCATGATAGGATAGAGGTGAATAATCCAGGGTGTGGAACTGGAGAGGTAGTGCATTACAATGTATGGTGCAATACAGGTAAGTGGTATGTCCTGTGGTATAGTACAAACATGGAGTGTAGATTGTGGAATTATATAGGAGTAAAGCACATTACGGTAGAGTACCAGTTATTGTATGAGCAGCACATGAATACAAATAAGAGTATTGTACGTATTATGGCACAATTCAGAGTATTTTTTTAAGTACATTTATTTTTGAGATCTGTATATATTATTGCTAAGGTCAGCATTTATTGTCCATCTATAATTTCTCCTGAGAGGGTGAAGGTGAGCCTCCTTCTTGAACCACTGCATTTCTTCTGGTCAACATGTTCCCGCAGAACTGTTGAAGAGGGAGTTTCAGGATTCAGACACTGCAAAGATGAAAGATCAGTGAAATATTTCCAAATGAGGATAGTGCGTCTTGCTGGGGAGTCTACAGGTTATTGTGCACTCATGCACCTGCTGCCCCGTCCTTCTTGGTAGAAGATGCCTCGGGTTTGGGAGATGCTATTGGAGGAGTCTGGATCGGTTGTCTCAGTGCATTTTGCGGATGGCGCAAATTGCAGCCATGTGCATTGTAGATGTTTAGATGGGTTGCCAATCACGCAGGTTTCCTTGCCCGGAATGGTGCTGAGCTTCTTGAAAGTCATTGGAACTCACACACATGAAAGCAAGTGGAGAGTGATCCGTCACATTCCTGGTGTGACTTGTTGAGATTGGGAACGCCTTGGGGTGTCAGGAGATGACTAACTAACTAACTAACTAACTAACTCTTCTGTAGCTTCTGACATGTGCTTGCAGCCCTGGCATTTATATGGCTGGTCCAGTTAATGGTGAACTCCCAGCTTCCAGGACCCAGTAATGGTGATGACATTGGATATTAAGGGTAGGTGTGAGACTTTATCTTGTTAGAGATGGTCCTTGGGGATGTGAATTTGAAGAAGGGTCCCGGCCCGAATTGTTGTCAATCCATTCCCTTGACAGCACTTGACAGCTTGCTCAAAATTCCCGCAACTGCAGTTCCTTGTGTCTTTCTATCTTGGTGATAATGTTTTAGGCCACTTCTCAGTTCAAGCCTGAATGTTCATTAGTTCTTTCTGCATGCAAGCATTGGCTATGTTATTGGCTCAGGAATTGCCAATTGTACCATCATCAGCAAACTTTACCTCTGTCCTTTATGGAAGGAAAGCTTTTCACTGTGCCTCAGTACACATGAGAATAAACCTAACCAACTAACTAACTAACTAGATTCAAGATTCAAGAGAGTTTATTGTCGTGTGTCCCAGATAGGACAATGAAATTATTTCTTTGCTTCAGCACAACAGAATATAGAAGGCATGAATACAGAACAGATCAGTGTGTCCATATACCATTGTATAAATATATACACACATGAATAAATAAAAAGATAAAGTGCAAATAAACAGATAATGGGCTATTAATGTTCAGAGTTTTGTTTGAGTTGAGTTCAACTAACTAATGGACTATGTTCAAGAAGGAACTGCAGAAAATCGAAGGTAGACAAAATTGCTGGAGAAACTCAGTGGGTATGGCAGCATCCATGGAGCGAAGGAAATAGACAGTTTGAAGAAGGGTTTCGGCCCGAAACGTTGCCTGTTTCCTTCGCTCCATAGATGCGGCCACACCCGCTGAGTTTCTCCAGCAATTTTGTCTCACTAACGGACTAACTAACTAACTACCGAAGGAAGATAATTTATGAAACAGCTGAAAATGGCTGGACACTGCCCTGAATTGCATCAATGTCCTTGAGCTGCTTGGTTGACCATCTGTCTTTGGTAGAAGAGGCCTGACTCCAACCATTGAAGCATTTATGCTTTGATACATGTGGTACAATACGAGGATATAGGATTCAACCTGTACTCTGGGAGTATTTCACTTATTTTTTACTTTTTATTTATTAGAAGAACAGTAAATTACATTAATACACGCCCCGTATATAGTATTACATTTATTGTACACCTTCATTTTTTAAAGCTATTAAGAAAGGATAGAAATTGAGAAAATAGAGAAAGTGAGAGAGAATAGTGAAAGTGTAGAAGCGTGACGAAAGGAAAGAAGAAAGACCCTTTAGACGAGGAATTAGAGAAAATAAAATTAAGAGATTAAGAGACCCTAGAAAAGAAGAAAGAGAAAGAAGAAAAAAGAAAAAAGACAGTTTCTCTATTATAAACATCACACAAAAGGGAATACCAACTTGACACCTTATACTTGTAGTAAATCTATAAATGAAGACCACGTCCTATAAAAGCGATCTGATTTTCCTGCCAGGCGGCATCTCATATCTTCCAGGTGTAATGTTTCAAACATAGTTTGAAATCCACATGTTTATTGTTGGTATAGGAGCGTTTTCCCAACATTTTAAAATAAGCTTTTTTCCAGTTATTAACCCATAATCAAATAGGTTCTTTTGAAACCCATTTAGTTCAGGGCTACCTTCCGTTGTTCCAAAGATAATCCATTCTGCTTTTGGTATCAGTTTTATTTTTAATAATTTTGTAAAGATTTCAAAGATTTCAGTCCAAAATTTTTGAATTTTTATACAAAAAACAAATGAATGAGCTATAGTAGCTTCTTGGGACTGGCATTTATCACAGATAAAAGTTTGGGAAAATGTTTACTTAATTCGGTTTTTTAATAGTATAATCTGTGTAAAATTTTAAATTGGATTAAATCTTACATTAATTGAACATTTGTGCACATTTAATAAATGTTCATCCCACCTCCCTTTTGAAATTTTAATAGCTAATTCTTGTTCCCAATCTCTTCTAATACCCTCAGTTGTTGGTATTTCTACAGTTAAAATATTATAAATATGATATTAAGTTTGCTGATTCGACCTTTGTCTTCATTGCTTCATACAGTAAATCTAATGGCATGTTGTAATAATCTTGTGTATATTTTTTCAGATAATCATATTTGAGTATATATTAGGTATGCAATAGTACAATGTGTGGTAGTGTAAAACAGTGTGATGCCGGAAATAGAATCTTAGGGGATGGGCACAGTACAGGAGTACAAGATGATCCCTGGTGCAGCAGATAATTTCAGTATTGTGCCCTATAGGAACACAATGTAGTCTGAAACAGTACAGAGTATAATTTGGGGCAGCACATTATTGCTTTGCAAGATTTCAACTTGAAGGACTTTGCCCAATAAAGAACTTGAACTTTTTGCCCTAAATAGAACAGCTTTTTCTTGACCTCCAAATATCTATGATTCTATGTGACCACAGTGTAATGTTTAGTACTGTGCACATGCTGAATGAGTATCCAGAATGAGATATGAAACAGTACAGGCATATAGGACAGTATATGCTACTGTTCAGACTATGGTATTGTACAGGACTGTGGCATTATACAGGGAGTGCAATAAAGGATGCAATACTATATATAGGCGGGAGCGTGGTACAGTAAAAGTACAGTGATGAATAACACTGGTATCGTACATTACAGGACGTGCAACAGAAGTTATGCTTAAATATCCTTTGCATGAGCATTGCCCTATAAAACCTGAGGACTGTTTGTGGCTATAGCTCTTCTTCTTCTTATGGAATCCACACACAAGATTAGAAGTTGTTCAGCCAGAGCTGAACACGCTTCTCGGCATCTGCATCCAATGGTGTCTGTCTTGTGCTTCTTGTGCGTGGTGGTGGAGAGATTGGTGAAAACGGGGCCGCGACGTGAACGCCCTGTCCTTGACCCCGTGGCTATAGCAGCCTGGACAAGGAGGTAACTGAACCAAACTGTTCCATGTTTTATTTTCAGTACTCCAGGCATCATGGAGAAGTCCTGCGGGATGGGATCGCCATCCGCAGTAACGTGACCTTGGCATTGGCATCCCTGAATGTCACCACGCTAGAGGAGGTGACGCAGGTCAGCGCTGGGCTGGCGCAATGTGCGGTGAGGAAACAGTATCTTCTTTCCTTGTCTTCACCGCTCAGCTAGACCAATGCTGCAGGGTTAGGTCTGACTTCCAGAGTCTTGGCACATTAGAAACTAATAATTTTGTTTTACTCATGCCCACCAGTGGTGTCCATCCAACATTCACAATCAATCCAACACACTCGGTCTCATGACCAGCTCATGGTCATTTGCACTGTCTCATTCATTCTTTAGCACCTCTCCTCTGTTGCTGCTCTGTCTCTTTCCAATAGCCCTCCCCATCACTTGCTCTTTCTATCTCTATCCTCCAAGATGTGTGGCACTTGTTCATGGGAGATGGAAGAGCATTTGTTTATGTCCCTTTCCAGATAATTCAGCATATATAAATGGAGGTTTACACCCCACCTAGTATTGAATAACATCTTCTAAAACCACATTGCTCATTCATGAGACATGTCATGCATTAAAAGGCAGCCTCATTTAGCAAATTAAACAATTCCATTATTAGTTATTAATCACTTTGGGATACCTTGAGACCGTGAAAGGTGAAATACAAATGCAAATTATTTTCTTCTCTGTTTCTCACTCAAACATGCCAATGGAGCTAAAAAAAAATGGTTCCACTTCCTGACTGCAGAACCAACAATCTATTTTTCATGACAACAATGACTCCTTGCATTTATATTACGTTTAAAATATTACGTTTATTACGTAAAAATATCACAAGGCATCTCACAATAGTAGCAATGGGGTGAGATTTGAAATCTGGTCACACACTAGACATATAAACTAAGGCCTGCTAAAGGAGAGTGTTTTCATAGAGTCATACTGCTTGGAAATATGCCCTTTGGCCCACCGTCTCCATGCCGACCATCAACCCTTTTACACCTACTCTAATTCATTTTATTCTTACCGCATTTCCATGAAATCTCCACAGCTGCTACCATACACCAAAACATTAGCAATAATTTACAGCCAATTAATCTACCAAACTACGCTCCTTTGGGATGTGGGAATAATCCAGAGCTCCCACATGGTCCTAGGAAGAACGTGCAAACCCCAAATGCACAGCACCAGAGACGAGGATTGAACCTGTGTCGCTAGAGTGATCTGGAGTCAGTGGGACACTTGTGAGTCGTGGTAGTGAGTACGGCTGGTGATCATAAGAATGTGACTGGAATCTGAAATGCTGTGATAAAGCTGTCAAAGCTCAACGTGTAAATAAGATTTTAAAACGGGAGCCAAGTATTGATTCCTGGGCAGCCCAGACGAGACAATGTGAATGAGAAAAGAAGTTGGTGCAAGTGATTCTATGTTCCGAACTGGACAGAACATAAGGGATTCTCGGCCACTGGCTGAAAGAGAAGTATTGGAGAAAGGTCATGCCAAAGGCCCCAAACAGGTCAAAGAGGATGAGGAACGACATTGCCCCATCAAGCTTAAAAATATGTCCCTTTTAACATATTAGTGTACAAGAGTTTGAGGAGGGTGGAGATGGGCAAAATCTGCAAGGACCAAGAAGTAATAGTCACGGAGATTGGAGCTATGAATGTGAAAGTTCTATATTCGGCATGACCATCAGGTATTCCGGAGACCTGGTGGAAGGCTCTTCTGTGGGAAAATGTCTCGGTAGAATCTTGAAAGTATTTGATTGAACTCAAAGTGCATAGAGGTTTTATACCCTTGAAGCACAAAGATAACAGCACATAATTAAAAACTGCTGAAGGAACTCAGTGGGTCAATCAACATCTGTGGAGGGAATGGATAGATGACATTTCAGATTGGGAGCCTTCTTCAAATTGACTGGAGGGATAAAGCTGGAAAAGAGAGGAAGGGCTGGAAGGTGGGGACAAAGCCTGGCAAGTGATCTGTGGATACAGGTGAATTTACAGATGGGTGGAATATGTGAGAGGGGAAAATATGGCAAAAGGGTCTCAGATGAGGAAAGATGATGTGGAATGAAATGTAAAGAGAGATGGAGGGATATGGGTGGGAAGGCAACAGCGGAGGGTAAAGAGAAGGGATAAAAGTGCAATGTGAGACTCGGGGATGGGAGATGGGGTGGGAGATTGCAACCTTCACGTGGTCCGCCCTGTTTCGACCAATGCAATCAACCCGGCGTGCAGAATCAAGTAAGACCAAATAGAACAAGTTGTCCTACAACTTTAGGCTGTGCACGCCATACGCAAGAAGAAGAAGGGATGGGAGATGAATGTATGAAGGAGGGGAAACGAGCAGGATGACTGAGGTGACGGGAGAGAGTTGGAGGAATGTTCTTCCCACAATGTACTTTAAAACAAAATCATAGGTGTGCGAGTAGTCAAAGGTTTATCATTGGATGAATTTACACTTTGTTTCTTACAGGCTTTTCCTGACGAGTTTGTTCGGGGGCAGGGGTTAGCTGAAAGTCTGAGGATGAGCAAACAAATGATTGACATCATTGGGAAGAAGGCAGGTCAAGGGTCAGCCACACCCATAGAAGCTGGAAGAAACATCTTGAAAGTCCTAGGTACCCAGCAACTCTGTATGTCAATGTGTTCCATATTTTGCCATTGATTACTTTTTCACATTGTCATCACTTTAACACTTGGCAGCATTTTATATTCCCGTATCACTCGTGTACAGATTACGTGCCCAAGAGTAAAGCGATTGTATATCGTGTGGTTCAGAATAATTATAAAGAGGTTGTGTCGCTCCTAAGGTAAACTAGTCAATAAGAGAAAGTAGTTAAGAAGGGGAATTAATGGGGTGGCAAGGTGGTGTAGCATCAAAGTTGCTGCCTTTCCAGTGGTCCAGA
>CM069153.1:39034757-39109757 GCA_035221665.1 Okamejei kenojei
TGGATTATAATTATTGAATTATTTAGGAGTGGTGATAAACCTTCCACACTACCTCCATCCCTGCAATCGAATCCTTAACTACATACAGGGTGGTGGGTGTGTGGAACGAGCTGCCGGAGGAGGTAGTTGAAACAGGTGCTACAACACCATTTAGAAGACATTTGGACAGATGCATGGAAAGGAAATGTTTAGAGAGATATGGACCAACCGCGGGGCATGTGGGACGGGTGTAGGTGGGACATCTTGGCCAGCATGGGCAAGTTGGGCTGAATGGCCTGTTCCCATGCTGTATGACCCTATGACTCCACATAATGGTCTGTTGCGAAAACTTATTTGGCCATCATTGCTTCATTTGGGATGTAGGTGTACACATCCACGCAGTCACACGCCTCTGTTGGCTTGCCCAGACTATGGTCTAAGGCAGAGTAACCGTATTAATCACCATCTGTATCTCATGTTTCCCTCTCCCTTCGCTCTCAGTCTGCAGAAGGGTCTCGACCAGAAACGCCACCTGTTCTTTCTCTTTATTTCATGTATTATTATATGGTTCTTTTCATACATTTATTTCTTGGTTTCACAGCACTAGATTTAAAAAAAAATGTGCTAAAATTTTAAGCGAGCATTGTTTTTTTTCAGTTTCCCTTTGTAATTATGTTCCTTTGCTATTTGTGAAAAAGTCCATTCCTGGTAAGGGAGTTATTTTGAAGAAGGTGTCTCGACCTCAAACGCCACCTATTTTTCCTCTCCAGAGATGCTATCTGACCCGCTGAGTTACTCCAGCCTTTTGTGTCTTATCTTCAGTTTAAACCATCATCTGCAGTTCCTCCGTACAAATAGTAATGGAAAAGTTTGTAATGAAGGATTTTATCCTTAACTTTTTTGTTTTTGTAAAAGCAAGAAAGAAACTTCCCTGTCATCAAGCAAAAGAAATTGAGTTCTGCTATTTTGCCAAGAGTCCTCCCACTTAAATCCTGCTATTTTGCTGAGTCGTCATTGGCAGCAGAATTGGGTGGATCAGTACTGAACATCAATCAGCAGACTGTCCTCATGCACATTACTCTTGTGCAGGCTACAGGCACCTGACTTAGATCTTTTAGCAATGTGCAGTCTGGTGCTGAAAGTCCAGAGCCTCAGATAGGGGAACAGGTTTCCACATCAAACAAAGTACTGGGATTGAAAAGTGTGATTTCCAAAACATAGCAAACACCAGAATTGTTTGTCTCGTTCTAATTATCACCCATTTACAAATTAAATCCCTCGTGGACTCAAGAGTGTTTAATTGTCATATACACCGGGACCTGGACAAATAATTCTTATTGCTGCATCTTTACAGGTACTTTAAATGCAACAAAGCAACAAATCAGTATAGAGGTTACTCGCTCTCCAAGATAAACAAGAGCATGATGGTGCAAGCCAAGTAATTCATAGCGGTATAGAGTGATTCAGTGTGCAAACAGGCCCCTTCGACACAACTTGCGCACACTGGCCAACATGTCCCAGCTGCACTAGCCCGACCTGCCCGTGTTTGGCCCATATCTCTCCAAACCTGTCCTTTCCGTATAAACCTTCCTAGTGCAATCCATAATCATTCGTTGTTGAGGTAGGTTTGTGGTTAGGGTTGCACAGGGTGGTTCAAGAGCCTGATGGTTGAGGAAAAGCAGCTGTTCTTGCATCTGGAGGTAACAGCTCTCAGGCTCCTGTGCCTTCCTCCCGAAGGGCTCAGCGCGACGAGAGCAAGGCCTAGGTGATTTGGGTCTTTGTTGGAATTAACTGCCTTCATGAGGCATTACTTCATTCTGCACCATGTAGATCCTGTCAGTGGTGGAGGAGTTTAGTTTAGAGATACAGCGCGGAAACAGGCACCTTCGGCCTACCTAGTCAACGCCACCAGCGATCCCCGCACATTAACACTATCCTACACACAGTAGGGCCAATTTACATATGCACCAAGCCAATTAACCTACATACCAGTACATCTTTGGAGTGTGGGAGGAAACTGAAGATCTCAGAGAAAACCCACGTGGTGATGGGGAGAAGGTATAATCTCTGTACAGGCAGCACCCGTAGTCGGGATCGAACCTGGGTCTCTGGCACTACAAGCGCTGTAAGGCAGCAACTCTTGATGAATATTTTTTATTAGTTGAAAATACATATTAATAGAAAATACTTCTTACATACATTTGTAATATTAATATTAACATTTAAGACTTTATATTTCTATACATTTTTTTTTAATAAGTAAGAAAGGATAGAGAAAAATAATATAGAGGTAAAAAATCGAAAATAAGGAAGTGAATGGAGTGTTAAAAAGTTATCCATCGTTGGAGATATATCCATGATTTGTTATACGTAATTCTTCATCTATTCTATTATTCAGGCCTCAGTCAGGCTCTCGCACCGAGCCATTTTGACCCTGTAGATATTCAATATATGGAGACAATATTCCTCTGAAAAGATCCAACCTGTCCATTAGGACGAGCCTCAATCTTTCCAGATGGAGTGTCTCCGACAATTCTGTATTCCACATTTTGATTGTGGGGGATGTAGGACCTTTCCAGAATTTTAATAATAATTTTTTCCCAATTATTAAACTATAATCAATAAAAATTCTTTGATTTGTTGTTATTAATTGATCTGTTTCCAGTATTCCCAGTATTATTAACTTTGAGTCAAGAGTCAGGTTCATATTAACAACATTCGGAATTATCCTAAATATTTCTATCCAAAATTTTGTAATTTTTACACAATTTGTAAATGAGTGTGTCAGGCAGCAACTCTACCGCTGCGTCACCATGCCGCCCTATCAGGGACAGTGCCTGTGAATAGTATGTCAAGAGCCAGGTGTGGGAAGGAACTGCAGATGCTGGTTTACAATGAAGATAGACACAAAATGCCGGAGTAACTCAGCGGGACAGGCAGCATCTCTGGAGAGAAGGAATGGGTGATGTTTCGGGTCGAGACCCTGCTCTCTCAGCCTGCAGAAGGGTCTCGACCTAAAACGTCACCTATGCCTTCTCTCCGGAGATGCTGCCTGTCCCGCTGAGGTACTCCAGCTTTATGTGTTTTATTGTCATATGTCCTGAAATCCTTAATTGCAACAGCATAACAGAAATGTAAACACGGCGCTGAGTAGACACCGTAATAAACAACTAAAGAAGCTCTAAAGGGTCTCGGCCCGAAACGTCGCCTATCTCCTTCGCTCCTTAGATGCTGCTGCACCCGCTGAGTTTCTCCAGCTTTTTGTGTACCAACTAAAGAAGCTCAATCTGTAAAAACAAAAGAGCCAATTCATTGCAAAGGCAATAAGTGCCATGTGACAATGTGGATAAATGTGAGGTTATCCACTTTGGTGGCAAAAACAGGAAAGCAGACTATTATTTAAATGGTGGCCGATTAGGAAAAGGGAGATGCAGCGAGACCTGGGTGTCATGGTACACCAGTCATTGAAAGTAGGCATGCAGGTGCAGCAGGCAGTGAAAAAAGCGAATGGTATGTTGGCTTTCATAGCAAAGGGATTTGAGTACAGGAGCAGGGAGGTTCTACTTCAGTTGTACAGGGTCTTGGTGAGACCACACCTGGAGTATTGCGTACAGTTTCTGGTCTCCAAATCTGAGGAAGGACATTATTGCCATAGAGGGAGTGCAGAGAAGGTTCACCAGACTGATTCCTGGGATGTCAGGACTGTCTTATGAAGAAAGACTGGATAGACTCGGTTTATACTCTCTGGAATTTAGGAGATTGAGAGGGGATCTTATAGAAACTTACAAAATTCTTAAGGGGTTGGACAGGCTAGATGCAGGAAGATTGTTCCCGATGTTGGGGAAGTCCAGGACAAGGGGTCACAGCTTAAGGATAAGGGGGAAATCCTTTAAGACCGAGATGAGAAAGACTTTTTTCACACAGAGAGTGGTGAGTCTCTGGAACTCTCTGCCACAGAGGGTAGTTGAGGCCAGTTCATTGGCTATATTTAAGAGTGAGTTGGATGTGGCCCTTGTGGCTAAGGGGATCAGAGGGTATGGAGAGAAGGCAGGTACGGGATACTGAGTTGGATGATCAGCCATGATCATATTGAATGGCGGTGCAGGCTCGAAGGGCTGAATGGCCTACTCCTGCACCTAATTTTTATGTTTCTATGTGCCATGTGTCAGTGGTTATTTAAAAAATCAGGGCAGGTATTCTTCCAGAGAAGGGTGTACAGGTATCCGATCCACAAGTATAATTTTCAGATAACGCTGAAGACTTCATGTGTGGGAAGGAAGTGCAGATGCTGGTTTAAAACGAAGATAGACACAAAAATCTGGAGTAGCTCAGCGGGTCAGACAGCATCTCTGGAGAGAAGGAATAGGTACTTCAATATGTTTACAATATAAGTTTGGAAATAAGATTTAATATAACAACTAATCTACGGTGGAATAGGCACTTGGAGATGGAATTGTTAACTTTGAGCAGTGAATGCAAAGCACAGATGTTTAGTGTCTATCCGTCGGAATGGGAGTGACTTTTTGGAAGGGGAAAAGGCATCAGCGAGTGGGAGTCATGCATTGCACAGGAATTTACAGACTAGTTCAACTTTTAACAACAATAATTAAAGAAGACAGTTTTAATACCACAACTGCAGTTTAACCCTTTCAGCCTGTGGAGTTATCTTCTCGATAAGGTTTGCCGTTGCCTCAGTCGTTGCTCCATCGCCTTTCACCGTTTATTATGGTAATGCCGCGGCGTTGACCACCGATGGAATGGGAAGCGATTGAATGGATTTTTCGGCTGCTCGTAAATTCGTAGCATCCTCACTTTAGTTTAGTTTAGTTCGGTGAAAACAGGCCCTTCAGCCCATCGAGTTCGCACCGACCAGCGACCCACGCACGTTAACACTATCCTACAATAGGGACACTTTTTTACATTTTTGCCAAGCCAATTAACCTACAAAACTTTTTTTTGGAGCGTTGGAAGAAAACCAAAACCATCAGGCCACCTAGTACGCGCCGACCAGTGATCACCCCGTACACTAGCACTATCCCACACCCGAGGGACAATTTACAATTTTATCAAAGCGAAAGAACCTACAAACCTATATGTCTTTGGAGTGTGAGAGGAAACCGGAGAAAACCCACGCGGTCACAGGGAGAATGTGCAAACTCCGTACAGGCAGCACCCGCAGTCAGGATCAAACCCAGGTCTCTGGCGCTGTAAGGCAGCAACTCTACCATTGTGCTACTGTGCCGCCCTTAAATGTATTCTAATCGGGTCTACTCTGAGGTGCCATGGTCTGTGCTTAGCCTATGCCGCTGGGAATTCCTGACATAATCCATACACATTGTCTCGACTCCAGTCCCTGCTGGGGCCCTGTGGCCCACGCGATTTACTCTGCATATCTTACGTGTTGGCAGATTCAAATAATTTCTCCACTCCCCGAGTCTGTGACTCACCCCACCCTACAAATGCCATCTATTCCCAGATCTGTTTGTATAGAAAACTCTCCTTTTAATTTCAAACTGATTTTTGCTCACGAAGTGCAGTGGAACAGGAATTCTGAAGACTGGTGACACTAGGAACTGCAGATGCTGGTTTACGAGGGGAAAAAAAGGCGCAAAGTGCTGGAGTAACTCAGCGGGTCAGGCAGTGTCTTTGGAGAATATGGATATTCCCGTTCTCCAGAGATGCTGCCAGACCCCCTGAGTTACTCCAGCAGTTTGTATCTTTTTTTCCAAAGACTGGTTCTCGTTTGAAGCAATGCCTCCAATTTTATTCTATGACTCCCGAATAATCCACAACGCTCGACTGTATTAAATAAAGAGATGGACGGGATGGTGGTAATAGATAGATGCATGTTGCACAATGACAAAGATTATAATGTTTGCTTAAATTTGAATTTTTACAGAGTTTTGGCTGTTCTGCTTACATTACACACAGATCTAAAATTGTGCTGGTTCTTTAATGAGTTGATTAATTTCCTCATGCACGTGCAGCTATTTCATGTGCAAAAATAGGTAGTTTAAGGCACTAATGCCAGGGATTAATACAGATTGAAAGGTGTTCATCAGGGCCCCAGTGTCTGTGCGGAAATGTATGAATGTTCAGGTATACGACAGTGAACTTGTGCTGGAGCACACCGTGATGGGGAGATGCCCCAAGTTGCTGCAGTCACTGGGTTGGTTGATGTATCTGTGACAATTTTCAATGTCCCTTTGCCCCACATCATTTCACGGGATTCTGAGAGTTAGTCTGAGGTCAGAGAGTTACACACAGCATGGAAACAGGCCCTTGGGCCCAACTTGCCTACTCCGACCAACATGCCCCATCTGCACTCGTCCCACCTGCCTGCGTTTGGCCCACAATCTTCTAAACCTGTGTAGGAAAGAGTTGCAGATGCTGATTTAAATCGGAGATAGACACAAAATGCTGGTGTAACTCAGCTGGACAGGCAGCATCTCTGGGGAGAAGGAATGGGTTCTGAAGAAGGGTCTCGATCCGAAACGTCCAGAGATGCCACCTGTCCTGCTGAGTTACTCCAGCATTTTGTGTCTTCCCTCTAAACCTGTCCTATCCATGTACCTATCCAAATGTTTCTTAAACGTTCCGATACTACCTGCCTCAACTACCTCCTATGGCGTCTCGTTCCCTACACCCAGAACTCTTTGCGTAAAAAAACGTACCCCTCGGGATCCTATGAAATCTTCCCCCCCCCTCACCGCAAATCCTTATCCTTTGGTACAGGTGATTAGGTAGTTGAGGTTACCATAGAATACCCAGATACAAATAGCTACAAGGGATCAGGTCTTTTATGGCTCACTTTCAACAGTTGAACACTGTTGTATGAGTGGATGCTTTTTGCTGTTCCTGGTATGTCAGTGAAATAATATATTTTGTAATTACCATGTAAATGTATTGTCCTCTTAAGTACTGTACCTACCGAACATTCAAGAGACCTGTCCAATAGCTCATTGATGAAGCGTATTATTTTATACTTCAGCGTCCGGAGGTGCAGATGATTGCATGGCAACATGCGGGAGGCAGAAGAACAGAAACAAAGGTTCTCTGTTTGAATGCTGGCTCTTAGGACAAGCACTTGAATATCAGGCAGGTGAAGGTACACAGGTTTATGGCAGAGCAGCCTCTGATCATCCCAGGGATTATTTGATTTACTCTAGGCGTTAGAGTTTAGAGATGCAGCGTGGAAACAGGACCTTTGGCCCACTGAAGTCTGCGCCGACCAGCGACCCCCGTACACTAACACTATCCTACACTCGAGGGACAATTTACAACTTACAGAAGCCAAAGAACCTACAAACTGCACGTCTTTGGAGAGTGGGAGGAAACCGGTGCTCCCAGAGAAAGCCCACCTGGTCACAGGGAGAACGTACAAACTCCACACAGACAGACACCCCTGGTCAGGATCGATCCCGGGTCTGCCGCGCTGTAAGGCAGCAACTCTACCACTGTGCGGTCTATGATATGGCTCCCAAGGAAAATATCTGAAACATAAACATGACTGTAAATCATGTGCAGAGGTGCCAAGTGTCCCGGATTCGCCGTATTTTGTCCCGGCGAAATAACCTTTTTACGGTGTTCCGGCAGCCAAACATGCTGTTACGGAACACCGCCGCGCCGGTGTTCCTCCCGTGGTGAACGCCGGCGCCATGTGCCCCCGGTTTGCCAGCCCGGCAGCTCGCAGCCACGCCCGGCCCACGCGATCAGCGGCACTTTCTTGCCGCCAGCCGGCCGCTCGCGGCAGCCCCATCACCGGGCCTCCCCCCCCACCCCCACCCCCACCCAGTGCGCAGGCGCAGACCCGCCGGCAACCTTGCCAAGTGCGCATGTGCCGCACCCGCCCGCCGGCAGCCCGCTGATCTGCACCAGTGCGCAGGCGCATAGCCGCCGGCAACAACCCCAAGTGAGTATGTTACGGAGAGAAATGCATTTAACCCCATTTGTTACGGACAAATGGGTTGAATGTTACTGTGAACTAAATTTAGGGTTGGCATCTCTGCATGTGTGCAAAAGGCAGAAGCCTTTAATGAAAAAAAATACATTTAGACCTTGCCTATGTTTATCACTTCCATTTACTTAATTTTTATAAGTAATATTTTCAGTCAGTCACCAAGTTCACATTCAGGTGATCATTTAGACACATTAAAGATGCCAGGTTATATTAAAAGTCACTTTCTTTAAAATTAAAAAGTATTATCATTTAAAGTTGGATTAAGCATTGGACGCCTACTGAAGACTTGGGCAAAATGGATCCCTGTGCAGCAATGAGATAGAACGTAACCAGTGTGAACAGACTTCAAAACCACCCATACATGACAGTGAAAGAGTTAAAAAGGGACTCATTATTGCTGCATAAACATGTTTCTTTTTAATCTTGGGGAGTAGTAGTATAGAAGAACTGTGAAAACAAGGCAGAACGCTGCAAATTTGGAATCAATCCAGCTGAAAATGAATCCCCAAAGATGGTGTTTGTACAAATTAACAAGAGCATGAGTTAAGGTGTAGACTGTGCAAATAGCTCGCTCAACCATGTAAATAGTTACTGTGATTGCATATCTTAATAAGCTTTGGCAAACAACATTTGTGATGGTATTTTTTTTAAAAGGGCAACAAAGCTTGAATCGGAACTATGTGTGGGCTAAAGAGTCTTTTCAGCGCCGTAAATCAATTCTGTTCTCCGCAGCGAACTAAAGTTACTGGGGCTTGAAGTTCAACATTGGGCCCAGCATTTCTCCCAATGATGATGATGCAGAAGGAAATTCCAAATGCAACTACTTACTGCTGTAAACAGGAAACCTCGTTCCAACAATTTTCTCATATGTTAATATATTTTATTTGCACAGTCATTTGTGAAAACGAACTGGGAATTCAATTCCTATCCAACTCTTTCCCAGTAAGGAGAATGCCCATAAATGGCAATTACCCTTTCAGGGTGACCTCATTGGGAGAAGCCATCCAAATAATAATTTTCAGAAGCCTGTGCGAATTTCAAGGAATCGAAATAACTTGCTTATAGATATGGTTTCAGCTTAAACTTTTTATTTTCTGGGAATTGCAGTGACATAAATGGACATAAAGTTAAACTTTATCGATAAGTAATCATGTACCTGATATGCATTGTAAGTGGTTAAAAAGGAAATGATGGGAAGATGCATAACAAGTAAAGCAACATTGGGTAGTAGAACATTGGGTAGTGTTCTTTGGTGTAGTTGCTGAACTACTGTCTATCTACCACATTGCTGACCCTTGGACTATCCTTGATTGGACTTTGTTGGTTTTACCTTGCTCTAAGCGTTATTTCCTTTTCATGTATCTATACACAGCAAACGGCTCGATTGTTATCATGTATTATCTCTCCGCTGACTCGTTCGCACTCAACAAATGCTTTTCACTGTACCTTGGTACGTGTGACGACATTAATGTGAACTTCAGCCAAAACGGCAAAGTAATAGAGAAAGAAATCAGGTTGCCATTGAGACTAATTAGATTGAAGTCAGGAACCTTAGAGAGCTTTCCTTTACGGATGGTTTAGTTTAGAGATTCAGCGCGAAAACAGGCCCTTCGGTCCACCGAGTCTGCGCTGACCAGCGATCTCCGCATATTAACACTATCCTACTACGCACTAGGAACAATTTACAATGTCACCAATCTAATTAACCTACCGACTTGTACGTCTCTGCAGTGTGTGGGGGGGGGGGGGAGGACACCGGGGCACCTGGAGAAAACGCACGTGGATCATTGGAAGAACGTACAAACTCCATACAGACAAGCACCCGCAGTCAGGATCGAACCCGGGTCTCTGGCGCTGTAAGGCAGCAACTCTACTGCTGCGCCACCGTGCCGCACACTGGCACCAGCTAGAAATGTTCAGGAGAGATACCAAAGGAAGGAAAGGGGCAGCCTTTGACTGGTGCTCGTACAATTGTTAGGAATAATTAAAGTTTAAACTCTATTAAGATTAAAGTCAGATCACCCGAGTGTCTCCAATTAGGTAGATGATAGTTCAGGCTCTCTCCTTGGTGTCAGAATAGTTCAGTTGCCTGATAACAGCTGGGAAGCCCTGAATCTGGAAGTGTGCATTTTCACACTTCTGTACCTGTTGTCTGGTGGGAGAGGGGAGAAGAAGGAATGATCGGGGTTGAGTCTCGTCCTTTATTATGCTGGTGGCCTTGCCGAGCCAGTGTGGTTTAGATGGGGTCAATGGCAGGGAGGTTGGTTTGCGTAATGGTCTGGGCTGCGTCCACAATTCTCTGCAATTCCTTGCAGTCTTCTCTGCAATTCCTGCTGTGATGCATACCGATAAAATGCTATCTGAGGCGCATCTGTAGAGGTTGGTGAGAGTTGATGGAGGCTTTTTTCCAAAAAAAAACAAAAAATAATTTGAGTGGCGGCGCTGCTCTGGCAACAGCGGCTCGCCTGCAGTCCGTCTGTTTTTCTTTTTATTTGTTGTTTTCTTGTCTTGTTTTTAGCATTAGTTTGAGTTATTATGTAGTGTATGTGTGTGGGAGGGGTCGGAGAAACGTTCTTAGTCTCTTCCTTTTGGGGGGGACGCGACTTTTCTTGTCGTATCCCCCGTCTCCGTCTGCGCTGAGGCCTATCGCGGAGCTGGCGGCCTCCAACTTTAACTGCGACCGACCCGAGGCTCCGGAGGTAGAGCCAGCCAGGACTTACCAGCGCGGGGCTGGCCGACCTCAGGGTTGTGGCGGGTTCAGGCGTTCCGGCGGCCCGACTCGGAGCTGTGGCGGCTTTCCGGTGGCGGTGGCGGCGGCCAGACTTCAGAGGCCCGGCCGCGGGCCCAGTGAACGACATCGTCCGGAGCTCGCAGCTGTCACAGGTTTCCGGTGACCTGTTTTTCCGGAGCTCCCGCGGCAACAGCTGCGTCCGCTGGACTGGAGGGCGGCAGCTTCGACCGCCCCGGGCCGCGGAGTTGAACCGGCCCGCTCGCGAAGAGCGGTTCACCCGCGGGACTTATTTACATCACCCGGTGCGGTCACAACATCGGAGGCCCGGGTCGCCTCAGCGCAGAGGAAGAGGAAGAAGGGAAGAGACAAAGAGAAGATTTTGCCTTCCACCGCAGTGAGGAGGTGCCTGGTGAACTCACTGTGGTGGATGTTAAATATGTGTTTATTGTGTGTTTTTGTTATTTACTATATGTATGACTGCAGGCAACGAAATTTCGTTCAGACCGCAAGGTCTGAATGACAATAAAGTTTTCCAAGTTCCAATGTTAGCTTGCCAAGCACACTGAAGGCCATATGTAGTTTGTGTCCTGCATGAAATTTTTGTTGCCTGGAGCACAGAAACTTAGCAGAATTTCGAGGCCAATATTCCTCATGTTGATGACAAGGGAATGTGGTTTGTGCTAAGGATCCCGTTTCTCTATTGTATAGCATTATAATTCCATTGTAAAGGAATTGAAAACCAAAGCTATGGAGAAAAAAAGAGAATTAATTAGATTTTATTTTTGTTTCCATTTCTCTCCCTCTGCCCCCATTTACAGTATCTCCTTTTCATGTCCTCCAAACCTAAGATCAGCTTGTCACAAGCCATCTTGTACCACCATTTGAATCGCACACTGCCATAGACATTCCTTTTGCCCTCTCTGACTCTCCATTTTCTCTTGCACCTTAAATCATGTATTTTTCCTAACTATCCCTCCTTCTCATGAAAGATCATCAACCTCTCTTAACTTTGTTTCTCTCCCTATAGAAGCGGTCTGACTTATTGGGTATTGCTGCCATTTTCTGCTTTTATTTTAGAATTAAGTATTTTTTGGTTTTGTTTTTCTCTTGTGGGTTACACCAGGATGTCGGAGTGAATCCCCTGGCATTAGTGCAGATACAGTGGGTTGCTAGACTATGTATATCTGTCTGTATTTACAGTGACTAAACACAAAGAGCAGCTCAGCGGGTCAGGCAGCATCTCCGGAGAAAAGGAATAGGTGATGTTTCGGGTCGAGACCCTTCTTCACACCTGAAACGTCACCTGTTCCTTTTCTCCAGAGATGTTGCCTCACCTGCTGAGTTTCTCCAGATTTTTGTGTCTAGCTTCAGTGTAAACCAGCATCTGCTGTTCCTTCATACACACTATGTATTTACAGCGAGTTCACCAGCCACAGATAATAAGAGATTATAACGGACTGTGGATTTTGAACGCGTCTTTAATTATAATTTAATGTTAGTTGTCATTGGAGGAAACAACTATGTGACCTTTTTGAAAAATCGACTTCAGTTAAACTGAAATTTAGGCATTCAAAATGAAGGGCAATTTGCCAGATCGCTCTGTAAGTTCAGTAGTTGAATCCACTGTACCAGTCATAAATAAAATGCAAGGGAACACCGAGATTGTATCTTGTATTATTTTTCATCGCCCACAGAAGCAGCAAAACCTCAGCGGTTTCTTTTTTTACCCCCGGTCTGTTTGCAATTACGAGACTTTAGTGGAAAATGCACTTTATTGCTTAAACTACGGTAAGTGAAGTGTTGTCGGGGAGGAAATATCGGCGCCCTGTGTTCAGCGTCTGTGCAGCTCAACTCTAACCTTGGCTTTTCTTTAGTTCCAGGATATTCCAGATTTTCAAGCAGTTTGGCCTCCACTTTCCTTCCCATGAGCCACCTAGATCACCATGGCAACGGCAACAGTGTACTCTACGGGCAACACAGGTTTTATGATTCACAAAAAGGCAAGTAAAGCTACTTCCAAAATGTTATTCCTTTATGATAATTTGATGCTTTCAATTTAATTGAAGTAACCTCAACCACAACAGTTGTTGCAGCATATTGATCCGACAGGAATAAAATGGATAATCACATAACTTCCAGCCGGTCGGAGCCAAGTTTTGGCCTTGAACATTACAGTTTATTTCAAGCAGATATAAAGGCCTCCCTGCTCACGTCATGGTGGTTCGTCTGTGGAAGTTCACCCTTACGGCATTCACAAATCGCCATCCAAAAATATCAGATTAATTGATTGAAGAATACACACATGGAAAGAACGTCTTCGGCCACCGATTCCACACTGACCGTCGATCACCTGTTCACACTAGTCCGATGTTGTCCCACTTTCACATCCACTCCCGACACACGAGGGCCAATTAACATACAAACCAGTCGTATGGTACCCACATGATGACGGGGGAACGTGCAAACTCCACGCGAGCTCAGGATCCAATCCAGGTCTCTAGTGTTCTGAGACAGTTGAGAGGGAAAGATAGATTAGCCATGATTGGATGGCGGAGTGGACTTGATGGGCTGAATGGCCAAATTCTGCTCCTAGAACTTATTAACTTATGAACAGCAGCTCTACCAGCTGTGCCACTGCGTCATCCAGATACAAAATAAAATTCACTCATACGGGAGAAAAGAATAACTGAATGCAAATTTTTTATTGACAAATTGCTGTGGAGCAAAAAGATTTGGCTATGGAGTCACCGTTTCAATCGAGTTGACAGTCACAGCTGAGTCGCTCCTTCGCCTCTCCCTTTTCCAGTCTGACGACATGTGCACAGACTGCAGTCTGCTGTGTTCTTCCTCTGCAAGGCCTTTTCCCCGATGTGCTGCATTGCGGCGGGCTGCAGTAGTCATGATCAGCTCTTACGTGGCTCCTTAATGGCGTAATGGAGTGGGGTGGGGCGGTGGAGTTGCTGCCTTACAGCGCCAGAGGCCCGGGTTTGATCCTGGCCACGGGTGCTGACTGTACAGGATATGTACCTTCTCCCCATGACCACATGGGTTTTCTCTGGCTGCTTCCACCCATACGCCAAAGACATACAGGTTTGTAGGTTAATTGGCTTCTGTCAATTGTAAATTGTCCCTAGCGTGTAGGATAGTGTTGGTGTGAGGGGTGATCGCTGGTCGGCGCTGACTTGGTGGGCTGACGGGCCTGTTTCCACACTGTAACTCTCAAGTCTAAAGTTAAAAGCCTTGACTCCACTTTTACTAAGTCATCGCGCTTTATCCTATTACTCCCCAAACTCCTTCCACACCACCTTTCTCCCATGAACCCCAATTCACTAATCCCTTATATTTCTACTTCTCTGCACCCCTGTCTAATCCATGAGCCTTGTGCATCCGGGGAAATGCCTTGCAGATAGAGAGCGAGGGGATCCTGCTGCACTGCTCACATTTTCTCAGACTTTCAAAGGGGTGACTCGGCTGTGACACCCAAACCAAACGACACACTGATGCCCTATCCAAGTCTTGCAGAGACACTAAAACTAAAAGTTTACAATATTTGCTCTTTCTTTTGCATGAGTCTTGTAATTTGTCCAAGTTTAATGTTTGCCTCAGCCGTTACATAACGGCAGCAGTTTACTTTGTCACTGTCGATAAAATGGTTTAACGTAACGAGAAAAACATACCGTAGGAATGCATAGGAAGGAACTGCAGATGCTGGTTTAA
This sequence comes from Okamejei kenojei, assembly GCA_035221665.1. Classification (NCBI taxonomy): domain Eukaryota; kingdom Metazoa; phylum Chordata; class Chondrichthyes; order Rajiformes; family Rajidae; genus Okamejei; species Okamejei kenojei. Next base: position 39,049,145 of record CM069153.1, read on the forward strand.
ACTGAAGATAGACACAAAATGCTGGAGTAACTCAGCGGGTCAGGCAGCATCTCTGGAGAAAAGGAATAGGTGATGGTTTGGGTCGAGACACATCTTCAGACTGAGAGTCAGGGGAAAGGGAAGCGAGAGATATAGATGGTGATACAGAGAGATACCAAACCTGGCAGTGATATCTCTCTATATCACCATCTATATCTTTCGTTTTGACGGATGGCGCGACTGCCCCAATCGCTGAGGAATAAAGAGGAAGACTTACAAAATTCTTAAGGGCCCTTACAAAATTCTTAAAGGGTTGGACAGGCTAGATGCAGGAAGGTTGTTCCCGATGTTGGGGAACTCCAGAACAAGGGGTCACAGTTTAAGGATAAGGGGGAAGTCCTTTAGGACCGAGATGAGAAGATCATTTTTCACACAGAGAGTCATGAGTCTGTGGAATTCTCTGCCACAGAAGGTATTTGAGGCCAGTTCGTTGGCTATATTTAAGAGGGAGTTAGATGTGGCCCTTGTGGCTAAAGGGATCAGGGGGTATGGAGAGAAGGCAGGTACAGGATACTGAGTTGGATGATCAGCCATGATCATATTGAATGGCGGTGCAGGCTCGAAGGGCCGAATAGCCAATACCAGCACCTATTTTTTATGATTCTATGGAGAGGATTGGATTTTTTTGCCTTCCATCACAGTGAGGAATGTGTGGAATCCACTGTGGTGGATGTTTATGTTAACTTTTATGTAGTGGTGTGTCTTGCTTTTTTTTCCGTATGGCTGCATGGTAATTCGCATATCAATGTACCTTAATTAGTACACGTGACAATAAAAGACCTTTGAGACCTTAAAAAACCTTTGACCTAGGAAAATGGAGGTTTGCGTTTTGGAAAATCACGATATGGATAGTTTGCTGGGAGGACAACCATTGTACCACTGTGCTTGTTTACAACTGAAATATTGTTCCGGAATAGGCATGAAATGTGACCTAATGAACTCCTCCTAGTCATTACACATTTTAACTTTTTTTCAAATGCAACCTACAAAACTTTGATTTTCTTAAAACGATCGGACGCAAGTTCCTTCCTTGGACACAAGGAACTCCAAATGCTGATTGTGCCAAGAATGGAGTAACTCAATTAGTCCTATATTCCTCGAAGAGATACCCAATCAGTTTCCCTCCACTAACGCTCTCCTCCCTCCACCTGATGGAACCTGTCCTCACCCCTATCAACCTTTTCTCCTACTTTCATGGGCACTGGCATAGGCCCCAGCTATGCCTACCTTTGTGTTGAATACATCGAACGGTCCTTGTTCCACATGTACACTGGCATCCCCTCACAACTCTTTCTTCATTACACGGACAATTGCATCAGTGCTGCCTCCTGCACCCGAGCAGAATTTGTTGATTTCATTAACTTTACCACTAACTTCCACCCTGCCCTCCAATTCACTTGGACTATCTCTGACACCTCTCTCCTGTTTCCATCACAGAGGCCAGACTGTGAACTGACGTCTGCTAAAGACTCATCAACTCCCGCAGTTATCTGGGCTACTCCTCTTTCCACCCTGCTTCTTTCACAGATACTATCCCCTACTCATGTATTGTCTTTCCACTGACTGGGTAGCACGCAACAACAAAAGCTTTTCACTATACCCTGGTACACGTGACAATAAACTAAACTGAACTACTCTCAGTTTCTCTGTCGCAACTGCTCCCAAGAGAGAGTTTCCATTCGAAGACGTCCAAGATGTCCTCTTTTTCATAAATGACAAAACGTCACTTATCCATGTTCTCCAGAGTTGCAGCCTGATCCGCTGAGTTACTCCAGTCCTTTGTGTCTATCTGAATTGGACCTGGGTCCGTGTGGTTGTCACCCAGAAAATGCAGCAGCTAATGTTAGATTGTTAATTCAAAGTTCGTATTTGCATTAAGAAATATTGAATGTTCTTGTTATTCAATTGAGGCCATGTAAATGAACCGGCACTGAGGGCTTTTTGTGCAAATAAAATTCAAATGAACACATTATTCAAATAAAGTGACTCCCCTTTAACAATAGACTATACCTACCAAGCCATTAGGGGAGGCAAAATGAATGGAGTCCCTGATCAGAATTGAACCCAGGCCATGGCACTGTAATGCCAGACCCTCTCCACGAGACTACGAGGAATGAATAACGTAAAGAGGACTCTGCGCGCCACACACACACACACACACACACAGCAGAACAGAATTATTCATTGTGAGTATTGTCCATTTCTAGACAAGGAATGGTGCAGAACAAAGAGAGGCACAAATGCAGAGCAGAGGACAGAGTGAAGTGGACGGAGGGGGTTGGGGGAGAGAGGTGGACTGCAAAGAGTGAAAGGGGAGAGGAGGCAGATGGAGCTAGAAAAGTCAGGAAGGAGGTCTTTTTAAAAAGACAAAATGGCAGTACAGTAAATAAAAGCACTAACACGTTGATCCACGAGCTCGTGCTTGTTCTCAAATGGCCATGTGAGTAGAATAATGAAGCCTTGGAACAATGCAGAGAGAAAGAAGCATTTCAGACCATCGTGCCTATACCAGTCTTTTGGGAGTCAGTTCCAAAGCCTCACCTGACTATTTGCCTAATTCACTCATCAAAGATCCTCCTGCATTTGTTTCTCCCACAACAGGCAGTGACGCACAGATCAAAAGGGCACACTGCCTAAAAACAAAATTCCCATCTCATGGATGCTTTGGCAACAGCCGAAGCCCACTGGTTGTAGACACCGCAAATAACAATGTTTCCCTCAGTGCACATTTGTACATTGTACATTGGGGCGACACGGTAGCTCAGCAGTAGAGTTGCTGCCTTATAGCGCCAGAGACCCAGGTTCGATCCTGACTACGGGAGCTGTCTGTACTTTCTCCCCGTGACCTGCGCGAGTTTTCTCCAGGTGCCCCGGTTTCCTCCAACACACCAAAGATGTACAGGTTTGTAGGCTAATCGGCTCGGTAAAATTGTAAATTGTCCCGAGTGTGTGTAGGATAATGTTAGTGTACGGGGTGATCGCTGGTCAGCGCAGACTCTGTGGGCCGAAGGGCCTGGTTTCGCACTGCATCTCAAAACTAAACTAAACTAAAACTAAACTAAACCTCTAAACAAATCTCCCCTCACTCCATATGGGTTAAGCAGAAAAGCAGAGGTCATTACTTCACAGTATCAAAAATCATGTTCATAGCAAAGACAAGTAAACTGGCTGTCCTACCACATGGAGGAATGGGTGACGTCCTTCTTCAGACTGACCCAAAACGTCGCCCATTCCTTCTCTCCAGAGATGCTGCCTGTTTTTCCAGCATTTTCCAGAGTTACTCCAGCATTTTGTGCCTATCTTCGATTTAAACCAGCATCTGCAGTTCCCTCCTACCACACAGAGACAAGGCTGACTCTCCTTTGACCTGAAGGTACATGTTGTGTCCTTGGTTTTAGCGAGACAGGTCTGTCCTGGCTGCTGAAGTTAAACAGGCTTGGTTTGTGTGCGATTAAAGCATTCTTGTGGTATAGGATATCGTCCATTGGATCCAGTTTGCATATAACTATTCAAATCAATCTTCTCCCCTTAAGCACTAGAATGAATAAATGCAGCAAAAGATAAAAGGCATTTTCATAAAGTCTGCTCCACAAAGGTCTTTTTTGCCCCTTTATTATGATGGTTGAATTAATGTAAGCCACTATCCTTTCACAATGTGTGATTGCTCAGCACCATCAGCATGATAACTGCCTCAACATGCATCTGCTGGAGCATAATCAAAGAAAAATTGACAAAGAGCACAAATGGATCAGTTGGGTAGTCCAATGGCATTGCAGGTAATACGTTTGTTTTATGGCTCGAGGGAGCCCAAGTTCAAATCTGACCGTCAGTGATATCCATGCACATTCCCTACGGGAGTGCAGGTGTTCTCCCACTTCTCCAAGACACACTGCTGGTTAGGTTGACTGGCTACTGTCAATTAGTGCAGATTAATGGGCAAATGAATTAAAAGGGAACTTCTAGGTGTAGCAAGGAACTGCAGATGCTGGTACATACCGAAGATAGACACAAAGTGCTGGAGTAACTCAGCGGGTTCAGTCAGCATATTTTTTTTTTAGAGTTGAAAGATACAGCACGGAAACAGGCCCCTCGGCTCACCGAGTCCGCGCCGACAAGCGATCTCCGCACACATAAGCTATTCTACACACACTAGGGACAATTTACAATTATACCAAGCCAGTTAGCCTACAAACCTGTACGTCTTTGGAGTGTGGGAGGAAGCCGGAGATCCTGGAGAAGACTCACGCAGGTCGTGGGGAGAACGTAAAAACTCCATACAGACAAGCGCCGGTAATCAGGATCGAACCCGGGTCTCTGGCAACCTAAGGCAGCAAGTCGACCATATATGAATGGATACGGCTGGCTGTAGACATTGGTAGATATCCAGAATGTGCACCAGCTCACAAGAATCGGGGAACTGGAGAGATGTTTGAGTGTGTAAGAGCTGCAGGACGCTGCATCAAGAAGGATGACAACTTAGTTTAGTTTAGAGATATAGTGTGGAAACGGGTCCTTTGGCCCACCGAGTCCACACCGACCAGTGATCCCCGCACATTAATACCATCCTACACACACTAGGGACAATTTTACACATACATCAAGCCAATTAACCTACAAACCCGTATGTCTTTGGAGTGTGGGAGAAAACCAAAGATCCCGGAGAAAACCCACGCGGTCACAGGGAGAATGTACAAACTGCACAGACAGCACCCGTAGTCGGGATCATACAAGCGGTCTATGGCAGCAGTTCTACTGCTGTGCCATCATGCCACCCAACATCATGGAGACTTATGAAAGTCAGGATGAGAATTTTTATCGAGGGGCTTTTCCATTAGACATTTGTTCCCTTGAAAAATCCCAAGTCCAAATCCCAGTCAACGCTGCTTTATCTGATCTCAGTTGGGTGCTAGATCCCCATGCCAATCTTGTGGAAGTTGGAGCTAGACTTGATATTAACAGGATTAGGAATGTGTGTGATGTTGGCTGTGATCTAACAGTCGATTTTAAGGGCTGATGTTCTTCAAACACGGACCTGTGGTTATCATGAGCATGTAATGGGGAAAAAGCAGGAGTGCTGCCAAATTATAATGAGTAGATGATTATAGGCACCATGGACATTCATTTTCAGCACAGCGTCCCGATAGATCAGAACAGTTTCCATTGGTCTGCATTTGGAAATCAACTCTGAACTGCCAAATATTCTACATTTGTATTTCAGAAAGTGGACGGCACAGTGGCGCAGCTGGCAGAGACGCTGCCTCACAGCGCCAGGGACTCAGATCCTGACGTCCGGTGCTGTCTGTGCGGAGTATGCACATTCTCCCTGTGACCGCGTGGGCTTCCTCCAGGGTGCTCCGGTTTCCTCCCTCATCCCAAAGACATGCGGGTTTGTAGGTTAATTGGCCTCTGTAAATTGCGCCTAGTGTGTAGGGAAATTGAGAAAGTGGGATTACACAGAACTGGTGTGAACGGATGATCGATGATTGGTGTGGACTCGATGGGTCGAAGTTTTCCATGCTGTATTACAAAACTAAATGAATCTAAACTAAAAGGGCACCCTCTGGAGTATCACCCATTTGAATGGTGATCTTGGCAAATGTTCTTAGAACATAGAACAGTACAGCACAGGAACAGGCCCTCAGCCTGTGCTGTGCTAACCATGATCCCAAGTTAAACCGCACATCAGCCTACACATGGTCTACATTCATTCATTCCCTGTCCATTTATGTGTTTGTTAAAATGCCTCTTAAACTTTTCTTGTATTGTCTATTAGTCTAAAAGTTGGTGCCATCGAGGAAAGAAGAGAAATGGTAGTGATAATAGTGGACAAAATAAGTTTTATATATATATATAAACATATTTTGTATACTCTTATGACGACCACTTCTCTTCTTTCCTTGATTTATTTATTTATATGTTTATTGACTTCATATAAATGCATTTACATAGAACACATACTATTTATTTATTTATATGTGTATGTATGTATAATACACGTATGTGTGTGTATATATGTATATATTTACATATGTACATGTGTGCCAATATATATACCACACACGCACACGCATGCACACACAACACACACACACACACACACACACACACACACACACACACACACACACACACACACCACATATTTATTTATATAGAAGTGGTGTGTGTGTGTGCGTATATATCTGAAATATATTATATAAAAATATGTGTGTGTATATAAAAGTAAAGGAACTATTCATCATAAAATTGCATTAATGATCTATTTATATGATTTATTTATATAGAAGTGGTGTGTGTGTGTGTGCGTATATATCTGAAATATATATTATATAAAAATATGTGTGTGTGTATAAAAGTAAAGGAACTATTCATCATAAAATTGCATTAATGATCTAACAATCTGAGGTTTGAGTTGAACTCGGGGAAACGTGTGGTGAAAAAGAAGGTTGTCAGACACCCTGTCATTGATGGTTACAGAATGTAACGAGATCTCTTCAACTTGTAGATGGCTTCTATCTGAGGAATCTGCCAGGACAGCCAACCCTGCTCTCCACCAATCACGGCTTCCCTTCCATTTCCCGCGCGGCCCCGCTCGGCTCGTGCAGCCGAGACCGGGAGATGAGCCACTCTCACAAAGCCGCCAAGGACGCCGACCGACTGCTGGCTGCCAAGGAGGCGGGCAAGGAGCGGATGAGCAAAAACGAAGGCAGTTCAATGAGCAGTCAAAGGACTCACAAGGAGAGACACTCGGAAGAAGACGGAAAAGATGGACACAAGATAGTGCACCCTCTGATGCCAGACATTAGATGCAAGGAAGACCTTGCACACATGCATAACAGTATGTGCGAAAACAGAAGTAAACAATTCAATAGCTGTTTAACAAACTCCAAAGTTATGAATGGAGATTCCAGTAAGACTTTATTAGCAAGCTGCACTAATATTGGTGGGATTTTACCAAGGCAAATGGACATCCATACCCCAAGCAGGTGTACCAAAGAGAGCTTAAGGTTTGAGAGGGACTTCAGAGAAAATGGTCCCTCTGGTCCAATGCATATTGAGTGCTCGGACAGTTGGCAATCACCGCACCATTCTGTCGCATACTCTGTTCCTTCTTCACTGTCCAACATTCCTCCGCCATCTAGCACAGGCTCCGGAACATTCCCCTGTTTGCAGGTTCATTCCAACCTCGACCTTTTTTACCCGACTCAAGACAAAGCTGGCAGGGAGCTCAAGGTCACTGGGCCTACCTACGTGCCTTCGGTGGGACATTTTGGTGACAAAAGTAGACCTTTTCAAGTCACCGGAGAGAACTGCAAGATCAACAGAAGTCTAGGGAAGGAGAAGGCGCACGAGAAGAACGCAGAGAGGCCCGACGTTGGCACTGCCCCTAACTCGCACGCGCATCTGAAGCACAACGGGAAAGGGATGGAGTGGCCACACAACTCTGCCATTAAAAGCAAGCAGCAGTGTGGCACCAGCACTGGTGCACAGATGGTGATTCCCTTCGCGCCTCAGGCAGCCAAGGGCCCCTCAGGGAAAGGTAGCACTTACGTCATGCCGCAGACTCAGGATTGTTTCTGTTCCAGGGAGCTGGACACTTGCTGCACCAAACTGACCCACTCCGGATACATGCTGGAGAGGGAGCAGGGAGGCGACACGCAGGAGAAAGCTCCTAAAGACTCGCAGGGGCAGAAAGTGGCCAGGATACGGCACCAACACCACAAGCTTCCCGAGGTGGAGCACATAGGGAGTGGTTCGGAGATGAAGAGAAGACCCCCGGAGCTCAGTTGTATGAGCTACAATGGATCCCACATACCACCCTGGCAGGGTGCCCAGATTCCGATGGGCGAAGACCGGAAGAACTCCTACCTTGATCCCTTCAGCTCAAGTTTACAGCAGGCAGCAATGTTGTCGCAAGGATCGGTGCTGAACCAAGACATGCTGGCTCAGACGGACGAAGTCTCCGCCATGAAGAGTCTGCTGAAGTACAGCAGCTCCTTCCCCCCAGGCACGCAGGCCTTGATCGTCGGGCAGAAGACCCCGTTCGGGGGTCTGGGGAACATCAGGGCCAGCTGTGTCCACCAGGAGATCAAGCTGCAAGGCGGGAAGTCGAGCCTGGATTTGGAGCGTCTAGACTGTACCAAAGGAAGGGAAAACGAGTCATCTCAGGGCGATGGAGAGGTGCGGCAGCCTCCGGTTGGCATCGCGGTGGCAGTGGCGAGGCAGAAGGAGAACCAGAACAAACACGAGCTGCCTTGTGGTGCTGAATCCATCCGACAACACAGGCACCTTCCTGGAGTAAAAGGTGAGGCAATAAATAAGACCCAAACAAGTAGATAAACAGCGATTCCATTCATCGTTTTTGCACCCTTTTAATCTCTTTTTCATAACATGGCCACTATTACCAGTAGCACTTTTGATTGGAACTATTGGTCAGTTTCATAGAGTCATAGGTCATGCAGCGGGGAAACAGGCCCTTCGGCCCAACACGTCCTTGCCGTCCAGGGTGCCCCATCTCATCCACTCCCATTTGCCCATGGTCGGCCCATTTCCCTCCAAACCTTTCCTATCCTCGTACCTGTCCAAGTGTAACTGGACTTGGATCCACAGCCTTGAACCCATGGGTTTCAATCTCAGCCTGACAGCTGCGGAATTTTAATTCAAGTAGTTAAATAAATCGTGGATATAAAGCTGGTTAAGTCATGGAGACCATGGTGGGATGGGGTTCGTCAGATTCCATTTGGTTCACCGATGTCCTTCAGGGGAGGAATTCTGGCAATAGAACATAGAGCAGGAGTGATGTTTAGGAAGGAACTGCAGATGCTGGTTTAAACCGAAGATAGACACAAAAAGCTGGAGTAACTCAGCGGGACAGGCAGCATCTCTGGAGAGAAGAAATGGGCGACGTTTCGGGTCGAAGTCTGAAGATGGGTCTCAACTCGAAACGTCTCAACTTCTCTCCAGAGATGCTGCCTGTCCCGCTGAGTTACTCCAGCTTTTAGTGTCTGTCTATAGAACAGAAGAGCGCAGGAACAGTTCCTGTCACCAGGCATGTCTGTACAGACAGTGATGCCAGTCTAAACTAATCCCATCTGGCTGCGCATTCCTCATTAACTGTCTCCCCCCCCGCCTTTAATCTATACCCTCTAGTACTTAACATTTCCATTCTGGGAAAAGTATCATCCACCTATCTGTGCCTATCATAATGTTGTAGACTTCTCTATCACCCTTTCCCAGTCAATCATTCCCTATTGGATCCATGACATTGACAATGCGTAAAGAACAATTAAGGATAAGCAATAAATGCTAGTCCTGTTGGCTGCCTGACGATGTCCACATCCTGTGAATGAATGGAGAAAAAAAAACCCTTGCTTTTTGTTTGACTAGGTTTTTTTTGGAATCTGAGGGGTAAAGTTTTCACACAAAGAGCAGAGGGTGCATGGAACAAGCTGCCGGAGGTGGTAGTTGAGGCAGGTACTATCGCAACATTTAAGAAACATTTAGACAGGTTTATGGATCGGACAGGTTTCGAGGGATATAGGCAAAACTCAGGCAGGTGGGACTAGCATAGATGGGGCATGTTGGTCGGTGTGGGCAAGTTGGGCCGAAGGGACCAATTCCACGCTGTAAGATTCTATAACTCTGTGACTCCATGAAGTGAGCAAAACAAAGGGAACCTTTCAAAGGGTTGTTTTATTCCAGAATGAAGTCATAGAACAGGGTTTAATTCCCAGAGGAGCTACACATTTGTGTGCAGTTTATAGGCTGTGATTCAGATGTCCTTGCTTTGATTGTTTCAATTTCATCCAACCTAGTTTATTCAACTGAAGAATTTCACCAGCAGGTCGGAACATTTGACATAGTCCAGCTCTGCCGAGCTGAGTCTCGCCTCTCGTCCCACAATAACATCAACAGTCGACTCATGGCTTTAACCATGACTGTCTCACTTCCAGGACAGGGGGGTACTTTGTTGTGAGCGTGGCCAAAGCTGACCCTAAGGTGTCCAAAATCACACCAGAAGGAAAGTGGTGGACACCTTTGTAAATGTCACCTACTTTATCACTTAGCAAAGGGCTTGGAACATCCGGATGGAAATAGTCAAGACGCTTTTCAAACGCTGCAAATTGAAATTAAGCGCAACCTCCACATATGTTTGTCATTCTGCACGACTATCAGTTCACGATTAGTTTTCAGTTTCTATTACATTTTGAACAGATGTCTGACTCATAATACGCACCTCACAAAATCTGCAAAGAATCACAGTGTTGGAAAATGTACTCCCTCCATCTCCTTCAGCCGCTACGCTATTTCAGTATTTGACCTGTGTGTCGGAGTGTGGAACCATTTCATAAACTCCCCCTTTTGCGCAGTTAGAACCCTCGATCCTAGCATGGATTCTCTCGACAAGGATTCGTATTGAACTGTACCCCTGTGATAAACTTGCTTTGAGGAACGAGGAACTGTGGATGCTGGTTAATACCCAAAAAGGACACAAAATGCTGCAGAAACTCAGCAGGTCCGGCAGCACCTCGGGAGAACACGGAAAGGTGGGGGTTTCAAATCGGGACTCTTCCCAAAACGTCACCTATCCATGTTCTCCAGAGATGCTGCCTGACCTGTTGAGTTACTCCAGCACTGTGTGCGTTTTGGCTTGAGGTCTGCATGGTTGGCGGTAAGCTGCAAGTAATATCTCGTTGTTTGAAGGGTCATCGCGATCTGCCTACATCATCGACTTGGAGATGGAGGATGAAAATAATCATTACCGTGAGGAGAGGATGAGCCTTGCGCGACTGGATAGGGAAAGGGACCACTTACTCCGGTAAGCGTTTTGTTGGATTACCACAGCATAAAATAAGCAGCTAGATCATTTTATAATCGCCCATCCCCCAACCTGGATCCAAATCAGAACTGGATGTGATTTTGAGGAACAGTTTATATGCTTGGACACTTTCAATTTCACTTTGTTTCATTCATTCAGCAATGTCAAGCAGCTAATAAGACCAACTTCAAGTTTAAAAACATAGAACCGTCCAGCAGAGGAACAGGCCCACAGCGCCTGTGCCGGACATTGTGCCGAACTAAACTAATCTCATCTGCCTATATGTGATCCATACACCCCCCCAATCCCAGCAAAGCCACGTGCCAATCTAAAAGCCTCTTACATGCCACTATCAAGGATAGTCATACTCCAAGTCAACAAAATAGAGAGAGTACAGAGGAGATTTACTAGAATGTTGCCAGGGTTCCAGCAACTATGTTACAGAGAAAGGTTGAACAAGTTAGGTCTTTATTCTTTGGAGCGCAGAAGGTTAAGGGGGGACTTGATTGAGGTCTTTAAAATGATGAAAGGGATAGACAGAGTTGACGTGGATAAGCTTTTCCCATTGAGGGTAGGGAAGATTCAAACAAGAGGGCATGACATGAGAATTAAGGGACAGAAGTTTAGGGGTAACGTGAGGGGGAACTTCTTTACTCAGAGGGTGGTGGCTGTGTGGAATGAGCTTCCAGCAGAGGGTGGTGGAGGCAGGATCGATTTTAACATTTAAAAGTAAAGTGGATAGGTATATGGACGTGAAGGGAATGGAGGGGTATGGTCTGAGTGCAGGTAGATGGGACTAGGGGAAAACAAATGGTCGGCACGGACTGGAAGGGCCGAGATGGCCTGTCTCCGTGCTGTAATTGTTATATGGTTATATGGTTATAAGTCGAGTCTCACTCCCTCTTCTCAATTGAATCATCTTATCAATAACTAGAGAGCAGTGTACCTGAGCTATTATCTACCTCACTGGAGACACTCGGACTATCTAATTGGACTTGAGTTTAGTTTAGTTTAATTTAGCGATACAGCGCGGAAACAGCCCCTTTGGCACCCGAGACTGCGCCGACCAGCGATCCCCGTTACACTAGACTTTACTGGACTTTATCTTCGCTAAACTACATTCCCTCTATCTTAGCATCTGTACACTGCAGATGGCTCGATGGTAACCATGTATTGTCAATCCACTGGCTGGTTAACACGCAACAAAGGCGTTTCACTGTACTTCGATACACGTGGCAATAAACTAAACTGAACTAAATTATCATTTTGCCCCGAAGGTAGACACAAAATGCTGAAGTAACTCGGAGGGAGAGGCAGCATCTCTGAAGAGAAGGAATTAGTATAATTTTGCCTCCACGTCTGTAGCTTCTGTAGCTGACGGGGATTAAGGCTCTGTTTATTGGCATTGCGTTTGGGTGCATCTGGATAGAGCGAGTATTCTCTGGATTTTCTCCTCCTTCCTCCTCCAGCTGAACCTGCTCAGCGTCGTCATCAACTTCTCCCCAAATGTCTGATGACACGTGCTGAGGCCTCATGATTGAGACGTTGACCAGTCCGTGTCTTGATATGCCCACTGTCCTCATCTTGATTATTGTCACTGTTCCTCGTCACTACACGAGGTACAGTGACGAGCGTTTCTGTTGCAGGCTATCCAGTCAGCGGGAAGACTATATATGATTACAATCAAGCCGTCCGCAGTGTACAGAAACGGGAGAAAAGGGAATATGTTTAGTGCAATATAAAGTCCAGTAAAGTCTGATTAAAGATAGCCCGGGGGTCTTTAATGAGGTAGATGGTAGGTCAGGACCGCTCTCGAGTTTGCAATAGGATGTTTCAGTTGCCCAATAACGGCTGGGAAGAAACTGTCTCTGAATGTGGATAGTTATGTTTTCACATTGTGCTACCTGTTCCCCAGCAGATGAGAGTTGACTCAATGCCCATGATGGGATGGGTATGTTGTCAAATGTCTCCCTACACCACAGGGCAACTGTCAAGAGTCAAGTCAAGAGTGTTTTATTGACATATGTCCCAGACTGGTAATCCCAGCAAGCTCTCCCTGTTTGCTACTCTGCTGCAGGATAGCATGAACTATACTCGGGTCTCCGCTAACAGAGAACCTTGGTGACTTTCTTCATGCAATGGTGAACGACAGCCATGAGATGTTGCATCTCTCTCCAGATCCAGAATGGAAGGGCACAGCAACAACAGAGTTTAAAGTTACGATCACCACTGTTTTGCCATCTATTGACCATACATTTCTAAAGTTCTGTTAATGCACCCATTGTGTTTGCACCTGGGAGCAGATTTCACTGACATCTCCCCTTGCGTAATTGTTATTGCTGAGGTTTAGGTGAAGGAACTGCACATTCGGCAGATGTAACATTATGCGTTGAACCCTTCTTCTCCTCCCTCTTCTCCCTCTTCTTACAGCATGGCCACGTCTAGACGGGGACTGCCGATTCTTCCAGTTCAAACATTCCAAGGGTAATGTTTGCTATTGAACCCATCCTAATGTCTGCACGAATATTGCATTTGGCTGCTGCATACATTGTGAGTGCACCCAAGAAGCCAGATTGGACTCTGGGGTGTCTTAACAATCAGTGTTACCAACCCCAATTTTTCTGTTTATAAAGCAATAAAGTCATGCCGAGAAGTTCTTCTTGGTTGATTTATGAGATTATGTAAAGCTAGTATTATCCTTAGATTTTAGTCTGTGGGTTTCCAGAGCGGAAACAGATCCTTCAGCCACCAGCGATCATCCCAAACATACACGCTCAGGATAATTTTACCAAAGCCAACTAGCCTACAAACCTGTACATCTTTGGAGTGTGGGAGGAAGCCGGAGCACCCCCCGGAGGAAACCCACGCGGTCACAGAGAGAATGTACAAACTCCACATAGACAGCACCCGTGGTCAGGATTGGACCCGGGTCTCTGGCGCTGTAAGGCAGCAATCCTGCCGCTGCGCCACTGTGCTGCCCCACATTGATTGCCTATTCACGTTTCGAGCTTCCTCCTTAATCCACTGCAGTCCACGTGGCTTAGGTACGAAACTGTGACAAAAGGTTTTGTGATTGTTGATAATTAATTCTAATCTTTTCTGTCGAATTCAGGGAAAACAAGGACCTTGTGGAGCTTGCACGAATCCGCCAGTCCAATGGTTGCCCTGGTGACCTGAATCCAAACCTGTTGGTGACAGGAGGGCCATCTCTGCAAGCAAATCAGCTGGCGACTGATCCCAGTGCTCACGCTCACCTCACGCCTCCACATTGGCTGCCAAGGACGGGCAGTCCCTCCGTGTGGATGGGTGGCCATTCATACGGTGAGTCTCGCCATCTCTCATTCATTGTATCGCAGCGTACAAACGTACGGGTTCCAGGCTTTCACAGCACCGCGGAGACGTCGCGGGACACGGCAAGATACTGCAGACGCTCAAAGCTAGAGTAGCTCAGTGGGACAGGCAGCATCTCTGGAGAAAAGGAATGGGTGATGTTTCGGGTCGAGACCTTTCTTCAGACGTGCAGAAACAGCCCATTAAAGCCATCAGCTCCATGGCAATAATGCACAGGAGCAGGTTAACCACTCCCCACCACCCCATGTCCTCTCCCTTTGACCCTGCAGATATTTTCTTTTCTCCTTTCAGCTTCATGCCTCCTCTGACAGACAGATTCTACCCCAACCATCCCCAAAGAAGCGTGTGGCGCAGCGGCAGTTGCTGCCTCACTGTGCCACAGACCCGTGTTCCACCCTGCCTACGGGTGCTGTCTGTAACGAGTGCGTATATTCTCCCTGAGGGGTTTCTCCTGGTGCTCTGGTTTCCTCTCGCATTCCAAAGACGTACAGGCCTGTAGGTTAATTGGCTTCGGTAAGTCGTAGACAAAAAAAATCTCCTTAGTGTGTAGGATGGTGTTGATGCATGGGGTGGTCGCTGGTCAGCACGGACTCGATGGGCTGAAGGGCCTGTTTCCGCGTTCTACCTCCAATGTCTAAAGTTCATTCACCATCTCATGTAGTTATTGTCCAATAAAGATTTCTTCAAAGATAGGCACAAAATGCTGGAGTAACTCAGCGAATCAGCAAGCATCTCTGGAGAACACGTTTCGGTTCAGAGCCCTTCTTCAAACAGATTGTGGTAGGGCGGGAAAAAAAGTTGGGCAAGAGCTGGGGCATGGCTAGTAATAGGTCAACCTAGACGAGGGGGTTATTAGATATCGCCTATTTCCTTCGCTCCATAGATGCTGCCGCACCCGCTGAGTTTCTCCAGCATTTTTGTCTCCCTTTGATTTTCCAGCATCTGCAGTTCCTTCTTGAACGGGGTTATTAGATAGGCAAATTGTTGGACAAAGGCCAGAAATAAAGGGACAGGTGTGAGCCAGAAGGATAAAGAGTTGCGAATTGTTAAGGTTGGGGATGTGAAATGTGTATGGTACAATTGAGTAGGAGGGGACGGAGAGAAACCTTTTCCTAACATCGTAAAATGTAAAGTTTTCTTCACATCGCTTTGGTTAATTTTGCCAGTCATCTTTGTTCTGCATCCCCTGGTTCCTGACTCCCATGGGAACGGGGACCATTACTCTGTTCACACCGATAGTAAATTAGCCGCTACGTCCCATTTACTTTCTCTTTCCTTGGCCCTTAAGCAAACTAGCAAGATTCACATTTTACTACTTCTGACTTGTTACAAGAAATTGTATTGAAGAAACATCTGAAAGGAAGGAAAAATTGAACATAAATTGGTTTCAGAACTTCACTGCTCTAAAATATAAAGACGTCGCAGAGATGGCTCATACTCAGCGAGGATTGCCAAAATGGGAAATATTAATCTGCATTGTCGATGTTTGAATGTAATCCTATTTGGTTGGGATATACATCAGCTTAAGTCTGTCCTATAATTCCATCTATGTATTGACAGAAGAAGTTTACAAATTGAACGGACAATCCATTGTATTCTTCTCTAAGCGTGGGGGCGTCTCGCTGCAGCTAGACGGGAGAATTACCACACAAGTATGTTCCAGAGAGCAGAATATAAAATGCATGAAACGAGCCAGTCACAAGGGAACGGCTACAGTGGGCCAAAACGATATCAGACCTCTGATGCAGCTGCAGAGGAGATGAGCAACTTTTCAGGAGAATTCGAGTCAGGATGGAACGAATATAAAACTCAGCATTTTGAAAGTGAATGATGCATTATTCATCATTTAATCACAAAATGAAAGGCGTCCTTTGTCAAGTGAAAGTCTGGAGTTACATTTGAAATGCATAAATGTGAAGGAAACCAGGAAGTTTATTTGGTGCTGTCAGCTGTTAAGAGTCCACGCAGGCCAATTTCCACAAGAAGGAACAGTTGAACAAGTGCCTGGGTTGCCTAGTGCCACTGGAAACGAGGTGCGAGGACAACTTGTGACTACAAATTTGCTATTTGTAGGCGGGCAACCGAGAATGCCAGAAACACATTCACGTTCCAAGTGAACTAATCTCGAGAATTCTGAACCATGTTACTATAAACTCTGGAGGGGCACAACGTATTTACTCAAATCCAGAAGCTTGAAACAAGACAGGCCTAGGAAGCCTCAACGGATGTGCTGGGATGTTGCTGGGTCTTGCAGATGCCAAATATGCCAGGTACATTAGAGGAAGGTGGCAGTCTGAACCGTCTCTTGACATCACATAGGCATAGTGTTCTCCGTATAAGGTGTAGCTCTATGCTTTGACTCATAGGACTAAAATGGTGCCAAAACCAACCTTTCAAATCCACGCAGACTGTTAGGAATACTAAGTCCCTTGGAACATCCATATTTTCGGGTCCCAGTCATATCCGCGCATGCATTTTTAATCCTTCCTCTGCCGAAGACTTCACTAACAAAAAGCATCAACCGTATACATTTCGTTCCAAAATGTAACGGCTCAATTTTATCATACACAAACGGAAACTGTCAGGAGAAAGGAAAAGGAGAAAGGTTTGTCAAAATCAGTTACTGTCTTAACCCATCACCATCTAGACTCATCAAAGTAATATCTCATTCCCAAAGGGGAAGCATAAAAGGTTGTTTTATTTGGTTGAGCTGTTCAATGAATTCTAGCTTGCCAAAATGGTTCCTTTCATATCCCACTCCATCTGCTGCCAAAGTAATCCAGTCATTACAATCGGCAGAGTATCTGATTACTAGTCCTGCAGGATAATCCTTTTTGCCGGAGTGCACAATAGATAAGGAAAGCATTTGTGTTCATTACTGAGTTTGGAAATGCAGCAACTGGAAAGTCTAAAATCAGTCCAGCACAAAAGTTAGTTATGTTTCATGTCTAAATAGTATCCTAACTAAAGAGATAATTAGAGTATGTCTTGAATTTTGCCCCAGTGTATGTATAATCATACAGTATTATTGGACAGAAACAGGCCCAGCGAAACATCATTTTTTCTCTGAATGAAACGCTGAATGGTGACTCTTCCTTCCAGCTCTGTCTCCATGTAGTTAAGCACTCCATCTTCTCAAGCAATTATATAATTTCCCTTTTAAAATTTATGTTCTGCTTTGACAATGGAGACAGTGAGTTCAAAAAAATACCCTCCATGTCAAGATATTCCCCAGTGTTCTCAACCTTTCTTAAATCTCTTAACTCCCTCAGCTTCATCAATTAATAACCTTTCAGAATTCAATGCCATTAAAAGTCGAATTCAAGCAATAGCATATGTCTTAAAATCCAAATATTTTGATCAGAGCATATATGATTGGAGCAGAATTAGGCCATTTGTCAGAAACCTTGGGGTATTAGGCCAAGTCTACTCCACCATTCAATCACGGCTGATCTATCTCTCCTTCCTAACCCCATTCTCCTGCCTTCTCCCCTTATCCTCTGACACCCGTACTAATCAAGAATCTATCTATCTCTGCCTTAAATGTGGAGCTGAAGCCTAGATCAAATCAGCCATGATGTTAATGAATGGTGAATCAAGGATGTTCTACCACTGTTCCTAGTTTTTGTTTTTTTGTTTTGTTTTTGGTACACAAGACAATGAAATAATCTTGCCTTTTGACATGTCTCCAATGACTCCTACCAATTTCTACAGATGCCCGGTAGAAAGAGACCTATCAGGGTGCGTTACAACTCGGTGTGGCAACTGCTCTGCCCAAGACTGCAGGAAATTGCAGAGTTGTGGATGCAGCCCAGTCCATCACACCCTCTCATCACCCTCTCCATCCTCCCATCATCTCCATCTACACTTCATGCTGTATCAGGAAAGTAGTCAACATAATCAAGGATCACTCACACGCAGGTCATTTTCTCTTATCCCCTCTCACCATCTGGCAGAAGATACAAAATACAATACAAAAACATGTGCTACCAAATTTGTGAACAGCTTCTTTCCCGCTGTTTTCAGACTATTGAACAAGGGCCCTCTAATAAACTCAGGGTATAGTTCCAATCTCCCAACCTACCTTAATGCGGCCCTTGCACTTTTTTTAACCTGCACTTTCTCTGTAGCTGTAACACCATATTCAGCACTCTGTTTATTTTTCTCTAGGCACTGCCTGTTGTACTAGTGTATGATTTGATTGTACACACGTATGGTCTGGATAGCATGCAAAATAAAGTTTTTCGCTGTCTATCGATACACATTACAATAATAATCAATACCGATACTTAAAGGAAATGTACTCCTGCAGATTTATGGCATGATGTGGAAGTACAGAATCATGTTCTTCTGCGCGTCTTTGTGCATTGTCTCCAATGGAGTTGGTTTAGAAATACAGCATGGAAACAGGCCCTTCAGCCCTTCGAGTCGACGCCAACCACACACTGCACATCTTCAAACAAACCTGCACATCTCCTTGTTTTTTTTTTCTGGTTTAGATTAGTTTAGTTTATTGTCATGTTTACTGAGGGTCAGCGCCCGGAGGAAACCCACGTGGGCAAATGGAGAACGTAGAAACTCCACATAGACAGCACCCAAGGACAGAATCGAACCTGGGTCTCTCAGGTGCTATCAGGCAGCGGCTCTGCCAACTGCGCCACTGTGCCACCACAGTACTCCCCTGCAGCAAGCCAGATGTAAATCTCATTACATTATCCATAAAAATTAAAATCATTACAGAATATCAGCAAATATGGGCATTTTTAGGCCAACCAGCACTGCACGTCAACCTGCTGTGTTATTATAACTAAACCCAGAGATTTCCAGAAGATTTCAACAGAACAGTATGACCACATCCTTCCAATTATTATTGTTGGTAGTGAACTACTAAGTCCAAATTGTTATTTTGGGTTAACTACTAACCTGGCTTCAGGGTAATTATGTTCAAAGTATTTGGTTAAAATTAATATGCGGAAGTGTGGTTTCACTTGTTTAAAAGCAGAGCCAGTTACAACTATGAGTAATCTTAATGGATAGGATTAGTTATTTTAATTTATTTTGCTGCATTTTATTCAGTCAAAATAATCTCACAGAAACCGAGATTTAGAGTAGAATTATGTATGACCTACCCTGTAAATGGGATAAATCCTGTTAATTCTGCATGATTCTCTTTTATTCATATATTCTTATATGGTTCTTTTCATAATTGTATTTCTTGGTTTCAGCAGCACATGACTTAAAAAAAGATATATATTTCCCTCAAATTTTATGTGAGCATTGTTTTTTCAGTTTCCCTTTGTAATTATATTCCTTTGCTATTTGTGAAAAAGTGCATTACTGGTAAGTGAGTTATTCTGAAGAAGGGTCTCGACCCGAAATGTCACCCATTCCTTTTCTCCAGAGTTGCTGTCCGACCCGCTGAGTTACTCCCATCTTTTTGTGTCTATCTTCGGTTTAAGGCAGCATCTGCAGTTCCTCCCTACACAAGGGATTTATTCACCATCCATTATAAATATTCGAGGGGAAAGGCTGGCTAGACAAAGTAAAGTTGGCTGATTCCCTTCCTTTAGCTGGGTTTTTACAACAATGTGACCAATCCCCCAACACTTTCACTGATGCAACTTTTACAAACTGAGTCATATTCTTCAACCATCACGGAAGAAGCTAAACACACATTCTCTGCATGATGCATAGAGGCCGACTGGAATACTATTCCCATATCCGCTACATTACCGTGCCTTTGGCATTAAGGCCATCCATCATCAACTCTCCCCTGCTTCCTGTAGGATGGCCAGACTGAGACTTGGAAACTACCCCAAGGTTTCTGGCAGGTCACATAATACTTACGAGAAAACTCTTCACGCAAAGCAAATAGTTTTGGTAATGTAGGGGAAGATATGTTACTGAATTTATTTTGGATGAATCTCGATTTCCCACATACCTAGTTTTAGCACAGGAACATTAACAGGCATTTAGAAAACTTCCTAAAGATAGGAAATCTCCCGGAGCACTTTATAAAAGCTTAATCCACTCTAGTCTATGGCTGCACTATAAGAGGAGAGTATAGTTTGGTCCAATAATGGCCATAAAAGCTGGAGATAAAGAGCATCATTGGTGTCCACCCTTAATATCGTTCACTATGAAAGGAAATATGTTTTGTTTAGATTATTTTAAACCTTCGACCCACCCAGTCCGCACCGACCAGCGATCCCCGGCATTAACACTATCCTACACACACTTGTGACAATTGTTTTAAACATTGATACCAAGCTAATTAATTAAGCAAACCTGTACGTCTTTGAAGTGTGGGAGGAAACCGAAGATCTCTGAGAAAACCCCAGGTAGTCACGGGGAGAATGTCCAAACTCCAAACAGAGTGGTCGGGATTGAATCTGGGTCTCTGATGCTGTAGGCACTATAACGCGGCAAATCTACCGCCGTGCCACCTAGAAAAATGCTTCCAGTCCCTCTTCCTAATTGTTATTGTCTTGAGCTTTACATCCCTTCCCATCTTTTTCAAATCAGGAAGCCTAATATGACATGGAGGAAGAACATTCTGAAACTTGGTAGCATTAGCTGATGACATTGAATGGTGGACAGCAAAGTAACGCCATCTTGTACGGAGCGAAGCAAGCTAAGCATGCTCACTTTCCTGTGGTAAAGTGTAATATCTATCATTCATCCCCATTGCAATTCCATCGAGCCGTCTGTTTCTGTCGGACTACTGCAAAGCCCTGTTCTCATTTGCTTACAGTCAAGGTGAACATCATTAGAACTCAGCAATGCATTTTTGCACCACTTTCTATCAGCGATGAAATGGTAAATGTGGCAGCTGAGAGAGCAGTGTGCAGAAGGAGCAGCCTTTGATGGATCAAACATCCTTTTCTCTTTTTTTGCTTCTTTTTGTGTTCATGCTGTGAATCGGTTTTTTTTTTCCGCCATGAGCTTAGGAGGAACAACGGCCGTGGCAGTGACTGATGGCCAAAGACGAAATGATTGTACTACTGCCAGGACACACGGGTGAAGGATTGTTCTGCTCGCTTTGTGCAGTCACACTCTCAACACATTCAGAACTGCAAAAGCAAGATTTCAGTACAAACAAGGATCAAAACAGTTCCTTTCATGTAACTGTGCATATCAATATTTACGTTAACGTCCTTTCAGTCAGTCTGCAATTACAAATGTTTTTTTTTCTCTTAACACAGGAATTGGTCACCCAGCCCTCCATTCAAATCTACCACCTGGATTCCCAGCATCGATGCCAAGCGCCATGCAGACAGTGTTCCCACTTTCCCAAGACCCTTCAGCCCAGCTTGTTATCCTTCCCACCGAGCCACCGGCACCTCACCCGACTCCTCATCACCTCGGTGAGGCTTTGTATTCATGACGTGCATTTTGTGGTTAAAGGCCTGCCTATAGCATATATCTTACAGATGAAACACTCTGATTTATACATAGTCTTTGACTGAGACAGATAGAGGCTCCAAATCTGAGGAAGGATTGGCTGGCATTAGAGAGGGCTCCAGAGGAGGTTTACGGTGAGAATGTTCCCAGGGGTGATTGGGTTAACATATGATGAGTGTTTGATGGCACTGGGCCTGTACTCGCGAGGGATGAGCAGGTGCTGACCCCAAACTGCTGGCGAGGAAACTTCCCATGAATGTGGCTGACGAGTTTCCCATCAGTGCGTTGCCTGGCGTGTCCAAAGAAAAGAGAAACAGCAACAGAGTTAGTTTGTTTGTTCGTCATACTCTCTCATAAGTTCATAAGTGATAGGAGCAGAATTGGACCATTCAGCCCATTAGGTCTTCTCCACCATTCAATCATGGCTGATCATCTTTCCCTTTCAACCCCATTCTCCTGCCTTAACCCCTGACATCCCTACTCCTTTCCCACAAACTACCTAGATTCTCTCCTTCCCTCGAGTTTGGGTTGTTCACCCTTTCCTACAAACTACCTGCACTCGCTCCTTCTCTCCTTTCCTGGGGATGTAATGATGAGACTTTATAAGGCCGCATTTGGAGTATCGTGAGCAGGTTTGGGCCCCATATCTGAGGAAGGATGTGCTGGCAGTGGAGAGGGTCCGGAGGACATTTATGAGAATGATCCCAGGAATGATTGGGTTAACAAATGATGAGTGTTTGACAACACTGGGCCTGTACTCGCTGGAGTTTAGAAGGATGAGGGGAGACGTCATTGCAACTTAGCGAATAGTGAAAGGCCTGGACAGAGTGGATGTGGAGAGGATGTTTCCACTGGCGGGAGAGTCTAGGACTAGAGGCCATAACCTCAGACAGAGTAAAAGGATCACCAATAGAAAGGAGATGATGAGGGATTCCTTTAGTCAGAGGCTGGTGATTCTGTGGAATTTATTGCCACAAAAAGCTGTTGTGGCTAAGTCAATGGATATATTTTCATGGTGGAGATTGATAGGTTCTTAATTCGTAACGGTGTCGGGGGTTATGGGGAGTAGGCAGGAGAGAGGGAGAAATAGATTAGCCGTGATTGAATAGCTGAGTAGACCTAATGGGCCAATTGGCCTAATTCTGCTCCGACAACTTAGGAACTTATAGAATTGATGACATTTATCTGCCATTTCTACCCGTAACCATTTTGCAAAGGGTCACCTGTTGGTGGATTTTGCTCTTGGAAAACAAAGCCATGAAGCTCTTTGGGATGTCCTTAATTTTCATTCTCTATCATGCACTATTTTCTTCCCGTTTCCCTCAAGCACCCATACAGAGTCAGGTTTATTTGCAAAGAGGATAGTTTAAAGATACGGAAACGGTGTAATCATACAGCAATAAACTCCCTATTTCTTTTTCTTTGTGTACTTTACATTAATAAAATGAGCTTTCACCAAAGATCTTTTTAATGACCGGATTAGAAATTAAGTCCTTCTTGTAGAATGAATGCAATGTGCCCCCTTGTACATTCGATAAAATCACTTTGATTTTTCTGTTAGTTTTATCCTGTCTTGGGGTAACATGGACTTCTTGTGGTCCTTGGGCTGTCCTTTATGTTGAAGTGTCTTGATAAGTGCACTGAATAGCCAAAGAGGAAGAATGACTTTACTTGCATTAGTTTGGCATGTCATGAGGAGGTGAAACAGATTCTCTTTCAAATCCCCAGAATTGCTGAATAATTCTCTCCTTAGCCTGGATTTAATTCCATATCATTTGCGGGCTGGCTTGTGTTTAGAACATATTTAGAAATGCTAGCCAGGGTTAGGTCCATGTGTTTTGCATTTATCATCATCAGAAATGCATCTTTTCGAATGGTACAAATAAATTAAATTAAACAAGTTCTAACAAAATTACGTGACTTTTCATGAAGCCTGAGGACTTCTCATCCATTTGAAATAGATTTTCGGATCAATTTTATGCTGTGTATTCCCTAAACACTGCTTTCTGCAAATTAACTTTGAGATAAGGCAGACCAGTTGTGGTGCCTGAGCCTAAATCCAAACTTAAATACAGTAGATTACTTTATGGGCAAAATATAGTCCAACACTTATTATTTGATTCCGGTATGGTATGGCACTATTCGTCACACTTAGATACGTAGTAGATAAGCATCTCAGATATAGTACAAGTGTATAATGGTAGTGCGCTGAGACAGTATACAGAGTCGGCTGTTTGGCGCCATTTTCAAGTCCCTGTTGTGGTAAGTGCAGGGTTCTTGACCTGACTATGAGGACCAATGTTGTTGTCCATTGCAGGGTCGACCTGGCCAAGCATAGCTGTTGGTGTCCTCCTCCGCTGCTCCGCCTCTGCAGCCGCATCCGGACCAGGAGCTTGGCCTCTTGGAGCGGTGCCCTGTGCAGCCGAGCCCCTGGCTGTTGCAGGCCCTCCAGCGAGGCCCACTCCCCTGTCAAGGCCGTGCACTCCCTCCAGCAGGAATCCCCATCAAAATGACCTACACTTAGACACTTTGGTTCTTCAACCTCATTCAGGCAGCCTGGAATGGAAAGCTATGTAAATATAGAAACAGGAATCCCAAAGATTGGGTCAACATTCTAGCTTGCCAGCCAGTCTATGTTATCATCCATCCATTAACCCTCTGCAACCTCGAGCTGTCTCCCCTGACGTGAACTTCAGCCTCACGGCGCCAGAGACCGGGATTCGATCCCGACCTCGGGTCCTGTCTGTGTGGAGTTTGCACGTTCTCCCTGAGACCACGTGGGTTTCTACCGGGTGCTCCGGTTTCCACCCACAGCCCAAAGTTGTGCGGGTTTGCAGGTTAATTGGCCCTCTGTACGTTGCCCCTGTCTGGCAGTCCTACGCTTCATAGTGACAGGCCGGGTTGCCGAAGGGTCAGGCCCAGATGTAAAGTATATACCAGAAATGAACCCATGGAGAAATAACACGACGTCTCTGATATCCTGATGCACAAGCAAATTCCCCAAAGCTCTTTCATGTGAAACAATGGGAAACTGAGCCTTTCTTCAGTTCTGCTTAGTGAGCAATGCCCAAAGAGCGGTAGGCACCGGAGGGTTATTGTAACAGTTCCATAGCCCTGTCCCCGACCTGTTCTTCCTTTGATAAATGGCTGATGGTGGGAACATGGGACTGCTGAATTTATTGGAATATATGCCATCTAAAAATGTATCCAAGCAGATGATTTATATTGTTGTGGTAATGGATGATATAAAGCTTATCAATAACTATCTCCAAAGCATAATAATGTACGAGTGGACATCCTGTGGCATTACTCTTGAGAGTCAGATGATATGACACTTTATAATGATAAGATTATAATGATAATCTTGCATGCACAATGCAGTTTACTGCCAGGTTGGGCAGCGCACCTTTAAAGACTAATAGTTATTAAGTAAACAGCAGCTTAGGTCAGTCAGTATCCCATTATTTGTCAAAGGAATTTTATACATTATAATGTGTTTGCCAACTTCAGATTGTGGTTCAAAGACAATCATACACATTCCGACTGATTTGAATGATAATTAGTAGATGTCAATACACCTGGCAATGCTTTTTTTTGACTATTTGAAATGCTTTATAGCACGCTTTGATATGAACACCTTACTTTTGCTACCATTTATATTTGAAACTATATTCAAAATCTACAGATGAAAATAAGCACAATAATGGTCACAAAAGTCTTGGACAAAAGTAGTTCATGGTCTTAACTAAAGTAAAATGTATTTAACAGTGAAGTCCCATTGTTACTAAATTATCACTTGAACCATTTCTTAAGAGAATTGAAATGTGTCGGTGATGAATTGTTCCCGTACAGGGAGGCAGAAACGAGGGATCAAGGCCTACGGTGCAATGCACAACCAAGATTAATTATTAAGATTTATTCATTGGTAATGATTGAGAAGCTCTGAGGCTGGGTTTTAACAGCTGGAAGGCTGTAGATTAAGGAAGAGACTGAAGGTGACAGAAAAAGTTCCCCTCGTTTCAGCTGTCAAGATGTGTGCGTCACCCAATGTAATTTTGATTCACATTGCATGCAGAGAAATTGGGCAAGATGGGCGACAATACCTTTGAGTGTAGATGAATCAAAGAAGAAAAGTTCATAATTTAGTGATCAGAGTATCCTGGCTGGGCGAGCACTAGTGAGTTTAAGAATAAGGAGTAAGCCATTTAGAACTGAGACGAGGAAACACTTTTTCTCACAGAGAGTTGTGAGTCTGTGGAATTCTCTGCCTCAGAGGGCAGTGGAGGCCGGTTCTCTGGATCCTTTCAAGAGAGAGCTCGACAGGGCTCTTAAAAATAGCGGAGTCAGGGGATATGGGGAGAAGGCAGGGACGGGGTACTGATTGGGATGATCAGCCACAATCCCATTAAATGATGGTGCTGGCTCGATGGGCCGAATGGCCTACTCCTGCATCTATTGTCTATTGTCTATTGACAATGGGAGCACATTCGGAAGACCAGCCATTAACTGTAGGACTGATTTGAGAAATAAATGATGTACATGTCTTCCCCCCGGTGTGAAAGTCTGAATCATGTACAGGACGTAGATACAAATAACCTTTGGGAGACCGGCGGTGTGGATTTGCCCGCTTTGCTGGCATCTTCTGCTGGGGGGGACTCGGTTCATGGTAATATCTGAATGATTGAGACAAATGCCCTGGTATAAATACATGTGGCCTCTGGTTGGCCTATGTTTTTATTTACATGGGGGATCTTGGTCAGCATGGACAGATGGGCCGAGTAGCCAGTTTCCATACTGTATGGCAATATGACTTTATGGGTGTATATATTCATTAAATGATGTGGTTAGGTAATTTCATGATTGGTCGTGAAACGTGAATACCGCGTGATGTGGGAACGGTGGGACGGATGTCTGTGCTGGGTGAGGTGCCTGCTGGGATGTTGATCTGAACCTGCTTCTTCCTTTGCTGTGTCCTTCCAGCTGAAGTGATCGACCCTGCACATTCCCTCTGGCCGCCCATCTATCCAGCCCGAGCCCCCGGCCCGCACATGCAGCACCCCGGCCAGCTCTCTGTATACCCTCGCTCCCAGCTTCTCCGCCAGCAGGAGCTCTACATGTTGCAGCAGCAGCATCACCAACACCAACACCATCAGCAGCAGCAGCAGCAGCAGCAGCAGCAACGGGCACAAGCACTTCAGCTGCAGCGGCACGCGCAGGTAGCGGTGAGGAAAGCACACCGTGCAGGGACTTGACCTACTAAGGGACAGAAGTTTCGGGGTAACGTGAGGGGGAACCTCTTTACTCAGAGGGTGGTGGCTGTGTGGAATGAGCTTCCAGCAGAAGTGGTGGAGGCAGGATCGATTTTAACATTTAAGAGTAAAGTGGATAGGTATATGGACGTGAAGGGAATGGAGGGGTATGGTCTGAGTGCAGGTAGATGGGACTAGGGGAAAACAAATGGTCGGCACGGACTGGAAGGGCCGAGAGGGCCTGTTTCCGTGCTGTAATTGTTATATGTTAAATTGTTATATGGTTACTTCTTATCCTGGGCGATTATAATAATATAATAATTATTAATAATGCAATCATATATTATATAAATGTTACTAATATTTAATGTAGGAAGGAACTGCAAACTTGGTTTACACCCAAGATAGACACAAAAAAAACTCAGTGGGTCAGGCAACATCTGTAGAGAAAAGGAATAGGTGACGCTTCGAGTCGAGACCCGAAGATGAGATGAGATGCTGCCTGACCCGTTGAGTTACTCTGTGTCTATCTTCTGCGACAAATATTTTGTTTGCCATTCCTTCCCCACGTTCTTCACAGAGCTCTTTGTTCTGCTGGCCTGGAATCCGCTTGTGAGAAGCAATTGCCCTGATGCAACCAGGCACTTATTACTGTCAAAAGATTGTTCAATGTCTTAATCGGGTTGAAAATCGCTGATGTCTATTCACTGGCACGCAAAGAAAAACTACTGCAGATACTAGAAACGTGAAATGAATATAGGGAGAATGGGGAAGTTCTCATCAAGTCGGGCAGCATCTGTGGAGAGAGAAATAGAGTTAATGTTGCGGTGTGGCGGCAACTTAGGATTTTGTTTAGTTTAGTTTAGAGATACAGCACGGAAACAGGCCCTTCGGCCCACCCAGTCCGTGCTGACCAGCGATCCCCGTACACTAACACTATCTTATACACACATTAGGGACAATTTACAAATTTTGCTGAAGCCAATTAACCTACAAACCTCTACGTCTTTGGAGTGTGGGAGGAAACCGGTGCACCCGGAGAAAACCCACGCAGGTCACGGAGAGTACGTACCTACTCTGGACAGACAAGTGTTCATACATGCCACCTAATTCCCTCTCATCCAATGGAACTGATCATTAATTGTGTTGAAAGTTCCAGAATGCATGAGTAATTTTTGAGAAGACAATATTAAATTGGAGGTGACACCTCCACAATGAAGCTAATAAATCCTAAAACATAAAGCACATTTCTTTTGATATGGCTAGTTAGTCTCTTTCACACCCGGCAATCAATTAAAAATATATTTATAATTGGTCAGGAAGGCTATTAAGTGTTTTGAAACCAAGGAGGATGGGCTGAAGTTACAATCTTGATCAGGCTTAATTGAAGTGAATAGCAGAACAGGCCGAAGGATTTGAATGTTCAACTCTTGTCTAATATTCCTGGAGAGCCTAATGTTTCAATTTGGTGGGCAGAATTGTACTGGTAGAAAATGGAAGGAACTGTGCTGAACTCTTTAAGTCTTAACAATTTTAATTGATCACCTGAATCCTGTCTTTTCCTCAGGATCAGCGGAAGGCAGAGGAACCTCGATTGGAGGCAGAAGAACACACTTTAGAGAGGAGCAGGAGATCACACAAAACAGTTGCCTTAAACTCCCCCAAGAGTCTATCTTCACCCGTTATATTGCCATCTGCCAAACTCTCACCCTGTCATCATTCTCCTTCTTTGAGGCCGAGGTCAGGATGCCCCACTCCCCAGCCCACCGCCGTGTGTCCATTGCCTTCTTGTCCCACTCCTGCTCCGGCCATCGTCCCACAGTCCTCAGTGGTCAGTCCCCCTCCTTCCCAGAGTTCCGCAGGAAGTCAAACAGCCACAAAGCGAGTGGATGGAGAGACATCTCAACACTACCCTGAGTCCTTTGAGCCAGGTATGTTCACAGTTATATTTACAACGCAACGTGTAAAGGCTGTTACATGGTTTAGTTTAGTTTAGAGATACAGTGCGGCAACAGGCCCTTCGGCCCACCGAGTCCGTGCCGACCAGCGATCCCCGCACACTAACACTATCCTGCACCCACTAGTTTTAATTTAGTTTTAGATTAGTTTAGTTTAGAGATACAGCGCAGCAACAGGCCCTTCGGTCCACTGAGTCCGTGCCGACCAGCGATCCCCGCACACTTAGCACTATACTATACACACTGGGGACAACTTAAATTATACCAAGCCAATTAACCTACAAACCTGTACGTATTTGGAGTGTGGGAGGAAACCGCGGATCCCGGAGAAAACCCACGCGGGTCACGGGGAGAATGTACAAACTCCGTACAGACAGCACCCGTGGTCTGTATGGAACCCGGGTCCCTGGCGCAGTAAGGCAGCAACTCTACGCTCTGCCACTGTGCTGTCACCGGTTGTTGAAAGGATCTTTTTTTAAAAAGAGTATTCCAGTCTAGATTTCAAAATCTGATTGAGACTCTCTACACTAGGAATAATTCTGTGGCACGTGGGTCAGTAAAAAGTACAGAAAGTAAAAAGATTAGTCTGTTCAATATTTACTATAGAAGAGCACAACTGATGTAATTTTGTGTCCTAGCAAGTAGCTCTATTTTGGCCGTGGAGCTACCAAAGGCAGGAAGAAAATCAGTGTGAGAGTGGCATTAAGATTGATCAATAAGTCAATGGCAAATGGAGAGAGACTGTGAGCCTCTTTCTGCTTGTACAGCTCAGTCAGTCCCCTTTTATTGGAGAGGGCGCACTGCCCGTGTATGCTGAACATAATTAGTGGTAGCTGATGCAAATATTAAAAACTTTAGAAAAAGCAGAAATCTGAATAGACTAGCATTACTGCTCAATGACTCTCGCTTGTTAGGTAAATGTTTATGCAGTTACATTTTGCAGAATGGTGACAAGCAGTTTTCAATTGAAAGAATATTTACTTCTGAAGATAAAGATTTGCATTCACGTCGCCCTTTTACTAAACTTGTGATCGTTCAGAGAACATTTGGCCAATTAAAATTTCTGTAGCATGGTCAGTGTTGTTCGGCATGTATATTGGTCAGACTAACTGGGATAACTTGCTTGTTCTCAAGCAGATTAGTACCATTTGGTCTCTTATTGAGAAGACGTAAGAAGTCTCTGTTTAACATATCATCTAAAAGACACAGCACATCTAATAAGAGGTCTGAAGAAGGGTCTCGACCCGAAATGTCGCCTATTTCCTTCGCCCCATAGATGCTGCCACACCCGCTGAGTTTCTCCAGCATTTTTGTCTAGCACATCTAACAGGTAGACACAAAATGTTGGAGTAACTCAGAGGGACAGACAGTATCTCTGGAGAGAAGGAATGGGTGACGTTTCGGGTCGAAACCCATCTTCAGTCTGACAAGGGTCTCGACCCGAAACGTCACCCATTCCTTCTCTCCAGAGATGCCGCCTGTCCCTACCTTCGATTTAAACCAGCATCTGCAGTTCTTTCTTACACAGCACAGCTCTCCCTCAGTAATACTTGAGAGCTCCAATCTGGCTTTTTATATCCGAGTCTCAGTGGTAAGATTTGAACCCACATCTCTTTGGCTCGGATTGTGAGCTGTGCCGTTTGAGTGTTGGTTGAATTGACAACTCAATAAACAATAGCATTTGCCACTTTCACCAGTGTGTTAAACGAACCAAGTTTCAGCAATTGAGATTTGCTCGTTGTCACCAAAGCACTTGGACAATATGGGAATGAAAAGCTCATTTGCATAAGAAGGGAAGACTGAGTTGGATTGTCCACTGTCGCTGGCGTGGAATAATCATCAAAGGAAATACTGTAAGAACAAGCGTGGGTTGATTAAATTTCTATGTAGTCAAATGTTTGCAACTTTTCCTTCATGAAATCAGCTGAAATCGGGCCTGCTAAACCCAAGCCAAAATAAAAAGCTCACAAACAAAATCCAATACATTTCCTTTCGGATTTTCAAGGTTAGACATTATGCAGCAGCTGAAATTCTTTTGTTTCATGTTGAAGGGAAAAGGAGGAGAAAAACTGAGCAGCTTGGCAGATAGGAAGCTTATTCTCCTTCACCAGTCCTTGGGAAGGAAACACTCCAGTGGAAGGATACATATTCATCTGGTGGTTATGTCGGTGAGGCGGATGGATACCATTAATTACACTCAGTTGATGACAAGGTAGTCAGGATGCTGCCAACCGGCATAAAGTCAGGGGCACCTTCGGAGTTCTTGGTGAAGACACAGTAATAACATTTGTTTTGTTGCATCGAGCTCGGTGTCAGCTGCACTCTCCGATGTCAGGAATATTATCGGTGCTGGGTAGAGGGTGCTGCCCCTTCATTGTGTCACCGTTACAAACGAATCTTTAACCTTGAGCCCGGAGATATCAAGCGGCGCACACTCGCCACTTCGCCATCCATTGCGATTTGTCTTTTGATTGAGTGAATAAATTGTTAGCCTTTTTTTCCCCGTAGCAGTTAGTGAACACAAGGCACCTGGACAAGACAGGTTTTTCATTGCGCTTTCAGAGGTTGATATAGAGTGAGCACAATGGCATTATGATTACAGTCACTGTAAGCCATGATTCATGCATTCATGCATGTTCAATTTATCAGAGTGAAATGCAGAATAAATGAAAACTGACTGAATATAGCAACTGCACTGGAGTTTAAGCCCTGTAGGTTATATTTCCTATTTTGAAGATCAGTATGTGTATCCAAAAAGAACAAGGGTCATATATCCAAAAATCACCATGAGGATTAACATTGATCGAATGGCGGAGCAGACTCGATGGGCCGAATGGCCTATTCCGCTTCCTACGTTGTAGTTTTAGTTTTAGAGACGAGGTGTGGAGACAGGTCCTTCAGCCCTCCGAATCCGTGGCGACCAGCAATCACCCCATACACTAGTTCTATCCTACACACTATGGACAATTTACAGAAGCCAATTAACCTACAAACCTGCACATCTTTGGAATGTGGCAGGAAACCGGAGCCCCTGGAGAAAACCCAGGCGGTCACAGGGAGAGCACCCATAGTCAGGATCTGCGATCTCTCGCACTGTAAGGCAGCAACTCTACCTCTGTGCTACCCTATGTCGTGATGTTATGATCCCAAAATGATTTGAATAGTTAAAATGAATTACATTTAGTTTTGTTTAGTTTATTGTCACGTGTGCCAAGGTACAGTAAAAAGCTTTTATCGCGTGAAAGACAAGACATGATTACTATCAACACATCCATGGAGTACAGATATATGTTAAAGGGAATAACAGTGCAAGATAAAGTCCGATTAAAGATGGGCAGAGGGTCTCTGATGCGTTGTGTTAGGTCTGTAGGAACCACCTCTGATGTTAAAGCCACAATGAGCATGTTTCTCGTCAGCTGTGGGCGTTGGTGTTGCGTTAAAACCTGTTTCTCCTCCTTGTCGTTTCCAGAGCTTCCACCTGGCTACTCGTACACACCAGTCACCGTGGGCTATCGCTCCCCGACTCCCCTTGCACACTCTGCCGACCCCGCAGACGCTGAAACTATGCAACCCGTCCCCACGGCCGCCGAGCCGGAGCAGTCCCGAACCATTGCGCATGGCGCCAAAATCCACTGTGACGCTCGCTCGGCCCTGATGGACAGGGCAAGCCCCCGCGAACAGCAGATCACAGCAAACACCTCGGATACAGCTGAGCAACATGAGCACAGCCGTCTCCGCAGCTCAGAGGAGAAGGAGGCGGCAAATGCTTTGCCAACAGAGAATCCAACTGTGGAGCAACTTGAGCCATCTGTGGAGGAAAACGTGGAGTGCTTAAGGCATCTGACTGCTTCTCAGGGAAATGACACTGAGGGAAGACTAGAAGGAGAAGAATGCAGGGGACAGACGTCAGCAGTTGGCTCGGCCCACTCAACCGGTGAGCCCACGACCTTAACCACCAACACACTGGATGTAAGAAACTCTGATCACTCGAGTTTGGTACCTGAGGCGGACTTAAAGATGGAAGGCGGCACTGATGAGGAGGCCGCACACGTGAATCAGGATGAGGATGGTGAAAGTCTCCGCGATGCCTCAGAGAGGGACGAGGTGCTCAAGTGGAGGTTGGACTGCGTGGCGGGAATGAATGCCCTGGTGGCAGCTGGTCTCAGCATGGGAGAGCTCCTCGCTTTAGAGCCCGACTTTGCCAGCATCCCCGTTCCACCTTCACGCCCTGCAACGTCAACCTTTAACCCCTGCTCAGGGATGCATGGCATAGCTCTGCTGAGTGAATTGGCCGAACTGGAACAGCGGCAGCAGAACTACGATGGCACCGGCCAAGGTAATTTTCTGAACTCGCATGACCCTACCATGTCTGAACAATGTCCTTCATTTACTTATATTTATTCTTTTGCATTGAACAGAAATCTTTCCTCGAAAGGGGAAAATATTTAGTGGGAAAAGTGTTGGTTAAGACACAGAGTCATACATCATAGAGACAGGGCCTTTGGCCCAACTTGCCAGTCGACCAACATGTCCCATCCACACTAGTCCCACCTTCTCACGTTGGCCCATATCCCTCTATACGTTTCCTGTCAATGTACCTGTCCAAATGTCTTTTAAATGTTGTTTCAGTACCTGCAATAGGTGATGATTTTGAATATCACAATGTGAAATGGAACTGCTTACCATTAGTAGTAAGCTTAAAAAATATATACAAACTGTTGGAGTAACTCAGTGGGTCAGGCAGCTTCTCTCGAGAACATGTTAGGTGAGGTTTCTGGTCGAGACCCAGCTGACTGTGGTGAAGGGGAGAGGGCTGGATTAGAGAAGAGGGGGGTGGGGGGGAAAGGGGCAGTTAAGTGATTGTTGGATGCAGGTGAAGGTAGGTTTTCAATTGGCAGAAGGGTGGACAAAGGCTCGAGATGAAATGGAGGTAAAAGGGTGTCGGATAAGGAGAGAAGAGACGTGAAAAGTGAAGACAGAGGAAAGGATAGAAACATAGAAACATAGAAATTAGGTGCAGGAGTAGGCCATTCAGCCCTTCGAGCCTGCACCGCCATTCAATATGATCATGGCTGATCATCCAACTCAGTATCCCGTACCTGCCTTCTCTCCATACCCTCTGATCCCCTTAGCCACAAGGGCCACATCCAACTCACTCTTAAATATAGCCAATGAACTGGCCTCAACTACCCTCTGTGGCAGAGAGTTCCAGAGACTCACCACTCTCTGTGTGAAAAAAGTCTTTCTCATCTCGGTCTTAAAGGATTTCCCCCTTATCCTTAAGCTGTGACCCCTTGTCCTGGACTTCCCCAACATCGGGAACAATCTTCCTGCATCTAGCCTGTCCAACCCCTTAAGAATTTTGTAAGTTTCTATAAGATCCCCTCTTAATCTCCTAAATTCCAGAGAGTATAAACCGAGTCTATCCAGTCTTTCTTCATAAGACAGTCCTGACATCCCAGGAATCAGTCTGGATGTTGGTGGAAGGGAACAACAAAGGGGGTGAGGAGGTGAACCTCTTCCAGCTTTCTTCGCCCCTACTATGTTAGTTGGAAGTAGATTATTTAAAAGTAGACAGAGAGACGGACACGAAATGCTGGAGTAACTCAGCAGGACAGGCAGCATCTGTGGAGAGAAGGAATGTGTGACGTTTTAGGGTCGAGAATCGGTGTGTCTGAAAAAGGGTCTCGACCCGAAACGTCACCCATTCCTTCTCTCCAGAGATGCTGCCTGTCCCGCTGAGTTACTCCAGCACTTTGTGTCTTTATTTGATTTAAACCAGCACCTGCAGTTCCTGCCTACACATTATCTAAAAGTATCATGGATTACTAAAAGAGGGAGTGCTAAATTTCTGAAATTCAAAGATTTTAGTTTCACACCAACAGTAACTTTCTACCTGCAACACCAAAGCCAAAGTGTGTGTACATAATTAATAATTTACGGACAACAGAAACTAACTGTGAAATGGTGTGGTTTGCTCCATGTTGTATTGATGCTGTTCTGGCCCTTGTATGGAATGCAACTTCTAACCAAATATTCCGTTTCAGCTGGAGGTGAGTTCTGTGATCAAAGTAAAATGATTGGGTTATCACACAAAACTGTCAGATGTTTAAAACTTTTTTTTAAATTTATTAGAAGCAAGTGTACAAAAATATAACCAACGGCATATGACATAATACAGTTATTGTACAGCTTCAATTTTGACTTTTAGCTGTTGTTAAGAGAAAAGAAGGGAGAAAAAGCAAGAGAGAGAAAAAGTGGAACGTGCAAGGACAGAACCCCTAGACTACAAAAACGGTGTAGCCAAAGAGTGAGTACGTAAAAGAAATAAGGAAGGGATAGAGAAATAAAAGGACAAAAAAGAAAGAAAAAGAGAAGTGATGATATACCTGCCTCGCATCCGTCCCCACCCATCACCCAACCCAAAATTAGATTTAACTCCAAAATTGTCTTGCACCATACTATCCTTGTAACAAATCAATGAATGGTGTCCATGTCTTTGAAAAATGCTCTGGTTTTTCTGCTAAGACAAGTCTAATATTTTCATGAAATAGCGTCTCAGACATGTTTGTAATCCACATTTTAAGAGTAGGGACAGATGTATGTTTCCAAAATTTGAGTATTAGTTTTTTCGCCGTTATCAGGCCATAATTAAGGAAGTGTCTTTGAAATAATGATAGCTCAGAGCAGGCTTCTGACGTACCTGGAATAATCAGTTCTGTGTCGGGGTCCAATTTTGTTTTTAGTGTTTTCGAGAAAATTTCAAAAAAATTCCTCTCCTAACATTATGTGGCTTTATGCACGAGGCAAAGGAATGTATTATAGTTGCTTCTTGAAGGAGACATTTATCCCAAATAGGAGATGCATTTGTAAAGATCTTATTCAGTTTAGACTTTGAATAGTAGAGTCTGTGCAGTATTTTAAATTGATTTAACGAATGCCTAACGTTAATCGAACAATTGTGTATATATAAAAGGTTTTCTTCCCATCTGTCTTTTAGAATTTTTAGGCCAAGTTCCTCTTCCCAGGCTCTTCTATTGACTTCTGATGATGGGATTTCTATATTTAAAAGGGTGTTATACAAATATGATGTTAACTTGTTTGACTCTGAATTTCTATTCATACATTCGTCTAGTATATCTGGCAGCAAAGTTTGGTAGTCTTGGGTATTTGCTTTCAGATAGTCTCCAATTTGAAGGTATCTGAAATATTGATTACCTTTCAGGTGATATTTCGACTGTAATTCTTGAAATGAGAGAAGAGTTCCCATCTCATAAAGATCTCTGAGTTTTATTCTTCCTAATCTTTCCCAATATGTAAAGTTTTGTCTATAATAGATAGCTTAAACGAAGGGTTATTGACAATTGGTGAAAGAAGAGATAAATTTCTTAGTCAAGTCACATTTATATAGCACATTTAAAAAACAACTCTCGTTGACCAAACTTTACATTAGTTATAAGAGTAGTATACACAAGCAGGCTACATACATATATACAAATAGCCCTCGCTCTGAGGACATCAGGAAAGGCTTGGGAGAACAGATACGTTTTTAGATTAGACTTAAAGGAGTCGATGGAGGGGGCAGTTCTAATGGGGAAGGGGATGCTGTTCCACAGTCTAGGAGCTGCGACCGCAAAGGCATGGTCGCCCCTGAGCTTATGCCTAGACTACGGGACATTCAGCAACCCCAAGTCGGCCGATCTGAGGGACCTGGAGGTGGTTTAGTGGGTGAGAAGACTTTTAATGTAGGTGGGTGCAAGCCCATTGAGGGCTTTGTAGACAAAGAGGAGGGTCTTGAAATTTATTCGGAACCGCAAAGGGAGCCAGTGGAGATAGGCCAGGATCGGGGTGATGTGGTCCCTTTTTCGGGTGCCCGTCAGGAGTCTCGCTGCGGCGTTGACCAGTTGCAGGTGGGACAGGGAAGGTTGGCTGATGCCAGTGTAAAGGGAGTTGCAGTAATCTAGTTCTTAGTTTAAAGTAGGGTTAGGGTTAGAGTTAGAGTTAGAGTTAGAGTTAGAGTTAGGGTTAGAGTTAGGGTTAGGGTTAGGGTTAGGGTTAGGGTTAGGGTTAGGTTGATTTCACTTTGCCCAGTAATAGTATAAGAAGTTGGGGAGAGCCAATCCACCAGTTTCATTGGTAAATTGGTCAGATGTTAATCTTGGCTTGGCGGTAACTCTCGATTCTGAGCCTGTTTCCGTGCACTAAGCATCCATTGAGGTAACCAATGGATGGAAATTGGATCTCGAATCTGAATTTGTGATTCGCCTTGCCAAACGCCTCCTTCTGGTCAAGGGAGAGGAAGGCGTGCGACAGGCCAGCTCTCTGTGAATGGTGCTAGGTTGGATGGGTATTGTCCTGGCTGCACTGTTCAAGGGCTCTGTGGGAATGGTCAAGGTAGACTATGGTGGGTCCCAGGTGAGGCATGTGCCGTGTGCAATTGCCTACTTCTGAGTTACATCAATACCTGGGTCTCCCTGCACAGGGAGAAGACAGCTTCTGCTGGTATGTCTGAAGCTTTCAGTCGGTTGGGGGCTGGAGTACATCAAAGATGCCAGGACAACATGTTAACTTCAGTTTTACTTTTGATTTTGTCCTTGTTTGCTGATTTTAACAAAGTTATTCTGAAACAAAACAAAGCACAAACACATAAGAGAGTTGGGTGTGAAAAAAAGATCAAATGCATGGATAAGTGCAGAGTAAATTTACCTTTGAACAATAAAGATCATTAATGTGGAGGCACAAGGAACTGCAGATGCTGGAATCTCAAGCAAAGCAAAATGCTGGAATAATTTGGGTGGTCGGGCAGCATTAGTGGAGGGAATGGAAAGGCGATGTTTCGGGTTGGGACTCTTCTTCAGACAGCGCAGAGGGGGAGCAGTGAGCGGGGGTCTCGTGGGACTCTCATTGGAGAGAGAACCTCTTCAAAGTAGCCATACTTTGAGGAGATTTCACAGTGGAGCTGAACAGTGCTCCCAAACGGAAACATCACCAGCCCATTTCCTCCACAGATGCTGCTGACTGGCTGAGTTACTCCAGTGTTTTGCTCAAGAACAGTATTGTGTTGGCTTTAAGCACCTCCGAATCTTCTAAGGTTGTTTAAGTTGCTACTAAAATGCAGGTCTTGTTATGAATAGCTTGATTGTATTGTGAGCCTTCCTCAGACCAATAGTTGGCATCTCCCTTTTAGAAAAACATTTGGCGGCTCCTTAGCAAAGCTGCTAAAATAATGGATGCAGATAACCAGAATAACACAATCCTTTTGAAATGAAGCAGGTTTGTAACTGAGGCCTTTAAGATTGTGTTCATATAAGAGCAGTAATTTTATTGCAGCACGGTTCTCAAAAGGATATGGTCCAAAAGATCAAATTAGCGTATCTTTTCTTTTTTGATATTTATAGCACAAACACGGGCACAATGCAACAGTGACTTATTTCCTGATATCAAAACCTTCAAACTGTTGCCAAAAAAAATCCTCAAAGCCTGAAGTCCCAATCTCTTTGTGTTGACATAAGATAAAGAATTTGTCCCATAAAATGAATCTCCCCAAAGGCCTGTATTTCACTCTGTTCTCAAAACACAGAGGGGAGACAATATCAAATGGCTGTGATGTTGGCCCAGTATAATCAAACACTTCCTCTTGCCCACATCGGCATGGCAGAGACCTCCTCTGCTCGCTTCCCGACGCTTCTGTGGAGCAGCTAAACACAGGGAGTGGCTTTCCCATGAAATCACCGCTTTCCCAGCAAAACAATTTAAAAAAAAAAAAAAGCTTTGATTTGCAAACATGCAAGAGTTGAGAAAGAGAAAGTGAGCAGATTGTTTAGATATAAGCACTTGATACAATAAATAGTGCTTGAATGGAGCCAAATTTAACAGGAAACTGGTCAGTGTTCTGGCAAAAGAGAGAGGCAGGAGTGAGAGCAGAGCGGAAAGCTCGACCGTTGCAATTTCGTACCCTTCCAATGGCTGATCAATACATGTCTCGGCAAATGACTGCACTTAAATATACCCACCACCCGCACTTAGAGGGTGATGGGCACAATGAACAAAATGCTAGAAGGTAGTTGAAGTTGTCGAGGCAGGTAAGATAAAGGCATTTAAAAGACACTTGGACAGGTATATGAGTAGAAATGTTTTAGAAGGATACTAGACCAATGGGGACCCGTTGAGTCCCGTCCCCTCAACGTGCGGTGGTGGGGGGGGTGGGTGGCCTTCGAAGTCGCACGCACACTAACCCACCCCCCACACACTAATCCACCCCCACACACACACACACTAACCCACCCCCCACACACTAACCCACGCCCCATACACACACACACTAACCCACCCCCCACACACTAATCCACCCCACACACACACACACACACACACTAACCCACGCCCCACACACACACACTAACCCACCCCCCACACACACTAAGCCCACCCCCCCACACACACACACCCACACACACCACTAACCACCCCCCCCACACACACACACTAACCCACCCCACACACACACACACACTAACCCACCCCCACACACACACACTAACCCACCCCCCACACACACACTCCCCACCCCCCACACACACACACTAACCCACCCCCCCACACACACACACTAACCCCCCCCACACACACACACACACACACACACACACACACACACACACACACACACACACACACACACACACACACACACACACACACACACACACACACACACACACACACACACCCACCCCACACACACACACTAACCCACCCCCCCCCACACACGCACACTAACCCACCCCCCACACACACGCACACTAACCCACCCCCCACACACACACACTAACCCACCCCCCACACACACACACTAAACCACCCCCCCCCCACACACACACACTAACCCACCCCCCCACGCACACACACTAAACCACCCCCCACACACACACACTAACCCATCCCCCCCCACACACACACACTAACCCACCCCCCCACACACACACACTAACCCACCCCCCTGATATTATATTAATATTATTCATTTGTTCCTTTTACCTCATCTCCCACCCTATCCACACACGCATAACCCCCAACTGCGCAAGCACGGCTAGAGGGGGGTGGGGGTGGTGGAGAGGGAGTGCGGTAGGGATTGAGAGGTGGGGGGGGCAGCGTCACGGGAGGGCTGGTTCCCGAACGCAATACTCCACCACTCACCCGTAGGTCCCAATATTCACCACTCCCTAGAGGGGGAGGGGGGGCAGAGAGGAATGGGGGCAGAATGGAAGGGCCCCCTGCCCCCCCCCCTCCCTTCTCCTCCCCCCCTTCTCCTCCACCCTCTCCTCACCCCTCTTCATCCCCTCCCCCCCTCTCTCTCCCCTGCCCCCTCTCCCACCCCCCTCTCTCTCTCTCTTTCTCTGCCCTGGGGAGGGGGCGGAGGGGGAGGGGGTCGAGGCAGCACCTACCCAGGTCGTAGAGCACAAGCCTCCTCATCAGGCGCCGGGCCTGTAACTCATGGAAAACAGTGCCCCTGTGCGTTGAAATTTCTGTGCAGCTTGCCGTGAGGAGCAAAGGCATTGTGACGTCACCCAGCTCGCATCAGCACGTTAGATTTTATAAAGATGTCAGATTGGTGAACAATTTTTGTAAAGAAACTTGGGAAATAATGAATCAAATTTACAGATGAGGGGATTTTTGAAATCATGAGGTAAATCTCTACCGAAATATGTGAACATTTCACTGTTATCACGTTGGGTTTTCGAGGAGTTGTGAATCAAAGAAAAAGTTCAAGCAAGCAAATATCCCCACGTAAACATCCAAGATCAGAGTTTTATATTATAACTAGACCAAGTGCAGACCCGATGGGTCTGTTCCCCCAGGGGTGGGAAGGGTAGGGGAGGGGGTGGAGGGAAGGAAGTAGGGGAGGGGTGGAGGAGAGGGTGTGGAGGGGAGGGGGGAAGGGGATTTAGGGGAGGGAGGGTGGTGGAGGGCAGGGGGTGGGGGAAGAGGATGGGGGGAGAGAGGGAGAGGGAGGGGAGAGAGAGGGGGGGGGGGGGGAGAGAGAGCAGGGGGAGAGAGAGCAGGGTGAGAGAGGGGGGGAGAGAGAGGAGGGAAGAGAGGGTGAGGGGGAGAGAGAGAGGGGGGGGAGAGACAAAGGGGGGGAGAGACAGAGAGCGAAATGCAACCGTGTGCGTCACGCATTCAAAATGTTTTGGAAATGAAGCGTGAGCATCTCATGCACAAAAGCTGTCGGCAGCTCTAGGGAATTCAGGGGAGGAGCCTGCCGCGTCACACACACACACTAACCACCACACATACGCACGCACGCACGCACAGTGAGTCTGATCTAAGCCGTCAATGAAGACAGCAAATTTTTTTTTTTAACTCTCTCTGAAATTAAAAGTTAATGTTAAGAATTAGTGATGTTAAGTGAGAAATACTTAAATTCAGTAACTCAAAGCTGGAGTAACTCAGTGGAACAGGCAGCATCTCTTGAGAGATGGAATGGGTGGCGTTTTGGGTCGAGAGCCTTCAGACTCAGTCTTCAGGTCTGAAGAATGGACTTGACCCGAATGTCACCCACTCCTTCTCTCCAGAGATGCTGCCTGTTCCGCTGGGTTACTCCTTTTGTGGCCATCTTCGGTTAAAACAGATTACAGATTATCTGGTGTTCTGAGCGTTGAGCTTGTGTGCGTTACGCAGGCAACCAGATGGTATTACTGTGTTTAAAAAATAAAATAAAACGTGCTTCTTGTTGTCAAGGGGGGGGGCGTGTGGGAGGAGATAAAATTATTTGTTGTCATTGCACACTTGTCATCGGCCCGCCAGGGAATTTGTGTTCTCTACCCCCCCCCCCCCATGTTTTACAAGTGATTTGCTCTAGCTGCCAATGCCCGAGCCGTCTGTCCCTGCGGCCGGGGTGGGGGGTGAATCGCTCGGTGGGTGTCGGGGGTGATGTCGGTGCATCGCAGTCAGTGACTCTGGGTGGGCGGAGGGACCAGCCTGTCCCACACCTCTGCTCCTCCCGGCGTTGCCGACACACGGCCCGTCACAGGGCGGCCACGCGGGGGAGACGAGGCGGAGGGCGGCCGTGGCCGTGGGAGAGTGGGGGCTGTCCCGAGGGAAGCGTTTCTTCGGCCGCTTACAACTTGGTGCTCGGGTTCACCTATGGCATGTGTGGGAAAATGTCTCCACCGGCCAGTGATGTGATGGGCGCGGGGGTCTGGACCATCCCACCCTTTCGGTTATTTGGCGTTTCGGCTTCTTTGCTTCAGCTTCTCATCCTTCGACGCCGGGTTCGAGTACCGAATGGAGCACGTATGCAATCGGGCGGCATGGCGGCGCAGTGGTAGAGTTGCTGCCTTACAACGCTAGAGACCCGGGTTCGATTCTGACTACAGGTGCAGTCTGTACGGAGTTTGTACCTTCTCCTCGTGACCTGCGTGGATCTCCTCCCTGCGTGATGCTCTGGTTTCCTCCCACACTCCAAAGTAGGTTAATTGGCATCGGTATAAATATAAATTGTCCCCAGCGTATAGGATAAGTGTTAATGTGTGGAGATCGCTGGTCGGCATGGACTGATGTGCCTGTTTCCACACTGCATCTCTAAACTAAACTGAAACTAAGCTAAATCAATCTAAACTAAACTAAAGATGTCATCAGTTTTAAGTTTATCTCACTGAACCTGTGAAAAAAACCTACACAATTAATAAATCTGGCAGCTTTTTCTCATTCATTTATTGGGCTTTGCTACATAGGATATGTAAAACCAAATTTGTCCTTAAAAGTGTTCAACATACTGACAGAGTGTAAATCCGGAAGTGGCCGCGCTGGCTGTCAGCTGCGGCTCACCTGCAGTCCGTCTGTTTTTTTCCTTTTTTGTGTGTCTTTTGTGATTGTTGGTTAGAATTTTGTTTTATTAGGTTGTGTATGTGTGGGGAGGGTGGGAGAAACAGAGTCTTAGTCTCTCCCTTCGGGGGGATGTGTGTCCCCCGTCACCGTCTGTGCTGAGGCCTAATGGCGGAGCTGTAGCGGCGGTCTGGTTCGGAGCTGCGGTGCTCCAGCGGCTGCGGCGCCCTGGCTTAGAGCTGCGGTGCTCCGGTGGTGGTGGCGGCGGTCTGGTTCGGAGCTGCGGTGCTCCAGCGGCTGCGGCGGCCTGGTTTGGAGCTGCGGTGTGACGGCGGCGGCGGTGGCCTGGTTTGGGGCTGCGGTGCTCCAGCGGCGGCGGCGGTCTGGTTCGGAGCTGCGTTGCTCCAGCGGCAGCCCGCAGAGCTGCGGTGCTCCAGCGGCGGCGGTCCGCTTAGAGCTGCGGTGCTCCAGCGGCGGCGGTCCGCTTAGAGCTGCGGTGCTCCAGTGGCGGCGGTCCGCTTAGAGCTACGGTGCTCCAGCGGCGGCGGTCCGCTTAGAGCTGCGGTGCTCCAGCGGCGGCGGTCCGCTTAGAGCTGTGGTGCTCCAGCGGCAGCAGTCCGCTTAGAGCTGCGGTGCTCCAGCGGCGGCGGCCTGCAGAGCTGTGGTGCTCCAGCGGCGGCGGCGGTCCGCTTAGAGCTGCGGTGCTCCAGCGGCGGCGGAGGCGGCCTGGTTCGGAGCTGCGGTGCTCCGGCGGCGGCGGCCTGGTTCGGAGCTGCGGTGCTCCGGCGGCGGTCCGCTTAGAGCTGCGGTGCTCCGGCGGCGGTCCGCTTAGAGCTGCGGTGCTCCAGCGGCGGCTGGCCTGGTTCGGAGCGGCGGTGCTCCAGCGGCGGCGGCCTGGT
Organism: Okamejei kenojei; assembly: GCA_035221665.1. NCBI lineage: Eukaryota > Metazoa > Chordata > Chondrichthyes > Rajiformes > Rajidae > Okamejei > Okamejei kenojei. The sequence goes on from CM069153.1 coordinate 39,092,691, forward strand.
TCGGAGCTGCGGTGCTCCAGCGGCAGCCTGGGTCGCCTCAGCGCAGAGGGAGGACTAGGAGGGAGGAAGACAGGGACTTAAGACTTTTGCCTTCCACCACAGTGAGGAGGTGCCTGGTGAACTCATTGTGGTGGATGTTGGATATGTGTTTATTGTGTGTTTTGTTTTTATTATATTTATGACTGTATGGTAACAATTTCGTTCAGACCATAAGGTCTGAATGACAATAAAGGAATCTAATCTCTAATCTAAAAGATATGGACACAAAGTTCTGGAGTAACTCAGCCGGTCAAGCAGCATCTCTGGAGAATATGGATAGGTGACGTTTCGGATCAAGATCCTGAAGAAGGGTGCCGACCTGAAATGTCACCTATCCATGTTCTCCTAAGATGCGGCCTGACCTGCCGAGTTACTCCTGCACTTTGTGTCCTTTTGTGTACTAACCGGCAGCTGGGGATCCTTGTTTCAACATACTAGCAGATATGATTCTCACTATAAATAGAAATAAAAACTGTGCCCATTCACATGTAGATTATTATATGCATCTATTCAGTGATAGAAAAACAGATTAATCACTAAGACTTTCATATAATCATATGCAAACATTATCAGCAGAGTGAACAAAACTTTATAAATAGATAATAAGATGCACAATATCTTCTGCACACACATGCTTGTATTCTGAATGTTATTGAATGGCCTAGATTTTCTTAAAGATGGGCACCCCTGCAATGAAGTGACTTGCCATTAGGACTGAAATTATTCAATGATTTAATGATGCTTTCAATGATTCAATGTTACTTTATTGCCACATGTATCTAGGTGCAGTGAAATGTTTTGTTTTGCATACAACCTGGTAAAATCAGACAGCGGACCTCACCCACGCAGCGCACAATTGTCGCCACGTTTCTGGCGCAGCCGACAATGTTACAAAAGTTCATCGAACAGGCCTAACTTCCCTCCCTATCTTCTGCCTGCCGCCGCAAGTGGCCGCAGCTAACATAAAAGCTATTAGAAGAGTTGGAAGAATTTTAAGAACCACTCCAGAGACCCGGGTTCAATCCTGACTTTGGGTGCTGTTTGTACGTTCTCCCTGTGACCGTGTGGGTTTTCTCCGGGTGCTCCAGTTTCCTCCCACTTTCCAAAGACGTGCAGCTTTGTAGGTCAATTGGCACTAAAATTATCCTTAGTGTGTAGTATAGAACGAGTGTTCGGTTGATTGTTGGTCAGCATGGACTCGGTGGGCCGAAGGGTCTGTTTCCACACTGTATCTCTAAACTAAACAAAGCTAAACTAAATTAAATTAACTAGAACTATTGTATGGTAATCCCTGCTTTCCTGGCACTTTGGGGCTGTTCATCAAATCTCATTATTCTCCCATTTTTCCTGTTATTGCTCAAACTGAAATGTAGTTACATCAAGGACTGCTCAACAGGGAAATTGGCTGCAATCACAAAAATGGGAAAGGGTGACGACAGCTTAATCAAAAACCAGCAACAAATAATTGCCACTTAACAACAAAATGTATCAAGCGCTGTCTGATGTTTCTTGCAGCTTCTTCCATTAATATTATTTTTCATACCAGAACTGCAGGTGCTGGTTTATACCAAAGATAGACACAAAGTGCTGGAGTAACTCAGAGGATCAGGCAGCATTTCTGAAGGGTCCCGACCCGAAACATCACCCAAACCTTTTCTCCAGAGATACTGCCAGGTCCGCTGAGTTAAGGGCCTGTCTCACCAGCACGCGACTGCTTGCGGCGAGCGCGACCAAACGTGGTGGCTTGAAGTGGACGGCCTCGCGGGGCCGGTCCCACTTCCAATTGCGGAGCCGTCTGGAGTTGTGCGGGGCTGGTCCCGACATCATACTCACCCATCAGCTGGGCAGGAGGCGGGCTGGCTGAATTTGGACGTCGGGCGGTGACGTCATCACGCAGGCGGTGACGTTATGCGCAACGCCACGCGCTCGGCATACGCCGTCAAGACGCTGCATACGACGTTGAGGCGTTGCATGCGGCCCCAGTGCGGCTGGGGGCCGACAGGCCGTTGCCACGCGGGATTTTTGAACCGTGTCAGTTTTTCGGAGCCCCGCGCGATGTCGGGACCAGCTCCGCACAACTCCATATGGCTCCGGCGATCGAAATGGGACCAGCCCCGCGAGGCCGTACGGTTCAAGCGACCACGCTAGGTCGTGCTCGCCACATGCAGTCGCATGCTCTTTACTCCAACACTTTGTGTCTATCTTTGGAAGAGCTGCTACCTCACAGCACCAGAGACCTGGATTCGATCCTGACCTTGGGTGCTGTCTGTGTGGAGGTTGCACGTTCTCCTTGTGACCACGTGGGTTTCCTCTGATTTGGTTTCCACATCCCCAAAAGGCAGGTTGATTGTAAAATGGTCCCTAGTGCGAAAGTGAGATGCATAGAACTCGTGTGAACGAGAAATCGATGGTTGGCATGGACTCAGTAGGCCAAAGGGCCCGTTTCAATGCTGTGTCTCCAAACTAAACTAAATCTGTTTACAGTAAATGGTCATTAAAAGTGTCCAATTTTTGTTTTGCAATGCTTCCCTTTTGTGTTCAATGATTAAGGAGGCAGGAGGCCTGTATGGAGTAAGCATAGCATGCCGCTGAACATGTATTTCTGTGTCAGGATTATGTACTTACCAAGGCAAGATAGATGTTTTTTCACAGGAGGTGGATGTGAATGTCTCCGCCAGTATTTATTGTCCATCTGCCTCCCTAAACTGATTGCCTCACATGACATCTCAGGGGGTTAGCCACGCTGATGTGATTTGGGTCGTACATAAGCCAGACAATAAAGATGATTTAGTTTTTCAGTTTTAGTTTAAAGGGCCTGTCCCACTATGGCGACCTAATTTTCGAGTTTAGAAGAGTTTGCGCTCGCCACAAACTCGCAGCATGGTCGACACGTGGTCCTAGGAGGTCACTGTAACTCTCCTTCATGCTCGAGAGAAGTTGCCGCATACTCGCCACCTCGGTTTGGTCGAGGAAAATTTTTCAACATGCTGAAAGATTTTGTGCGAGTAAAAATTGGTCGGCATGGTTCTTTTGAACTCGTAGTGCAGCGGTAGTGGGGGGTAGTGGGGTCGCCATGTAATTATAGGCAGTTGAGGTAGCCGTAGGCAATCTCCTTTGCTGACCGGGCATTTTAATTAGTTCATTGGGGGGAAAAAACGTAAGTATGAGTTTTCAGAACCAAGGAAAACCGACCGGTAATGTTAAATGCCCGCTAAACTTTATTAACAGTTGTCTGGCTTTTTAAAAGTGTCTCTCCCCCTTCTCTCCCCATTCTCTCCCCCTTCTCTCCCTCTTTTCTCCCATTCTCCCCCTTCTCCCATCCCCCCCCCCCCCCCCGCTCTTTTAAAGGACTTACTGTACACTGTGCCAGCCGTCTTTTACCTTCCTGTACATCGTGGGTTTCACCTTAGCTTTGCTCCGTGTGAATTTCAGACAGCGCTCCCCCGCTTTCCCTGGCCCCCGCCTTTGTGGTGTGTGTGTGTGTGTGTGTGATGACAGTCGATCTAGCTCGCGGTTTTTCAGGCAAGTGCCGCCGAGCTTAAAGGTCGAAGACAGTTGCTGAAATGTCGGATAGGTGGGACAGGCCCTTTAGAGATAAGCATGGAAACAGACCCTTCGGCCCACCGAGTCCTCGCCGACCTGCGGTCACCCGTACACTTGTTCTCTCCTAAACGCTAGGGACAATTTACAGATGCCAAATAACCTATAAACCTGCATGTATTTGGAGCGTGGGAGGAAACCAGAGCACCCAGAGGAAACCCACGTGGTCTCAGGGAGAATATGCAAACTCGAAACAGATAGCACCCTTAGTCGGGTTCGAACCCGGGCCTCAGGCATTGTAAGGCAGCAAATCTACCACTGTGCCAAATCTACCATTTTTCCACAGATTCAGAAACTAATGAACTGGATAAGATTTTGTAACCATCCAATACTTTTATGATCACTTTATTAATAATAGCTTTTTATTTCAAATTAATGCAAAAATTTGAATTTAATTTCCCTATTCTGCTGTGGTGGGATATAAACCACTTTAGGATCGCTAATCCAGGCACCTGCATTACAATCTGGATTACAGGCAACCAAGATCAGGATCAAACCCGGGGCTCTGGCGCTGTGAGGCAGCCGCTCTACCAGCTACTCCACTGTGAATGAAAGTATTCCAGAGGCACCTGTATGGAAGATCTGACCAGAGCAAATACGTTAGAGATAGAGGATCTGTGAGAATGGAATAGTATAAAATGGTATAGAAACCACATATATGGTGCTTATGTACTCAGGGGGCTGTGAATCATACAGGAAGGCATCTGATTCACTTTCAGTGACTCTTAAATTTGAGATCATTGGCCTATTAATTAAAGTCACTTGCAATTATTCGGGTCATTCCTTATGCAGGTACATTAAAAACAAATTAAGGCAAAATTTTATTTTTCGGCCGCCAGGAGGTTTGGTTTGTTTGTCGCAGTTTTTTAGTTATTGCATATTATTCCTGTCATGCTATCGCTTGCTTGCTAATTACTTCTGGAGTGCACTTAAAACTGACAGGATGGCTACTAAAGAAGCAGAACCTCTGAAACTGGGCTCATACAGGACACCCATTCCTTCTCTCCAGAGATGCTGCCTGCCCCGCTGAGTTCCTCCAGGTTTTTGTGTCCATCTTCTTGTTCAGTGGCCGCTGGCTATAGTGCCTGTGGCTGATCCCAGTGCTCTCTGCAGGATATTACTTTAAAAGGGAGGAAGATAGGGAATAACTTTCCAATGGTAAATTCACGGGGTACATCATCACTGCAGAACAATCTAAGCCAACGTACACACGTGTATAATATGTGCCTTGCAAACATATATACATACATGTTACATTCAATGCTGAGATATCATTGCGTTTTATGTTCCTATCACACGCAATGATTAGGAAGGAACTGCAGATGCTGGTTTATAAGGAAGATAGACTCAAAATGCTTGAGTAACTCAGTGGTTCAGGCAGCCTCTCTGGAGAAAAAGGATAGGCGTCTTCTGAGGGGTCTGAAGAAGGGTTCCCACCCGAAACGTCACCTATTCCTTTTCTCCAGGAATGCTGCCGGACCAGCTAAGTTACTCCACACCGACCTGCCCACAGCGGCCAACATGTCCCAGCTACTCTAGTCCCACCTGCAATGATTATCTCATTGAAAGCACTGTGTTTTCTTTAGTTCCCCAAATGCAGCTTTCAAAATGTAAATCCCTTCACATGCTTACACATAGGCTGTTAAAATATCAAATGCCCGTAACCTCATTACATTATTAATCAATAACACTTTTATCAGCTCATTGATCAGTTCTGGTCAAAACGATTGATTGTTCCTAAAGTATCCATGGATATTGAATCCATTAACATTCCTTCTTTAGGGAAAAAGGTGATGTAATTCCGATAGAATAACCGGGGAACCTGAGAACAGGCATTGTGTTGCAATATTTTGTGACATCATGCTGGTTGTCTTATTTAAAACAACTTGACATAATTTGCTTATTTCAGTCTGTGACCTTTTTGAAGATTTATGTGAGTACTTCCCTGAAATTAGATTTTAACTCTTTGAGTGAAAATCCAATCAGAATCCCTTGATAGAGGTTTATTTGATGATTCTGCAATCAAAATATCTTTTGTAGCTCAGTATATTTTCTTTCGCAGCCTCTTCAGTGCTCTGGCTCAGTGGCAGTCCGCTTAGACCAGTGGTTCTCAACCTTGCTTGCCCCATGCACCCCTTTCACCATATGTTAGAATGTCATTCCCCCCCTTTCCAAGATTGTCTGCCTCAAAAAGTGCATTCCAAATGATATGCATATAATACTGAAAATCCATTATTTCTAATGGTTTGAATTTGCTAATCTGTGGTCCCAATTCCCCCCCTGAAAACCTGAAATTCCCCCCCTGGGGGGGAATTCCCCCCTGGTTGAGAACCCCTGGCTTAGACCATACAACAGTACAACACAGGAACAGGCCCTCCGACCCACAATGTTTAACCTTAGGTTTAGGTTAATTATTGTCACTTGTGTCGGGGTATCTTGGAGAGCTTTGTATTGCATGCTGTCCAATCAAATCGGACAATTCCATACATAAGTACAATCAGGGCAAACTCGAGTACAATCATTAGAGCAAAAGGAACGATACAGAGTGCAGCACAGTTCTCAGCACAGAGCAGCGCACCAGTTCCATACACAAGGTCCAATGTCTGTAAATGGGGGAGAGGTGAACCCACTACCTCAGCACGTGGAAAGACCATTGAGAGGACAAGAATGGGAATCCGAGGGATAACGTTTTCACACAGAGGGTGGTGGGTGTATGGAACATGCTGCCAGAGGAGGTAGTTGAGGCTGGGACTATCACATCGTTTAAGAAACAGTTGGACAGGTACATGGATAGGACAGGTTTGGAAGGTTATGGACCAAGCGCAGGCAAGTGGGACCAGTGTACCTGGGACATTGTTGGCCGGTGTGGGCGAGTTGGGCCGAAGGGCCTGTTTCCACACTGTATCACTCTATGACTCTAAGCTGTTCCCGAGTTTGGTGGGGTGTGTTTTCAAACTTCTACCTGACGGAAACAGAGAGAAGGGATGACCAGGGTGGGACAAGTCTTTGATTATGTTGAAACAAAGTTCTAACGCAACCCGATAGTATGCTGTCAATAGTGTATCTGTAGAGGTTTGCAAGAGTCACTCAAAACATGATGCCAAATTAAACTAATGTCCTTTGCCTGCACGTGAACCATATCCCTCCACTCCCTGCATATCCATGTGCCTACCCAAAGTTCACACATTGAAGGAGGATATTTGTTCCCAATGAGTCTTATGTCCGGCCTTCGATTCATCCCATCCGCCACTCATTTTCTCTGTAACCTGCAGTCCTTACACTTTGTCAACTCCCCACCAGATTCTACCATTTACCGTGTCAGTACTGTGCCTTGCTGGGGAGAGAGGCTGAATACTAAAAGCACATTCATTCCAATCACTATCCCTGATACTGGTCTCTACACGGCGACCATGTATTCACAGCCTCTGGTGAATTGGAGGATGTATGGCCTCTTCGAGTTTTAGAAATTAAAAGTCTTCGCCATTAATCAGCCTTGACGCACTTACTGTTCTGTGTCTTGTGTAAATCCCAGTCCTCCTAAACCCAAAGATCGGGTCCCGACCTGAAACGTCACCCGTCCTTTTTCTCCAGAGATGCTGCCTGATCTGCTGAGAGACTCCAGCACTTTGTTTCTATCTTTGGTCTAAACCCGCATCTACAATTCCTACTCCAAAGCCCAAGTTCTTGTCGAGTATTACATGGTCGGAGGTGTCAACTCACAGATTGGACATTTTGGTGACCGACTTGTCAAGTGGATATAAAAACCTCCTGTTATAATTTAGATAAAGATCCAGGCCAAAGGTTAACCCTATGCCAATAGCCTGAAGCAGGATGGACACAAAGTGCTGGATTAACTCAGTGGGTCAGGCAGCATCCCTGAAGGAAAAGGATAAGGTGACATTTCGGGTCGTGACCCTTCTTCAGTCCTGCCCGAAACATCGCCTATTCATTCCCTTCGCAAATACTGCTTAACCCACTGAGTTTAGTTAGTTTAGTGTAGTGATACAGTGCGAAAACAGGCCCTTCGGCCCACAGAGTCCGTGCTGACCAGCGATCCCTACACACTAACAATATTCTACACACTAGGGACAATTTACAATTTTTATCGAAGCCAATTAACCTGTATATCTTTGGAATGTGGGAGGAAACCGGAACGCCTGGGGAAACCCCACGCGGTCACGGGTGAGAACGCACACACTCCATGCAGACAGCATCCGTAGTCAGGATGGAATCTGGGTCTCTGGTGCTGTAAAGCAGCAACTCTCCAGTCACGTCATTGTGCTGCTCAGGCAGTTCTTCTAGCATGTGTGATTTCAGCATCTACAGTTCCTTGTGTCTCAAAATTGCATTGTCTGGGTGCATATATTGTCCGCTTTTTTAAATTTTTTTTAAATTTAATTCTTTATTTCGAACAGAATAAAACAATAAAAAGCAAGTGTGAAACACCATACAAAAAACAAAAACAAGAATATTTATAAAGTGTCATAAACAATATCTATAAATAAATAAAATCGTATGTATCCGAAAAGGAGCAGGAAGAAGCCAAAGCTTATTAATTCCCACCCCTTATTCAACTGCTTATAATTACCTTATACAAATTTAGCAGCTATATGTACACCAGCAGCTAAATGTACACCAAATTATTTACATTTATACACTAATCAAATATTTACAAAGCCATACAAAAAAAGAGAAAGGAAAAACCCTTGTATACTGTACAGTATCTCTTGGTCATACATACATCCCATCACCCTATAATCACCCTTCCCAATACAATCAGTATAATAAATATCCCACTCACAATCACCTATCCTCATCCCAATATCCTTTAAAAAAAGTGTTTTTGTACATCTTTTTAAACGGAATTATGTTTGTGCTAAGTTTGTGCTTGTGCTGTGTTCATTGTCTGCCATGTTTGCCTGCGTTACACCACTTTCTTTGGTTTGATCTGAGATCCTGAATGGAATCGTAATAATGCCCTTTGAGGAGTAATATGCAAATCAGCGAGCAGGGATATTTCTGGGGAACTACGTGGTTCCATCTGTAATACCAGAGTTGCAAAATGTGTTATTTAGTGTTTTGCATGTGGGTTTGATCAAGATACTTAGAATGGGCTGAGTGAGTAAGATTGAAACTAAGGAATGGAGCTGACTGGAAAATGCTAAGTTTGTAATATATAGGCTGGTAATAAGGATGTGGTCATAGCATCACACAGCATGGAAACAAGCCCTTCAGCCCAACTTGTCCCATCTGCACTAGATCTTAGCAATGTTACAACATTTTGAGATGATAAAAACCAAGTCTGCAATTTATCCCATCAGATAAAGCATAAAAAGAAGTTTGATTTGACACCTAATTCACTTTCATATCTTCAGTATTAAAAAAAAGTTATGGCCATTTTCATACTTGGAAATTAGCATATTTTTCCCTATTGCTTTTGCATTGACTTCACACAAAAGCTGTGATCGAGGACAGTCAAAAGCCCATAACTCTCTTAAAAATTAAGAGAACTGAATGAAAAATTCAGTTATTACAGATTGAAGCATTCTGAAACAAATACAAAACATCTTACTTGGATGACCTGAAATTAAAGCATGTCATTAGTTAATTACCTAATTGTAGTCAATTACAAAATTGAACGTAGTGACGGAAATAGTAATAAACACCCAGACTGCCTTGAAAATTCAAAAATGTGATGTTCTCAAGATCAGAACTTTAATATTATTGTATTATATGCTGTATGTCCGTAACAGATAGGTAAATAAATTAACATTTCTAACAATAGACCAAGTCTTTATGGAGAAGATCAGTTGCTAGCTGGTACATTGGCCTATCATAATCAGTAGCATCATCATACTCCTCAGATTGTAACCAATAAACAACTCTGTACACCTTGTTTTTCCTCAACTTTTCAATTTTGGCATTGTAAACTACAAGTTTTTGCTCTTCAAACCACGCATGACATGCCTTTCTGCCCACTACTTCCCCATTAAGAATGTCCTGTAGATTCCATTTCTTAAGAAAAGGATATATTTTTAAATAGCCTGTATCCAAATAACAAAATAATCCCATTCACATAAGAATTCACAATACAACATGATTTTTAAATCTCACTGTCATGAATTCATATGCCAGATGGAAGGAACTTAATGTTTAATTCCCTTAAATTAATATAGAAACATCCACTCAATACAATCAACATTTTAATTTTTTGCACAATACATGGGACTAAAACTGATATTTAGTATAAAAAATATTGACTACAGGTAGACAATAACACAAAATATAGACGATTGAGATGCTCTTGTGACATTGTCCAAAAAAAAGAGCATTTAAATCATCTTGCGATTGGGTTTTTCTGAAACGCGACCGATTGGAATGTTGCATTTGCGGTGAATTTGAACCCCATATCGGCTGGAAAAACACTGCCAGTTCGTATGGGGCCCAAATCACATTTTCGCAACGTAAAATTAGATTAAAGCCATCCCAAGAAGCAGGTTTATATGTAAAATAAATGACTTGCCCTTTGTTTTGTCCCGTTCTTGCGACCCGTCATGTTGTAGGCATTGAGGGCGTTAGAAGTCGCTTTTTATTTTAATCAAATTATTAAATTGTCCCGCAATTTAAAAAAAAAAAAAAAAAAAAAAAAAAAAAAATCGGGAATGGAAGTCGGATCGATTATTCTTCAGCAGCTTAGCAGCCCGAGGAAGTCCGCCTCCGACAGGCAGGAGAAAACTGGATTTTAATCCCGCCTCCCCCCTCCCCTCAAAGGCGCCAAAGTCGCGCACACGGCCAGTGGCAGAACTACAGCGCCGCTGAAGGTAAGTTTTGTAACAGCGCTAATATGTTTGGCCCATATCCCTCTAAACTTGTCCTATCCATGTACCTGTCTAAATGTTTCTTAAACGTTGCGATGGTTGGGATATAGTAAGAAAATTGCTGGAGGAACTCGGCAGACCAGGCAGCATCTTTGGAGGGAAATGGACGGATACAGTCTGTTCTTTTCTCTCCGCAGATGCTGCCTGGCCTGCTGAGTTCTTCCAGCACTTTGTTTAATGCTCAAGATTCCAGCATCTGTCTCTAGGATGTTGTCATCTCACTTATAGATTCATAGAAAAGTAATCCTAGTATAGAATGCTTGTACCAGAATTTATTGTTTGGCTGAGGTTTTTTCTGATCCTTCCAATCTGACCCTTTCATTCTCTTACATAAAATAATTCACACGCTTTTGAAACTAGTATACTTCTTACCCGTCCACCATCCAATGAAATTTCTCTGAATATGTTTTTGAAGTCTCCATATGTTATTTTCCCGTGTAATTTCCTGGCATTCCTTATCAGTAGTTTAATGAAGAAAATGATATGCTTTATTAGCTGAAGTTAAAAATACACAAAGGAAATGTTTTCAAATGAGACTGCTGGTGAACATGTGGGCACTTTTGTAAATGTGTGACTGTGGCCCTTTGAGGTGTTTCGAGGGAGAAGGAGTTCAAGTTGGAATTGAGCGTTAGGCGGGTTCCGGTACAAAGCAGATATTCAAGTTAATGTATCAGTGCTGAAGGAATTTTTGTACATGTTTCTCATTATGCAGGGGAAGACGAGGCTGTGCTTACTCACGATCTCCAGAGCCTTGCAACTATTGCTGCTGCATGTTCATTGGTAGAGGCATTACCCATCGAATTGGACGACCCCCACATTGACACAGAAGCAAGCAAGTCCTACGTGGTTCGAATCCCACGAGTACTGAATTTACGGAGGAAGTACTCATGGCGGCCAAAGGCGGAAACGGTGAGTTTGTGGGCGAATTTCACTCAAGCACAAGGTTCCTCCACTTTATCTCACAGTGCAAACGGCAAATATTCTCTGAGAAAAATCCATTGGTATGAAGGGAAAAGGACAAAATCAGTACATCAGCTCAGTCCTCAAGGGGCAGAGATGGCAGGATTCAGGGATTTCAGGGTGGCACAATGCCTCAGCGGTAGAGTTGCTGCCTTCCAGTGCCAGAGTCCCGGGTTCGATTTTGACTACGGGTGCTGCCTTTACGGAGTTTGTACGTGCTCCCTAGACCGCGTGGGATTTCTCCGGGTGCTTCTGTTTCCTCCCACATTCCAAAGACGTACAGGTTTGTAGGTTAATAGGCTTTGGTAAAATCGTCCCTAGTGAGTATAATGGTGTTGCTGTATGGGGTGATCGCTGGTCAGCATGGTCTCGATGGGCAGAAGGGTGCTTTTTCCACTCTATCTCTCTAAAATCTAAAGCAAAGGTTCCCCAGGACTAGACGGTTAGCTGTCTTGCAATACAACTCACAGGGATATATCTGAATATTTCTAAATGGTTGATTGGATTGGGTCGTGTAGATGATGTGAACAGAATGAGAACATATTTATTGAAGTGGCTATATGTTTCAGTGACAAGATGAAAGCTGCGGTAAAAAGAAGAATTTATACAGAACCTACATTCCTGTATTTTGATTCTATTTTCATGATATAGACAATAGACATTAGGTGCAGGAATAGGCCATTCGGCCCTTCGAGCCAGCACCGCCATTCAATGTGATCATGGCTGATCATCCCCAATCAGTACCCCATTCCTGCCTTCTCCCATATCCCCTGACTCTGCTATTTTTATAGCCCTATCAAGAGCCCTATCTAGCTCTCTCTTGAAAGCATCCAGACAACCTGCCTCCACCTGAGAACCTGAGGCCCTGAGGCAGAGAATTTAGGGCCTTTTTAAAAATGTTGGTTTTTAACAAAATGAATGAACATTTTGAATGAGAGGCAGGAGTGGCACTTGTTTCCATTTCTGTCGAGCAGATAGTTACTCTATGAGGGAATAATGTACTTGATGTAGCAATAATGGGTCAATAATTAACATGGAATGATGTTAATTTGCTGGGATAACCTTTTTACAACCTCCTTCCAATGTTAAATTATCTCTTTCCCCAGTAATAACGTATCAATAAATAACAAATGATTATAATTTACTGAAATAATTATTTTACAATCTGTTGGTTATTTTAGATTGATTTTCTATGTAGCAATTAGATAACAATCACCAAGGAATGGTGACATTTGCTGGGATAGCCCTTTTACAATTCCATTGCTTATTTTATATAGATTGTTTATGCAGTCATAACGTGCCAATAATCACCATGGAGTTATTTTTCTTTTCTCCTTAACTTTTTATGCCATTCCGTTTGATTATTTTGGACTTTTCTTTTCTGTTCAAGGTTTGTCCTTTGAAAGCTGCAATTGACAGTATGGATACATTGGAGCTGGAGATGAGGATGAGACTAGCGGAGTTACAGAGGCGCTACAAGGAGAAACAACGGGAGCTGGCTAAACTGCAGAGGAGACATGATCATGAGTGAGTGCCCGTCGCGAATCAGAAACACCATTAGTTGCTGCCTTACAGCGCCGGAGACCTGGGTTCGATCCTGACTGCGGGTGCTTGTCTGTTCGTTCTCCCCGTGATCAGCGGGGGTTTTCTCCAAGATCTTCAGTTTCCTCCCACGCTCCAAAGGCGTACGGGTTTGTAGGTCAATTGGCTTGCTATAAATGTAAAATTGTCCCTAGTGTGTGTAGGGTAGTGTTCGTGCGCGGGGATTGCTGGTCGGTGCGGCTCAGTGGGCTGAAGGGCCTGGTTTTGCACTGTGTCTCAAAACTAAAAAAAATAAAAACGTAAACACATTGCTCCCAACGCATTGCTTTCCATCTAGAGTTTTACAGCGTGGACACTGGCACCTTGGCCCAACTTGCCCACACTGGCCAACATGTCCCATCTGCACTCGTCCCACCTGCATGCATTTGGCCCATATCCCGCAAAATCTATCCTATCCATGTACCTGTCCAAAGGTTTCTTAAATATCGTGATTGTACCTGCCTGAACTAAGCCCTCTGGCAGCTTGTTCCATACACCCACCACCCTTTGTGTGAAAAAGTTACCCCTCAGGTTCCTATTAAACGTTTCCCCCCTCACCTTAAACATGTGCCCTCAGGTTCTTGATTCCCCTAATGTGGGCAAAATACCCCACCCGATCCTTTCCTCTCATGATTTTGCACACCTCTATAAGATCACCCCTCATCCTCCTGCTCTCCAAAGAATAGAGTCCTAGCCTGCTCAATGTTGTGAGGCTTTGATGCATCCGTATAGCATCAAAAATGCAAACTCAGATTATATTCACTCTGTAACGGGTTCATTCACATACTTAGTTCAAACTTTTAATTTCACTGTCTTTACTTTCTCATTTCAGTTCAATTGCTCCTCTTGGCACCAACACTCCAGCCCCTTCCCCCCCTCCCTAATGTGTTGACTTTCCTTTCCTCTGGCTCCCATTTCCGTTGCCCTTTTCATTCCAGACATTTGCACAGTTACTGCTGCTGGTTCTCACCTGACCTCATTCATTGGCGGGTAAATTTCAGATGTGTTTGCATAGTGCTGAGTGACGTCTCTGCAGGCAGCACAGTCCTTACACCAACGTCACCGAGGCTTCAATCATACAACTGCAATTTATTCCTCTTCACATGAAAGGAAATTAACTTCTTGTGCATTACAAGGCACAAGAATATCATTGGCTGGCGTGATGCAGCTCAAACAACAAGGGCCGAGATGAATTGGAGAAAACCAAGAGAGGAATAGATGGGGTAGATGCACAGAGTCTCTTGCCCAGAGTAGGTGAATCAAGGATTAAGCTGAAGGGGAAAAGATATAATAGAAATCTGAGGGGCCACATTTTCACACAAAGGGTGGTGGGTGTATAGATTGAGCTGCCAGAGGAGGTAGTTGAGGCTAGGACTATCCCAATGTTTAAGAAACAGTTAGACAAGTACATGGATAGGACAAGTTTGTAGGGATATGTGCTAAAGGCGGGCAGGTGGGACTAGTGTAGCTGGGACATGTTGGCCGGTGTGGGCAAGTTGGGCCAAGGGGCTTGTTTCCACATTGTATCACTCTATGGCCAAAACGATCAAAGCAGCTACAACAAAGCAAACATGGGGAAATCAGAAACAATTGCAAAAATGAAAACTTAAATGAAAAATTATGTAATTCAATAAAATCTGCAATTTATATGATTTAATCAGTGTTATGAAATATTGTGGAAACAAAGAATTGCCGATGCTGGTTTATACCATAGATATTAGACACAAAGTGCTGGAATATCAATGGGTCAGGCAGCATCTCTGGAGAAAACCTTCACCCATACTTTATTCTAGCGAAGCTACCTGACATGCTGAGTTTCTCCAGCACTTTGTGTCCATCTTATGAAATATTTCAGTTCCTTCAAGCAGGCACCAATTTGATGCATTAAATCCTTCTCCACAAAGGGCAGCACAGTGGTAAGGTGGTAAAGCTGTTAGCTCTCTGCACCAGGGCCCTGGGTTCGATCCTGGCCTTGTGTGCTGTCTGTGCTGAGTTTATTCATTCTCCCTGTGACCACTGAGTGCTCTGGTCCCCCCCCCCCCCCCCCACATTCCAAAGATGTGCAAGTTAGTGAGTTAATTGGCCTCTGTAAATTGCCCCATATGTATTGGATGTACAACTGGGATGACATAGAACTAGTGCATGGGTGATCAATGGTTCGCCATGGACTCGTTGGGCTGAAGGGCCTGTTTTCATGCCGTAACTCTAAACAATTCAAAATTATCCAAAGGTACAGCTGAATTAGCTGTGCCAGGATACGTAGCAAATGGTTATCACAGCTGGCTTCACTGCCACTAAACTAAGGAGAGGAAAGTCAACCAGGACTTTCCATTTTTTAATTCTATTATTGATGTAAGCTTGGCCTAAGGCCTTCTGTCACTCATTGCTTCAGCTCCTGGAGGCTCTCAGCACTTGGAGACCGATATGTCATATTCTCTCATGAGGAGTGGTGAAGACTTGAGAAGGCATGAACTGCATCAGGATAATTGACACTGGAAAAAACCCAATTAAACCCAAAGTGCTGAAGTAACACCTCAGGTCAGGCAGCATCTTCAAACTTTAGTTTAGACTTTGGAGATACAGCATGGAAACAGGCCCTTCGGTCCACCGAGTCCATGCTGACCCGTACACTAGCACTATCCTACACGCTAGGGACAATTTACAATTTTTACCAAAGCCAATTAATCTACTAACATGTACGTCTTTGGAATGAGGGGACAAACTGGAACACCCGGAGAAAACACACGCGGTTAGGGAGGGAAAGGTCTCAGGTCAGGACCTTTCTTTAGACAGTCCAGGGAGAAGTTCTGAGGAAGGATCCTGACCCGAAACATCACCTATCCATGTTCCCCAGAGATGCTGATGTCCCACTGATTTACTCCAGCACTCTGTGTCTTTTTTAGTCTAAAGAAGGGTCCCGACCTCTCCATTCCCCCCTGGGAAGCTGCTTGATCAGCATTTTGTGTTTTGTTCAAGATTCCAGCAACTGCAGTTCCTTGTGAACCCAATTCTTTTCGTTTTCCTCTGGGTATGCAAATACTCAGAAAAACGATAATAAAGATATACAATACAATACAATAATCTCTATGCCTATCACGTCACAAAACATGCAGCCGGCACCAGTTCCTGATTTTCTCTCATGGCCTCCCGAAACCAATCACTCCCGATAGACTCCACTTTCATAATCGTTCATTGTCCACTAACACCTTCCCAAGTGTCCTCTGTTTGTGTGTGAGCTGATTCTGTGCAGCTGCAACTGTCAGGGTCTCTTGGATAATAATGTTTAATTGTGCTCTATTCCTCTGACGTTGTTTCTTCACAACAATCGCGTTCTCCCTCATATGATATCATGAGCATCTTGGGTTTGTTACTAAAGTTGCCGATGACCTTCAAGCTCCTCGAATTAGATGCATCGTCTCTGTAGTAATCGGAGTATTTTTAGTCTTTTATGGTATTATGTTAGTGTAAAACTGCTGGCTCATGGCGTGATGTCAAAGTCCCTGGCTTTGTCTGCACCTGCTTGCTACGTTTCATGAGCTGAACGCCCTTGAAGCGGAAAACACCCTCGAAAATGTGAACATTATCTTGAGTGGAATGGAGTTTTGAATTGCAGTCAGGGGAAACAGGATCAGTTTAAAGTATCCTTCTTATATCTGTCAACGTGTGCCGCATGCCAAGTCTCCCAAGTGGCTGAAAACCTGCTGGCATGTGCTTAAGTCTTTAGACTTTAAACTTCAGAGATGCGGGCACGGATCAGGCCCTTTGGCCAATTGAATCCACGCCGACCAGCGATCACGCCATATGCTACACTATTCTACACTCTAGGGACAATTTTATAACTTACCAAAGCCAATGAACCTACAAACCTGTACTTCTTTGGAGTGTGGGAGGAAATCGGAGCTCCTGGAAAAAACCCACACGGTCACCGGGCAAATGAACAAACTCCATACAGACGGCACCCGTAGTCAGGCTCGAACCCAGGATCTCTAGCACTGTTAGACAGCAACTC
>CM069153.1:39114757-39232257 GCA_035221665.1 Okamejei kenojei
ATTGATTTTACTCTGATATAATGCCAAGATTGAAATTGTTATCACTATTATTACAGAGAGTTGTGAGTCTGTGGAATTCAGAGGGCGGTGGAGGCCAGGTTCTCTGGATGCTTTCAAGAGAGAGCAAGATGGGGCTCTTAAAAATAGCATAGTCAGGGGATATGGGGAGAAGGCAGGAACGGGGTACTGATTGTGAATGATCAGCCATGATCACATTGAATGGCGGTGCTGGCTCGAAGGGCCGAATGGCCTACTCCTACACCTATTGTCTATTGTCTATAACTACCTTCCGATATCCATGTGTTCCAGAGGTAATACCTCTCTTCAGAGTGAGTTTCTGTTGTTAGGGAAATGTAAGCGCTTGCTCCAGGTTTATTGGGAAGATAGACTAGCAACAATGAGCTTTACCTTCACATTCTGTACTTATCAGCGTTTTTGCACTCTGATATGATGCTAGGCTGTGTTGCCTGTAAGTTGAATTGTGATGTGGGGTGTCATAAAGGCTTTTATTGTCTGGTGTGGGCTCTGGAATTGTCACACAGGCTTATCGGTGCACAAGTGTTTCAGATGACAAATCGAGACCTTGGTGTAGTCAAAAAGGGGAGATCTTCCTCAAAGTTGGCAAACCTTGAGGAGATTACGCAGGAGGGTGCCAACAACAAAATGTCACCTAACCAATTTCTCCAGAGATGCTGCTCGATCCATTGAGTTCCTCCAGCACCTTGTGTCAAATAGAAAATCTTATCTGAATGCATTCGCTAACCCAAACCAACAGAGACCCACATGTTTGTTTAGTTTTAGTTGAGAGATCCAGCGATGCCCGTAGGCCAGCACTATCCTACACACTCGGGACAATTTACAGACTTTATCAAAGCCAATTAACCAAAAACCTGCAGGTCTTTGGAATGTGGGAGGAAACCGCAGCACCCGGAGAAAACCCACACGGTGACTGGGAGAAGGAACAAACTTCATACGGTCAGCACCCTTAGTCAGGATCAAACCTGGGTCTCTGACGCTGTAAAGCAGCAACTCTTCTGCTGCGCTACCTTGCCACCCCTGTTTGTGGAACACTGTGGCTTTGTGTGTAACACTGCCGACCTTCCAATGGAAACTTTGGCAGGATGATCTAGCCGGCAGCTTCTCCGTCCCATCCTTTGTAGAGCTACAGCAGTAATTTGTGTCGGAGGCACAGAGAAGTCTGGCCTCAAATCTATCCCCAATCTGCTGATAGGGTGAAGACTTGGTTCAGAAGTTATGTGATAGATGGTGCTTTGGTCTTTGGCCTCTGGCTAAAGAAGATAAGACCAGCAAGAGTGCTTTGGTGAACGTTACTGGTTATGGACTTGATGAAAAATCCATAGTTAAAATTTAACTGGGTGAATCCAGGCTAATCATTCTCAGCTCTACTGATGTGGTGAGATTGAACGCAATATCCCTTCAGGGAAGTCAACGTTTCCTGAAGGGATATTGGCCAAAGGCTTTTCTGCAACAAAACTAAAACCTCTTAGCATGTGCAAAGGATCCATTCCTGCAACATCTGAATTGGAGCAGACCAGAAGTTGTTTGCCCTTCTACTTTCAAATCAACAAACAGAGCGAGATTTCACCAGTGATCTCATTTGACATTTTTTTTAACTGGTATATTTTAAAGTAAAAGCAGACGGGATGAGTTTACCTTGGCTTTATATTCTGTACACACATTGTGGGTCGAAGAGCCTGTACATTCTATGTTCAAGATTTTATTGCGTTCCATGTTATTTTCCTGGTTCTCAAAATAAATGGTGAGAATTTGAGTCTAATATTTCAAAAAAAACACAGTTGGACAAATGTTACTGAGCCTGAGTCATTGTCATGTGGCTCTTCGGTCATTGACTCCTGCAACATGTTTTAGATTAGTTTAGTTTAGTTTATTATTGCCACGTGTACCGAGGTACAGTGAAAAGCTTTTGAAGCATGCTATCCAGTCAGCAGCACGACAATAGATGACAAATAGATTTACTTCGACCAGCAAACGAGTCAAATTTGACATTACCAAGTTCTTCTCCGCTGTTACCGGTCTTGCTCAAGACACAGCGGTATTTTTGTGTTTAATAAATAATTTTATTTACCCAGTTCCAACATTTTTTACATTTAAAATTAAAATGCAATATTTGCTGTCCATTGTGCACATCAGCCCCTGAATCTATCTCGGACGGCCTCCAGCAAGCCAGTGACACTGCAGGCTCCCACTCGAGGGGTTCCCTGTGTACAGTTAGAGTAATGGAGTCATACAGCATGGAAACCGGCCCATCGGCCCAAATTGCCCACATGTCCCATCTACACTAGTCCCACCTGCCTGTGTTTGGCCCATTTCCCTCTAAACCCACCCTATCCATGTACCTGTCCAAATGTTTCTTAAAACGAGCTGCCAGAGGACATAGTTCAGGCAGGTACTATCACAGCTTTTAAGAAACATTTAGACAGGCACATGGATAGGATAGTGCAAGCCTCAACCACCTCCACTGGAATTTCGTTTCATAAACCCACCGACCTATGCGTAAAAATGTTACCCCTCATGTTCCTATTAAATCTTTCCAGCCTCACCTATGTCCTCTGGTTCTTGATTCTCCTACTCTGGGCAAGAGCCTCTGCGCGTTTTCCTGATCTATTCCCATGGAGCCTTCAATAGGCCACTGCCTGGACTCTGATTGTCCATGTTGTCCAGATCCAGCAGCAGACTGTTGAGACTGACTCCTGGCCAACCTGCCACATCAAGAGCCTGAGGGTCAGGAGTGTCGTGCTTAAACTTAACCAGTATTTGGGGAATCAGAATTATTTTCAGATACTCAAAGAGGGGCATTAACATCAATTATTTTGCAGATCAGTAGTCTAATACCTGAAGCTGGGAGGATAGCGACTGAATGCAACATGCCTTTACATCCCAAGTATACAGCATGCCACCATCTGCCCTCAACATAGTGAGAAATTCCAAATCGTCCAGTGGAATGATTTCAACTATTTCTATTTTTCACCATCTTATAACAACGTACCAAAGAAAGTAATTGCTTTCAATTAGGTTCTTGCGTCATTTAGAAAAGTTGAAGATGGATTGAATATGGCAATATCAACAGATTCATCAGCAAAAGAACCAAAAGTGAGGAATATGAGAATTATCTTTATGCAGCAAGTTGGATGTCACTGCCCAAAAGTGCATATAACACACGTAAAATCAAAGCTCTTAGTTTTTAGTTTAGTTTTAGTTCAGTTTAGTTTATTGTCACGTGTACTGAGATACAGTGAAAAGTGTTTGTTGCCTGCTAACCAGTCAGCAGAAAGACATGATCACAATCGAGCCATTTACAGTACAGATACATGATAAGAGAATAACGTTTAGTACAAGGTAATGCCAGTAAAGTCCAATCAAAGATAATCCGAGAGTCACCAATGAGATAGATAGTAGTTCAGGACTGCTCTCTGGTTGTTGTAGGGTGGTTCGGTTGCCTGATAACAGCCAGGAGGAAACTGTCTCTGAATCTGGAGGGGTGCGTTTTCACACTTTTATACCTTTTGCCCGAAGTGAGAGGGGAGAAGAGGGAGTGGCCAGGGTGCAACTGGTCCTCTTTCAAAAGTAGTCTTGGAAAGGAGTTGGCAAAGTTTAAAGGGGGACCATTTATAGAGTTATGAGAAAGAACTGAGGAGAGCGACCGATACATATCCTGCACATAGTCAATGGACCAAATATACTTTTTTTTTGGCTCTAATTATTTTAATGTTGTCCTATAGAATCAATTTTCTTAAGAACAACCAGATGCAATGTGGGAAACACCACAGCAAAGAGCGGACCACACCAATGAATGAGGCAAAATGAACAGTCTGTGTGTTTATTTAAGAACTCATGCAAAAGAAAGTTTCCAAATATTTAGTTAACCTGAGGATTGTAAAAGATTTGAAATGATGAATTACTCCTGTGCATGTCTGTGCTGTGGGGTTGGGCTTGCAGATTTGGTTGAACACAGTGGGACAGGAAAGGAGAAATATTCTGGAGAATTGCCTTTGGTTCAGTTCTGTTGGTGGGTTTTTCTTCTGGGTTTTGGTGTAAGTACTAACCAGCATGACATGTAACAGCAAAAGACAATACTTCAGACCAAAAAAGGGTCCTGACCCGAAAATGTCACCTATCCACATTCTCCAGAGATGCTGCCTGACCCGCTGAGTTGCTCCAGCATTTTTTTTCGTAAACCAGCATCTGCAACATCCTTGTCTCTCCTGATAGGTAATAGCTATGGACTGCATCCCACCTTGCTGCATACAGGGTAGGTTCGCTTTAGTATTTGCCACACACTTTGTTCCTAGCCACAATGGCTCAGACTCATACATTACCTTCCTTGGATATTTTCAGGTCTAAATAAAAATACTTTCTGAAGATCCTGCTAAAAAGTGAATGTATTTGCAAAAGTAGTTTGGCTTGAGGCTTGAAGTTCTTGCAGACTTCATGAAATGGTGCCACACCATTAAAACACTACTCTGAAAAGGGACAAGCCATGGTCCAAACAAGGCCTGTCTCTCTGACCCCCCACTGTATTACAGTGAAGGAAGGGCTTTGGGTCACAGTAAATTATTATGTATTTGGCATCAAACAGAGAATTACTCGAATAGGATTTGACTGTGCTGTTTCTTCAATTGCAAATTAAAGTTCCATATAGGGAAATTACATTCTTTACCACCTCAGGGATTTTAAATGCACTCAGCAGCAGAAGGGGGAATGCTGTCATGACTTTGTCATTCTTCCCCACTTGGTCATGGAGTCATACAGCATGAGAACAGGCCCTTCAGCTCAACTTACCCACGCGGTCCAACGTGCCCCATCTACACTAGTCCCACCTGCCTGCAATTGGCCCATATCTGTCTAAACCTTTCCCATCCACGGACCTGTCTGATTGTTTCTTAAACTCTGTGATAGTACATGGCTCAACTACCTCCACCGGCAGCTCTTTCCATATACTTTACCACCCTGTGTGTAAAAAAAACTTGCCCCACAGGTGTCTATTAAATTTATCCCCCCCCTCAGTTTCGTTTATTGCCGCGTGTACCTCCCCCCCTAGTTGTTTTATCAGTTCCACAGTTCTCCACCCCATCCCTAGCCAATAATGGAGCGCCCTGGCCACGCCCTGCCTGTGGTCATTCGTGGCTGATCCTGACTAGTCCTGGTCTTTGCTCACCTCCAGCTCTTCACTTCCCCCTACTTTCAGTATGAAGAAGGATCCCGGTCCGAAACGCCCATCCTTTTTCTCCAGAGATGCTGCCCGACCCGCTGAGTTACTCCAGCACTTTGTGTCTATATTTGGTCATTTGACACTTTGTGTTGCATTCCGAGGCAAGAACTGCTCAGCTAATCACATTCCCCGTGGCCCCAAGCATTCAACCTATTTGCGGTTGAAAGTGGCACTAAATCTGCACCGATGTACAGTTTTAATGTTGTGACCTCCAGATCATCACTGCCTTGAAGGGAGCAAATGGCCATTGAGTCTAAACACCTCCACCCTTTCCTTACATTTCTGTGACTTATTTTCCCACAAATGCCTCTGCAATTATGGCGACACAGTGGCTTAGCGGTGGCAGAGTTGCTACCCTCCACGCCGGAGACCCGGCTTTGATCCTGATGACAGATGCTGTCTGTTCGGAGTTTGCACGGGTCTCCCTGTGACCACATGAGTTTTCTCCGGGTGCTCTGTTTTCCCCCCACGTCCCAAAGACGTGTGGGTTTGTAGGCTAATTGCCATTTGTAAACTGTCCCCCGTGTGTCGGTTAGAACTACTGTAGGGGTTATCCCTGGTTGTCACGGGCTCAGTGGGCCAAAGGGCCTGTTTCCATGCTATTTCTCTAAACCAAACTAAACTACACTAAAAATTTACTTTTGGAAAGCCCTGATCGACACATCAACATTCTCTATGGTAAAAAAAAACTTCCCCTCATAAATCCTCTATATCTTTTGCCCAACGCTTTATATCATTACTTGTCAGCTTAATAAAACCGTATTTGTTCCCTCCACTCTTCTCACCAAACTACAGCCTATTGTTTTTTTTAACCAATTATTTTAAACCTATGGCTTTTGATATTGTCACCCACATGTCACTGCTCCAGCCATTGGTGGGAAAGCTATTGCCCTTCCTTGCTTCACTAAATGTGTGCAGCATATAACACTAAAAGCTACTTCCATTTCCTAAAAAGAACTATTGCAAAAAATTGGAATGGTAGCACTTCACCATTTGCAGTTCAGACCTGTGCACTAAAATGAGAACTCGATAATTCCCACTGGAACTTCAGTCCTGTGGCTGCAGCTGCAACTGCCACGTCATTGCTGCACTGGCTGCAAGGAAACGAGTCACCATTGCAAGAACCCTCCCCATTGCAAGCCAGAACACAGCTACCGAAAAGCCTGAGAGACACAAGTGACTGCAGATGCGGGAATCTTGAGCAAAACACAAAAGTACTGGAGTAACTCAGCGGGTCAGACAACATAGGCGATGTTTCGGGTTGGGTCCCTTCCTCAGACTGAAATGGGACACAAAAGGTTGTCCTAGACTTAAGGTTAAACACGGATAAAGGGTTTTCGGCTTCTGGGACCCTGCCAGGCTCCTAGACTCAGGTTGTCTAATCGGTGAGTGATCCACATTACCAGTTTCCCTCGCAACAGGCAAAGACCTCCTTAAATATCCATACTTCAATGAATATATGAATGAATACTTTATCCTCACATGTGACAAGTCGCAGTAAAATTATTTGTTTTGAAGACCCAAGGTATGCAAAGAGCAGCCACATAATGGGCACAGATAACGTTACAAGTATCCCGCGGCAGGTCCTCCTTAGTTCCGTCCTCCTCCCCACCCATCCCCCTTCCCCGCGCTGGGTCCTCCTTTATTCCCCCCCTCCCCTCCCCCATGGAGGATTCCCCACGCCGGGTCCTCCTTTGCTTCATAGTTTGTTTTAATGATGATCTTTGTGGAGTAAGTATCAGCCAGGCCAGTATAATTAACAGGCTTACCTTGAAATCAGCCATGATCACAATGAATGGCGGTGCTGGCTCGAAGGGCCGAATGGCCTCCTCCTGCACCTATTTTCTATGTTTCTATGGAATAATCCTATCTGAGGGAACAGAGAGTCTCAGTTTAACTTGTGTAGGAACTGCAGAAGGGTCTCGACCTGAAACGTCGCCCATTCCTTCTCTCCATAGATGCTGCCTCACCCGCTGAGTTTCTCCAGCATTTTGTGTCTACCAAGGAACTGCAGATGCTGGTTTATGCTGAAGAAAGGCACAAAATGCTGGCTTGAAATAGATGACTTTTCGGGTCGAGACCTCGTCTTGTTTAACTTTGTCTGAATGACTCAGAATTCCTTCAACACTGTGTTGAAGTGTCAGCAGAGATTGTTTTTTGTTCCCAAGGCTCTGGAGTGTTTAGACTAAAGATTCCCTGACTCAGTAGTGAGTGTTACCAAGCTAAACCCACGTCTGTAAAAATGATGGGATTGGATTGTTGTTACTATATGATTTTTTTTTTTTTATAAAGAGACCCTGTAATGCACCATTTGTAACCCACAGATTAGATGCACGTGTATAAACAAAATAAACAAGACATATTAGCCAAAGCTGCAGCAATTGTGAGCAGTGGTCAAAACATAAACAAGGTCGATCTGTAGTGATACACAACGGCTGAAATAAATAAAGAAGGTTGCGCAGATTTCTTAAACGAATTGAGTTCTGTGCCAGTTTTTGTGGTATTATCTTAACCATGCAATGTGCAACTGCTCCATAATCCGCTCTGAACCATGTTATCCCTTGAACCTTGCTGCTTTTCTCTCTGTCGCCTCTCCCTTCCGAGAGCAATCTTTGAGCAGCAATGAATGAAGGGAGAGGGTGAAACAGCTGGAAAGGACACTGTGCAGCTGATGGAAGTTTGAGTTTATTAGGTGAAACGGGACACAAAAGGCTGTCCTAGATTTAAGGATCTAGATTTATGAGCTGATGAAATCTGAGTTTGAAAATCTGCTAACAAAATTATTTTTGTGAAAGATGCAGGGATATATTTTACACGTGGACCCCCCCCCCCCACCCTCCATTTTGATATCTACGCCTGTCAACAATAGTGGCTCCACTTAAAACAAACAATTAAGAGTTCACAGTGTGTATTTTGAGGATCAGGCTGCAGTACTCAACCCATTCACGGGCCTAAGGGGGGAATCACAGGACTCATCTCCTTGGGAACAGCACCATTGTGTTCCCTTTAAAATTTGCCCGCCTCAACTCCCCATTGTTTTATGAGATTGTCTCCGGGCAGAACCTGAGCTTGGAAAGCAATAAGACAATAGTACAGGAAATTTGTCAACACACTCCTCATTAAAGCACAATGCACTGGACAATTTCCCACATCTCTTTAGTAATTGCTTGCATTTCAGAATTTCTGATAATTAATCTATAAATTATGAAACTGTATCATTGAGTTGCCTCATTTACCCAGTAACAATCTAACAACCTCCTCCACATTGTTCTCCTTAGCTAATGGCAACTTGTTTACAAACTATTCTCAGTCTTAAATCATTCATTAAAATAGAGATTTTCATCAATGTGCAGAATTCCACTGAGTGTACTTAAATGTACTAATTCTTGATTTACAGCTATACAGGCAAGGTAATGTATCTTTAACGACCTCTAGTCTAGCAGACAGCTTATCCTTGCACAATGTAAATTTTCCCTTGGCAAGATTTTACTGATCAGTATTGAAAAATCTATAGACCTGTCTGCAACAGTTATAAACCAGTTGATCCACCACAAATGGAGTATAAAGACCATACTTATTTTCATTCACTAGTTTAATTGGTTTAGTTTAGAGATACAACGTGGAAACAGGCCCCTCAGCCCACTGAGTCGGCGCCGACCAGAGATCCCCGCACACTAACGCTATCCTACACACATACCAAAGCCAATTAGCTGACAAACCTGTACGCATTTGGAGTGTGAGAGGAAACCAAAAACCCACGCAGGTCACGGAGGGGAAAGTAGAAACTCTGAACAGACAGCACCCGTGGTTGGGATCGAACCCGGGTCTCTGGCGCTGTAAGGCAGCAACTCTACTGCCTCGCCACTTAACGCTGGTCCATTGGTGAAAACCCGTCATCTAGAAATCAAAATTGTTATATTTCATTCAGCCATTGTGCAAATTTCAAAACATGGAACATAGAACAGTACAGACAGACACAAAATGCTGGAGTAACTCAGCGGGACAGGCAGCATTTCTGGAGCGAAGGAATGGGTGACCTCACCCACTCCTTTTCTCCAGAGATGCTACCTGTCCTGCTGAGTTGCTCCAGCATTTTGTGTCTATCTTCGATTTAAACCAGCATCTGCAGTTCTTTCCTACACATAGAACAGTACAGCACATGAACAGCCCCTTTACCCATAATAGCCATGCCGAACATGATGCTAGGTTAAACTAATCTCTTCTGCCTGCAGTTAATCCATATCTCTACATTCCTTGCATATCCATGTGCTGATCTAAAAGCCCTCTTAATCACCAGTACTGTATCTACCTCCACCACCACCTCTGGCAGAATGTCCCAGGCACCCACCTGTACTTCTCCTTTAAACGTTATCCCTCTCGCCTACACCTACGGCCCCTGGTCTTTGACATTTCCACCCAGGGGGATAAAAGAGTTCTGACCGTCTACCTTATCTCTGCCTCTCATAATTTTTACACACTTCCAGCAAGAGGGGAAAAACTCGTCTTAATCCGATAAAAATAAATATTGCAGATGTTTGAGATCTGAAATACAAACAGCAAATGTAAGGAAACATTCAGCAGGTGATGCAGCATCTGTTGAAAGAGAAACCGAGCTAACATTTCAGGTCTGAGATCTTTCATCGGAGAGGACAAAACAATAACTCTCTTGCTGTGTTTCACGGGTGCAGCAAGCTTTCAGCATATCCTGTTTTTATTTTGTCTTTGCTCTCCAGCTCTTAATGACTGTGAGAGTATCAGATTCCCACCCAGTTCTCATGTTTGCTGGAACCAAGTTTGTGGAAGTTGATTACAATTTAGTTGCTCTAGCTGTTCAGTGCCAAATATTAATAAGTCAATTCTTGGGAAAGGACTATTCACTGCTCTTCTACAAAACCTAAACTGTCGGTAAAAACCTCATGCCCAAGTTTACACCCCATGCCCAGTTTCCCTCTACTCCTTATCGCAGTGTCAGTGTCCTCCATTTAGTATAATTTACTTTACGGTGTACAGATGCAGGATATAAGGAATGATGTTTAGTGCAAGATAAAGTACAGTGAAGTCCGATTAAAGAGAGTCCAAGGGTCTCCAATGAGGTCGGTAGTAGCTCAGGACTGCTCTCTAGTTGGTTCAGTTGCCTGATAACAGCTGGGAAGAAACTGTCCCTGAATCTGGAGTGAATGTGAATTGAAGATGATCTAGAGGAGAGGGAGTGACTGGGATGAGACTGGTCCTTGATTGACGCTGTTGGCCTTGCCGAGGCAGCGTGAAGTGAGGATGGAGTCAATGGAAGGGAGGTTGGTTTGCTTGATGGTCTAGGCTGCGTCCACATTCCTCTGCAATTTCTCCCAGCCTCTAATGTGGTGGGAGTGCTGCTGACAATATAATTCACCCCTATGAAGAATAGTCAACAGGAACCTAAATATTTCCTGAAATCGCACTACTAACTATTCCTCTCAAGTGGCCTTCCAAGATTTTCCAGTGACCTGGAGGATGGAATTTTTCTGTTTAGTTTTAGAGATACAGAACGGAAACAGGCACACGGAGTCCGCACCGCCCTGCAGTTCCCGCGCACTAACGCTATCCCACACACACACAAGGGACAATTATCATTTATACCAAACCAATTAAACTACAAACCTGTACGTCTTTGGAACTTGGGAGGAAACCGAAGATCTCAGAGAAAACCCACACAGGTCATGGGGAGAAGGTACAAACTCTGTAGTCAGGATCGAACCTGGGTCTCTGGCTCTGCAAGGCAGCAACTCTACCAATGCACCACCGGGTTGCCCATGATTAAAGGAAAATAATTTGAACTAACTTCCTGAAATACTGCTGGGTTTGGATCTGTTGTTTCAGAAACATTGCAGGAAAGTTGAATGAGCCCACCATGCGACATATTTATTTTATCACCCCCTCCTTTAGGCAAATCTAATTTCTAATAATTTGCTTGCAGTATTTCGCACATTAACATTACCAGTCTGTTGCCTGATGCTGGCATCTGTTGCAGGGAATTTAGGGCCCACAATCTAAAGCATTTAAAGATCTGATTTCACTTGGTAGTGATAACATCTCAATTTGACTGTTGGCACAGCTTTGCATTATGTAATCCAAAGCTTGAAGTGTGATGCCAAATAATGAACATGCAGATTATTTGCAGCAATATACTGCCGGAGTCACGATCAGTCAAATAGTCAACAAACTACATCAATACGAAGAAAGATCAACTAAATATTTTCTTACAAATGTCATCGATTTGCAAAAAGGAGCAGCCCTATTTATGACAAATGACCGGATATCGTTTGTTCCAGTAATGACATCATGTTGGGTTCTGGTCAAAAATAAATGGAAGTTTCTAAAACATCGATCTTGTGCACGAAATCTCTCACCTTGGCCGTTCCACATTGGCAAGTAAGGATATGGAATTCTAGGGGACAGATTTTTGATTGTTGTCCTCAGCAAATTTGAAACCTGACTCACGGCTGATTCGGCACCTGATAGGAACCGTTGTGGCTGTTACACTTGGTGCACTAAATGCAGAGAAAGTTGATGAAAGCCGTGAAATGGAGTTCAAATACTCCTGAAAACGATCAACATCATACGTGTGTGTAGACCGAGTGAGTGAGATTGCACATTCAGGAGTGCAGCATTTCTGGAAGGTTTGCTCCATTTTATAAAGAATGAGTGTGGCTTTTATTTAGACCTAGCGTTTCTTTGAGTCTGACAACACATAACGAGTCTTCATCCTCCCTGTTGCATGTTTCACTTAACTATGCATCCAATTAAATGAATTCAACTGCTTAGTGCACAAGGCATGAACCAGATAACTATTTAAAATGGAGGATATATTCTTTAGTTACTTATTGGCTCATGATAACTATAACAAAGAAATTTGAAACTAATTAGGGCTTGTTCCACAGCACTAATTGCGCAGAGTTTGAGAAACACCGTCCATTTCGGACGTTTGCCCAGTTAACGAACTATATTGGAGTGAAAAAATAAGCAGTTCGCAAAAGAAAAACTATGCCTAAAGCTTGACAAAGTGCAAGCAGTTCTTATCCCTTAAAAGTCCCCCCTCTGTTCACCAGCTGTTGGCAGTTTATTACATTGAATTAATGTCCCTGTAGTTTGGAACAGGGGTGTCCCCTTCCTCCTCCCTATCACATGCATGAGCAATCTAGGACACTGGTGACACTTCACTGTGGAGTCACAGAAGGGCAGCAGGTCCAGAGGTCAGTGTGCGAGCACTCATGTGAGATATGCTAACAGAACCAATGCTGCCTGTGCAATTTAAACCAAGCAACATGACCCAGTTCATCCTGAATCAGATTACAGGGCCGTTCATGCACTAAATTAAATAAATAAAGGTTAACATTTTGGAGACAGTTCCTTTTTATTGGTTTGAGTGGGCATTTAATTAACAAATAATTTGTCTTAAAATGGAGTCGGTTCTGGCGGGTTGAAAGAAGGGCTCAAATAATGGAGGTCGCATCTGGAGAGTTTACAAGTTCCATTGACTGTGGAGCCTGAGGTTCAATTTAACGCAGCAAAACGTTACTGTATTGCCCCGTGCAAACAATCCAGTCCAATAACACCAACTTGTATTTGTGCAGCATCTCAGAGTGTGTCACAGAAAGGTTTGAATTAGAGATGCAGCATGGAAACAGGCCCATCGGGTCCATGCTGACCCATTCACACTAGTTCCAGGTTAGCCCATTTTCTCATCCACTCCCCACACACTAGGGGCAATTTACAGAGACCAATTAAACCACAAACCTGCACGTCTTTGGGATGTGGGAGGAAAGAAGATTAGACTTTATTACCTTCCATCACATTGAGGAATGTGGGGAATCCGCTGTGGTGGATGTTTGTGGTAACTTTTATGTAGTTGTGTGGCTTGTTGCTTTTTTTTTTAGTATGGCTGCATGGTAATACAAATATCACTGTACCTTAATTGGTACATGTGTCAATAAAAGACCAGTGAAACCAGAGCTCCCAGAGGAAACCCACACAGACGCAGGAAGAACTCAACACAAAAAACACCTGAAGTCAGGATTGAACCCAAGCCTCTGGCGCTGTGAGGCAGTAACTATGTCTGTGCCGCTGATATCAAATGTTTAGTTGGTTTAGTTTAGAGATATAGTGCGAAAACAAGCCCTTTGACCCACTGAGTCTGCAACAACCAACGATCCCCGCACATTAACACAAGCCTACACACACTAGGGACAATTTACACTTAAACAAAACATACAAACCCAAGCCAATTAATCTACAAACCCGTATGTCTTTGGAGTGTGGGAGGGAATCGAAAATCTCGGAGAAAACCCCTGCAGTCAGAGGGGGGAAAGTACAATCTCGATACAGACAGCACCCATAGTCAGGATTGAACCTGCGTCTCTGGCACTGCAAGCGCTGTAAGGCAGCAACTCTACCTCGGGTTGTGTCGTGAGATGTTAAGGCAGGTGATGAAGTTGGTAATTGAGGGTCTTAAAGGGGAATGAGAGGCAGTGAAGAGGAGAGGTTTAAGGAGTGAATTCCAGAATTGGCAGCTGATGGGTCTGCCTTATATGATGGCTTATCTAAAATCAGAGATGACTGGGGCCAGAGCAGGAAGACGTATCTCTGGGAATTGTATGGTGGGAGTGAGATTACACAGGTGGGGAAAGGTGATGCAATGGAGATGGGTGGTAATGTGGCAAAGGAACACAGGAGAGATGGGTGAATCTGCTTTAATACTACTTAGGACATGTCAGCAGAGATTTGAATGAGGAATGGTTTACAGAGAATGCATCTTCAATTCTTTGCCCGCTGGATAACGAGAACTAATTAGAGTTGGTCCTACATTACTACATTCATTCTGCAGTGCCACATTTGAAATACTTCAATCCACTAAACACCTTTTATTAACTAGGGCGGCCCAGTGGTGCACAGTGCTGCCTTACTGCGCCAGAGACCCGGGTTCGATCCTGACTACAGGTGCTGCCTTTGCGTAGTTTGTACATTCTCCCCGTGACCACCTGGGTTGTCTCCGGGTGCTCCGGTTTCCTCCCACACTCCAGAGACGTACAGGTTTGCAGGTTGCTTGGCTTCTGTAAATTGTCCATTGTCCCCGGCGTGTCGGGTAGTTCTAGTGTACGGGGTGTTCCCTGGTCGGCGCGGGCTCCGTGGGACGGAGGGCCTGTCTCCGCTCTGTGTTTCTACAGTCTAGTCTAAATCTCAAGGAGGTGGGCCGATTCTAATCCAGCACGTGCACCATTTCTACTGTTTCTGTTGTGGCTGTGACACCACACACTGAGCTCCAGTTGTTTTAATAGCTTGAGATCAGCCTCTAGCTGCGGAAAATGAAGCCCAGATATCCACCCCTCAGCATCCGAATACCAATTACATTTTGCTATTGCACAACAGCAAGGTTAGTGTAGTTTAGCGATACAGCTGGGAAACAGGCCCTTCAGCCCACTGAGTCCACACTGACTATCAATCACCCTAGTTCTATGTTATCCCGCTTTCTCACCCACTCTCTACACACCAGGGGCAACTTTTACAGAGGCCAATTAACCTACAAACGCGCACATCGTCAGGATGTGGGAGGAAACCGGAGCACCCGGAGGAAACCCACGTGGTCACAGGGAGAATGTGCAGACTCCACACAGACAGCACCCGAGGACAGGATTGAACCTGCGTCTCCGGCACTGTGACGCTACATCACTGCCACCGTGGCTGACCTAAATGTTTGGGCCTAACCTCAAGTTAATGACTACTCGTGACCAACAAGGAAAATAAATTTTTTATAAGGAAACACTTCACCATCAAGGTTATAATGCTTTTTTGGCAATAGGTCTGTGATGGATTCCATTCTTAATGGCTCAATTCTCTCTGCCTGACATGGATCAGAGTTATACTGTACACATTGCAATGGCAGAAAGTCCACTTAACTGTGCTTCAGCACAGCATGTATGGCATGAGTACCTTTACAAAGAAACTGGTTATTTGGACCACTTCTCGAAATATTTAGATATTTTTTGACTGGAAAAGCCAGCCAAGTTTTACAAGCAAAGGAAATACTGCAGTCACTGTAAATCTGAGATAAAGGCTAAAACTGCTGGAACTATTCAGATGATCTGACTTTGACTGTAGAGAAAGAAACGGAGATACTAGGACACATCATGCTTACTTTCGGTAGGCACTTCCAGGGAGAATCGCTAGCTGGCTGAAATGATCTCCCAAAAGGCGTAGGGTAGAAGTGCTGAACATACTTAAGGTTAGCTGATGCCCAGTGATGGTCCAAGACTCAGACATAGTCATAGATTCTAGTGCAGCCCCATTGATTCAAGTTTGGGTTTAGGCTAGTTTAGTTAAGGGATACAGCGTGGATTCATTCCCTTCAGCTACCGGGTCCATGCTGACCATCGATCGTCCGCTCATACGTTGTGGATGGAGCTCGGACCATCAAGCAAACCAACCGTGATGGTGTTGTTCATGGTGTTGGTTCTTTATCCTCTCTGTGTGGAAGCTGCCTGACCTGCTGAGTATTTCAAGCGTTTGCTACTTTTATTTCTAATTTTGGTACCCAATATTTCAAATGACCTCCCCAAAAAAAGATCCTGGTGCTATCCTTGTCCAAATGAATTATGAAAACAACAACTAAAGCTCACCAGTACATGATTTATGAATAACCGTATCATCTCTTGCACATTTTTGGAGCACCAGCAGATGCCCTCTCTTGGTAAAACAACAGTTTGTAAACAAGGGATTTAAAACCAAGGTTGTTTCATAGTCATACAGTGTGGAAACGGGCCCTTCAGCCAAGCTTGCCCACACCAGCCAACATGTCCCACCTGTCTGCATTTGGCCCATATCCCTCTAATCCTACCCTAACCATATACCTGTCTAAATGTGTCTTAAACGTTGCGATAGCAGCTGCCTCAACTACCACTTCCAGCAGCTTGTTGCATGCACCACCCTTTGTATAAAAAGGTTACCCCTCAGGTTCCTATTAAATCTTTTCCACCTCTCCTTAAACCTGGTTCTCGATTCCCCTTCTCTGGGCAAGGGACTTCTGTGCGTCTATGCTCGAAACCTATCCTATCCATGTACCTGTCTACCAGTTTCTTAAACGTTACGATAGTCCCTGCCTCAACTACCTCCTCCGGCAGCTCGTTCCCTGCGCCGGCCACCCTTTGTGTGAAAAAATCACCCCTCGGGTTCCTCTTTGATCTTTTCTCCTTCATGCATTCCCGGTGAGGCGAGCTGCTCCTATTGCAGGGTGATGTGGGGCCAGGCTAAAGACCTTCAGACTGCTGCACCTGACTGCAGGCCTCCCTCCCCCCCCCCCCCCCCCCCCCCCCCCAGCAGCCAGCAGCTACGGTTGGCTTCCCTCTCCCACTCCTGTGCCATCACTGACATTTCCAATCGGTATATTAACCTTGCTTCGGAAATGCACAGAAAACATATGCAACCGAACAGGAGGTTTTTAACAAAATTATGAGCTAAATAGCAAACAGATGGAAAGTTGAAACGCAACATCAAAATAACAAGAGGTCACATTTGAGTTCCATGACCTTACCTACCCAAATCTTGAAAACGTGGGCTTTTTTTTTTTAAAGTGTGTTGTTGGCTGCTATCCTATACGAGATTGTTCTGATGGAATCCAGATGAGATCATACAGCTACGGTTTCACTGCAGAACAACAAGTCTCGGATTCCACCATCAAACCTGAAGATCCTTCACAGGCTGTCAGTGCGAGGGAACTATTGCTGATGGAAAACAAATGGTTCAGGTTCGACTTTCCTGATGGTGCCTCTGACTGCACCATCGCGAACGCTAACACTTTAAATCCATCAAGAGTCCAGTGAGCAACATTTCGTACAATGCGTTCACTCGTTTGTTTTTTTTAAACGTTGGCACGGCAGAGTTATGTGCTCTGAACTTGCCAACCTAATGCTGCATTCTCCTTCAGGAAAACTGCAACACTTGCAGCGGGGGTGGTAATTTAATCCTGCTCAAAGCGCAAGCTGGCTCATGAGCAGAGGTGAGTGCAAGTGCTGAGAGAGCAATTTTTGGTCATCGTAATGAATCTGACCCTGAACCGAAGGCGGTGTAAAGGTGATTGAAATATATGGAAAGCACGGTTCCTACCATCTGTTCTGCACATTCTGCTTATCGTACAATATCCCTCACTGCGTTTTGGTGAAAAAGATTGGGGGCTGGGGGGAAATGGAGAAAAATCAATGAAAAATGTACAAGGTTCTCGGAAAGGAGCAAATTCCTTGGGCTCAATGTTCCCAGTGGTCAATTAGAAACTTAATGCTGTACGGCTCAGTGTAGAAATCTATCTATTGAACTGTTCAAAAGCCAAGGCGAATGATCTAATGGCGATCAGGTTCAATTAGAGATTCAGGCATTACCGCATCAAGCTGGGTCTGTCAGTGGGTGTTTGTTTCAGCGATCGCCTTAGATTATGCAGCTCATTGAAGGCAGCCTCTGGTTTATTCTATTCCAGGTCCATCAGGACGGGGTTGACTCTCCTCTGTGAGGAACTGAGGAATGAAGTGGAGCCCAAGAAGAAGAAGTGCAAACTCGCTGGGAGGGAAGGCAAAGAACAGGAAGATGGTGACCATAAGGCATGCTCAGAGGTCAGTGAATGTATCATGCTGTTAAAGAAAGTATGTGTGTGTAATATAGCGGGGCAAGGCAAGGCAAGGCTCACTTACTAAAACGGTACTATGGAGAAGCCATGCCGTGCAGGACAGCTGGTTTAGTGGCGGAGGCGCAGCTGTAAAGCTCCTGCTTTATAGCACCAGAGACCCCGGTTCGACCCTGACCATGGGGGCTGTCTGTACGGAGTTTGTACGTTCTCCCTGTGACCGGGTGGGTTTACTCCGGGTGCTCCGGTTTCCTCCCACACTCTAAAGACGTGCAGGTTTGAGGGTTAATTGGCTTCGGTAAAATTGTAAATTGTCCCTGGTGTGGAGGATAGTGCAAGTGTACGGGAAGGTCGCTGATCGGTGGGCCGTAGGGCCTATTTCTGCACTGTATCTCTTAAAAAGTCTGAAGACATTTGCTCCAGCAACATACCCCATCTTGTAGCTAGTTGGAAAATAAGCACCACGGCCCTGGCATAGGGATAGAGAAACCACTCAGAGATCACTTTAGTCATCCCTCAGAGATCACTATTCCCGTGACGACTCCTGAGGCTGTGTGCATGTGGACATCCGACAAAGACAGGACTGGCCTTGTTGTCGAAGCCCCACTCTACCCGAGGCCGCCTCAGCTTGCCGCGTCTGTCGGTGGTCTCAGTGCAGTTACAAAAGATCTCCTCAGCAAGATTTGGGATGTGTGAGTTGGCATCCGAGTTAGATGTAAATGGGAAGGAACAAAAGGGGAGGGGGAGAGAGAATGGACAGAGGCTGGAAGAGGTAGGGTGCTGGAGAGTTGGCAACAGTCCACTTCCACCACAGCGATAACCCTTTAAAAATACCATTACCTTCTCAAAGACAATTAGGGATGGGCGATAATTACCAGCAATGTTCAGACAAATAATCACATTATTCAATGAGATTCTCTGAGGCAATGAACAGTATCAGGGAAATGCAACTTCCCTTCAACAGCAGGTGCTGAAGGGGAGGAGGGCAGATTGAAAGGTAGAAGAACTTCACTGGGGCAGTAAATCCTAGTTTGTTAGGATATTTCCAATGTTTAGTCAGGGCTTCCTTTTAAAAGCTAAAACAATAACATCTTATGGCAGCGTGATTTTGTTTTAAGCTTTTTTTCTTTCACCAATGAACTTGTAGATTTAAAGCGATTCAACCCAAATGTAAGCACTGTTCTTGATGCTTCTGATGGGCTTCACAGACGAGTGTTTGGAAAACATAAAATGGCAGAACAAAGAAATAAAAGTGAAACAATAGCATACGGTTAATGTAGAAACCTCCATCCATGAATAGAAAGTGCGGTGTTACAAGAATACACTGAGTCCCAAATTTATCCATGTATTTAATTCTTTTTTTTTTAACATGTTAATGGAATAGAACTTATCAGTAAGTTATATTAGGTTTATAGCACCTTGTTCATCTGTTTCCAAATATATGTGGCTCATCCGCAGCACAGTGTGTGGGAATTCCGATGGAACCAGGGAATCTCTTCCCCAAATCACCCTCAGTGCTCAGGAAAGGTTGCCATCTTTCCCTGAGTATTACTTAATTGAACACATTTGTCTGTTTTATATCTTTGATAACTGTAGTTAAGCCACCAGGCTCATAAACCTGAGGCCTGACCTAATAATCTGACTATCTGAGTCCAAATCCCAACGTAGCAGTTATAGAATTTAAATTCATTTAATTAAAAAATATGGAGTAATAAAGCTACCATCAATAAAAGTGATGACGAAACTCCTGAAATATTGGATTTTAGGTAACCTAAAGAAAGTCTGTTGTCTTTCCTAGTGTGGCCTGTGTGTAAGTTCACTCACAAAATCTGATTCACTCATAACCTTAAAATGCCCTTTACTTTGAGATTATAGTTGTTCAAGAAGATATCTTGCCACTCCACATTGAAAGATATTTAGAGATGGGCAGTAAATGTTGAATAGAACAAAACACAAACGTCATGGACGGGAACATAAGTTCATAAGTTTTAGGAGCAGAGTTAGGCCATTCATCCTATCAATCTACTCCACCATTCAATCATGGCTGATCTATCTTTCCCTCTCAACACCATTCTCCTGCCTTCTCCCCATAACCACTGACACCCGTGCTCATCAAGAATCTGTCAATCTCTATCTTAAAATATCCATTGGCTTGGCCGCTGCAGCCTTCTGAGCCAATGAATTCCACAAATTCACCCCTCCCCCCCCAATTGCTAAAGGTACTTTGGCATTCTGTTCCCCTTCATTTATAACCATATAACAATTACAGCACGGAAACAGGCCATCTCGGCCCTTCTAGTCTGTGCCGAACTCTTATTCTCCCCTAGTCCCATCTACCTGCACTCAGACCATAACCCTCCTTTCCTGTCCCGTCCATATACCTATCTAATTTATTTTTAAATGATAAAATCAAACCTGCCTCCACCACTTCCACTGGAAGCTCATTCCACTCTCTGAGTAAAGAGGTTCCCCCTCATGTTACCCCTAAGCCTCTGTCCCTTAATTCTCAAATCATGTCCTCTTGTTTGAATATTCCCTACCCTCAATGGAAAAAGCGTATCCACGTCAACCCTGTCTATCCCTCTCATCATTTTAAAGACCTCTATCAAGTCCCCCCCTTAACCTTCTGCGCTCCAAAGAATAAAGACCTAACTTGTTCAACCTTTCTCTGTAATTTACCTGAGGTGGGTGGGAGGGGGACATGGTATGAAAATGTAACATTCTCATCCTGCATTCTTTACATTGAAACACTTCCATTATCTTTTGGGTGCATGTGCTATGGGCTTTGGTTTCATTTGAGAATTATGTCATAGGTTAACAGCACAATAGAGCAATTTAGTTAGACACAATTGGGTCAGGCATCATTAAATCGTGAATATAGCTTACCAGATAAATTCAATGCACTAAAGTGTCCAACGTGATTGTTTTAAACTGGTTGGCTTGTAGAAGCACCATTGCTGAATTGGAACGCTGGTGTAAGATTAACTTTGATGTTGTTGCAAAGAATTAATTCTCAAAATACACAGCAGTTACATATATCACAATTATGTATTTTTTTCATCGTTACCAAAACATGGCTTTCTTCTAGATTAAGCCGAGAGCAAAGAAAGAAACTCCGCAAGCCAGCCTCGTGTCAAAGCTGGGAAAGTACAGCCCCAGTACACAGCCTAAGGTGCTGGCCAAACCTGCAAATAAATCGCACGCGACGGCCATCTTGAAGTCTGCCAGCATCGTCAGTCCCTTCAGAGCGAAAGTGTCAGCCCTGCCCGGCAAGATCCAGAAGCAACTGGGAAAACCAAAGATGTTCCCAGTCAGTCACAGCCAGGAGAGAGCAAAGCAGACGACAGCGGCTCCAGAAATGGGTGAGTGCACTGTTGCAGGATTAGGGACCAGCGTCCAAAAACTGGAAAACGGAAGTGTGCCTGGAAAATGTTAGAAAAATCAGGGAATGCAAGAACACAGGCAATAATTCTGTCTGTAGCTATTCCTCCCGACTGGGTAAAACTGTAGAGGAAGGAACTGCAGATGCTGGTTTAAACCAAAGATAGAGACAAAAAGCTGGAGTAACTCAGTGGGTCGGGCAGCATCTATGGAGAAAAGGGTAGGCAACGTTTCAGGTCGAAACCCTTCTTCAGTCTGAGTTACTCCAGTTTTTTTGTGTCTATCTGGGGAATTGTTTCACATTTTTACAGAAACAAATGGAAAAACGTCCTCACTTATGCTTGTGCACATGTTTCAAAGTTAAGCTAAACTTAACGAGGTATAAACATTCCCTCTGCCACTAATCCCACTCCTTTGACATCAGCAGAGATACCAGGAAAATAAGTCCATAAGACATAAGGGCAGAATTAGGATATTCGGACCATCAAGTCTGCACCGCCATTTGATCATGGCTGAAAAAAACAGCCTTTCTCTCTTCCTAATTGAGCCTTTCAGTTATATTTCTCACAGAAAGCTCCCCATCCTTCACTCCAAAACAATAAGTTTACAACTTCAAAATATCTGTGCTAGGGCACGTTTATGGATTACGGGGTTTAACTTTAAATCCAGATCATCTTTTGCAAGCAGCTGAGCTCAGGGTATCTGGAATTGTCCAAAGGAAACCTTGAAAATCAATCTAAGAATAAGCAGTAGGCCATTTAGAACTGAGATGAGGAAAAACTTTTTCACCCAGAGAGTTGTGAATCTGGAATTCTCTGCCACAGAAGGCAGTGGAAACCAATTCACAGGATGTTTTCAAGAGAGAGTTAGATTTAGCTCTTAGCGCAATCAAGGGATATGGGGAGAAAGCAGAAACGGGGTACTGATTTTGGATGATCAGCCGTGATCATATTGAATGGCGATGCTGGCTCAAAGGGCCGAATGGCCTACTCCTGCATCTATTTTTCTCAGTTTCTATGAAAAGTGACAGTTCTCCGGAATTTACTGAACTCGTTTTTGACAAAAAACTCATGCAATTTCTTCAGGTGCGCATTTGTAAATTATACCGATTAACTGGGCAATCTTCAATGGCATCGCATATGAGGGGGAAGTGAAGAAGGGTTAGAGGTCATGGTTAATTAGAGCAGAACAGACTGATAACATTTGGTTGGCATGTTGGAAAATGTCAATTTTATAACTAATAACTTTTGTTATCACTGATAGTCACAACTTTCAGGCACATAGAGAAGTTGACTTGGTTAGAATGAAGGAGCATTCTTGCAATATTAACAATAGAAGCTGAAAGAAGACTATTTGCGGGCAGGAAGTGTGCACAGGCGAAATCTAAACTTTATAATTTATTAATTGAATGATAATTGAAGATGCCAACGTTGTTTCAAATGACAGGCTTGAAAGTGGAATCGGGGGAAGAGGATGGCGTATCAAGCGCTAAAGCTATTTTTGCAAAGAACAAAGTGGTCCAGAAGGCTCACTCCACCATTAAGAAGAAACCTGGCATTCAACAAAAGAGAAAGGCAGTTGGGGTCAACGTACGGAAATGCACCATTAAGAAGCGGAAACTGGAGGTCCAGGCAACACTGCATGAAAAGGAATGGATGTCTACAGAGAGCGATGGGTTCTCCTCAGATGCTGGTATGTTGCCTCGTGCTGCAATAGTTTACAGAGTCACTTAGACATTACTGCTCACAACTGATGTCTCAGCTTCAACCGTCCTCAGCTATTGCTGTTGCACAATCTCTGTTGGACACCCCCACCCGACCGTCTACTCCTCAGTATTCATCACTAGACAGATTCATTTGGTTTGTACATGATCCATTCCCCTCTATTCCCTCCACTTGCAGGTACCTACCCAAAAGCAAGTGCTAGAGGCAGATATAGTTAAATCATTTCAAAGGCACACGGTGAGGCACTTGGAAAAGACAGGAGTAGAAAAGAGTACAGAGAAGATTTGCACCGCCATTCAGTATAATCATGGCTGATCATCCAAAATCAGTATCCTGTTCCTGCTTTTTCCTGCTTTTCCCCCATATCCCTTAATTCCTTTAGCCCCAAGAGCTAAATCTATATCTCTCTCCAGAAAACATCCAGTGAATTTGCCTCCACTGCCTTCTGTGGCAGAGAATTCTACAGATTCACTCTCTGGGTGAAAACGTTTTTCCTCGTCTCAGTCCTAAATGGCCTACCCCTTTATTCTTAAACTGTGACCCCTGGTTCTGGACTTCCTCAACATCAGGACATTTTTTTCCTGCATCTAGCTTGTCCAATCCATTAAGAATTTTATATCTTTCTATAAGATCCCCTCTCATCTTTCTAAATTTCAGTGAATACAAGCCCAATCTTTCATCATATGTCAGTCCCGCCATCCCGGGAATTAACCTGGTGAACCTACGCTGCACTCCCTCATTTACAAGGATGTTGCCCGTACTTGATGGTCTGAGCTATAAGGTGAGGTCGAGCAGGCTAGGACTCCCTTCCCTGGAGGGCAGGAGGATGAGGAGTGATCTTATGGAGGTGTACAAAATCAGGAGAGGAATAGATCGGGTAGACGCACAGAGTCTCTTGCCTAGAGTAGGGGAATCGAGAGAACCAGAGGGCGCAGATTTAAGGTGAAGGGGGGAAGATTTTATAGGAATCAAAAGGATAACCATTTTTACACAAAGGGCAGTGGGTGTATGGGACGAGCTGCCAGAGGAGGGAGTGGAGATGGGTAGCAAGTAGACAGGTACATGGATAGGACAGGTTTAGAGGGATATGGGTCAAACACAGGCAAGTGGGACTGGTGTAGATGGGACCTGCTGGTGAGTGTTGGCAAGTTCGGCTGAAGGCCTGTTTCCACGCGGTATGACTAGACGTGGGACGACTGCAGGCTAATGGGATCGGCATCCGGGTTGGCGCGGACTCCTGGCTAATTTGTTCTTTGCACCTTTCTCAGCTCCAGATTTGAGTGAGGATGAGCACAACTCTACCAGTGCAGACGGCAGTGATGGCACTCTTGAGTTGCCAGTGAAAGACTCCAACGCTGGACTCCACGCAGACTACTCGACAGCACACGCCGCTGCCGAGACCGATCCATCGCCATCCTCCATTGTGAAGCTGGAAGCCAACCAGAAAGCAAAGAAAAAAAAGGAAAGACAAGGCCTCTTGGGTATGTAATCAAAGATCAGTGACCTTGTACGACCACTGTAGATTATATTACACAGCCGGTGAAGATTTGAAACCACATAGGTAAGGATCTTCAATGGCAGCCTGTGAAACCAAGCATCACAGTATCAGTCATGACATAGGGAGTTATTTATAATGGAGAAAGAAGGAACTGCAGATGCCGGTTTACAGAAAAAGACACAAAGTGCTGGAGTAACTCAGCGGGTCAGGCAGCATCCCTGGGGAACGTGGACAGGTGACTTTTTGGGTCGGGATCCTTCTTCAGACTGACTGCAGGGGTGCAAGTAATTATGGTGTCACCTTGATCTCAATACTCCACTTCCCTTGAACTCCCTTGAAGTAATGTCTTCCGCGTTTTTAATTCTGTGGTGGCATCTCATTGCACTAACATGAACAGAATCGCTGAACCGTTAAAGGACAAAAACAATTCTGGAGTACCTCAGCGGGCCAGGCAACACCCCTGGAGAACGTGGGTAGGTGACGTTTCAAGTCGGGACCCTTCTTCTGACTGGTACAATGCTGCTTTCACCATCATCGCTTGCTGCATACATCATTCATTGTGCCAGGTCACTGCAGCCTTCGAGCACCTCAGCCACTAACGCCAAGAAATTAGATCTCTGGTGCTGTTTCTTCCTGCATTATGGAATTCAAAATCAATTGTAACTGGAGCAAATTGCATTAGTGATCATTCCTGGGTGAAATTGTGCCAATTGCTAAATTGGACTGGGTACTCCTCATCGCAATGAACTTCAGTTTGCCAAACATGTTGGCATCATCAGGAGCAACCCAGTGATGCCAAACAATGAACCATTCACGATTCAAGCCCAAGTGGCATATATTGTGGCTGAAAGGTCCAGAGAATAGTCTTTCACCAGCCACAAGAGAACAAGAAGCACAATGTTTTGCATTCTTCTTCTCAGTGCCACGGAAAGGAACACTCAGTTGACATTGGGATGTCTATCAAGGCAACTAGGGATTTGACTGCAGACCACCCAGCATTTCCTGGCGTCTTCAGAGTGCGCCCTAGCTAGCAAAGAGCATTTGCTTAAGCAATTAGCACTGAGGAAAAACATTCCAATGTTGCAGTGGTCATAATGGTGGCAACTCTTTCAAATGGAATCTGTGGGCCTGGCTTCACAAATGCCGCAGTCAGGGAAAGTCAGGCAGGGCCTTCAGGGCACAGGAGTGAAGACCCCATACCCTGAGAGGTTTTAGGGACTCTAGGTCCCACTTGATCACTCCCTGAGAGATTGGCTTTGAGGGACAAGAGGGACCTTCTATTTCCATGTGCTCCATACTGTGTCGGTATACTGGCAGCCGCAGAACAATAAGAAGAAGATTAATGGAGAAGGCCATTGATTTCCTGCAAAATGGGAATGTGCTGCCATCATTTGCCCATGGGTGCGCTGCAGCAGACTCCAAACCAGGTTGATTTGTATTCTCCGTGTTTGGAGCACAACATGACCAGCAGACAACAACAGCCAGAGAGAGAGAAAGAGAGCAGTTGGGAGACCCAAAACCCAGCGACCAGAACATACAACAGGAAGACTGGAGGCACATCTAGTGGAGCTGTTGCTTCATACATCCAATGATCCAAGTGCAATCCTAATCTCTGGTGCTGTCCCCGTGGAGTTTGCATGTTCCCCCAGTGACTGGCTGGGTTGCCTCAGAGTTCTCTGATTTCCTCCAACGTTTCAGGTTGAAAGGGTTAATCGGCCATTATAACTTGTCCCTGGTGTGAGTAAGTTGAATCTGGTGGAGGGGGCGGAGGGGGTTAAGGGTATTGTTCTTGTGGCGGGGAGTGTGCCTTTAAGGCCTGATGCCTTTGACTGCCACACAGCAATATGTCAGCAGCAGTTTTGAAATTAGCTTGGTTCTGTTGGGATCCACGCAGATCCTGCCTCCGCACTTCCTTCTGGATGGGAAGCATCCTAATGCTGTTGCACACTTGTTTTCAATCAACTTAACAATGTTTTGAGAGGGACTCAGTTTGGCACTAGCACAACGGAAAAACAGTACTTTAGCAGCTCTCCAGAATTAGGTGTGATCCAATTTCCAGACACCAGCTTCCTCTCTCCTTATCCCCTCTCTCAGAAGTTAATTAATATTATCGGTATGGGTCTCGACCCAACACGTCACCTATTCCTTTTCTCCAGAGATGCTGTCTGACCCACTGAGTTACTCCAGCTTTTTGCGTCAATCTTCGGTTTAAACCAGCATCTGCAGTCCCTTCCTACATTTATCGGTGTGGGTTCCCTGTTTTCTCCCTTTGGATATACTTCGATCTTGGAAATAATCCTTGATTATTTTTTAGTTTGTCTTTTTCGTTTTGTTTTGAGATACAGCAGAGAAACAGGCCCTTCAGCTCAGTGTTGGTCACCCAGTCACATTAGCTCTGTGTTATTCCACTTTCTCATCCACTGCCTACCTACACACTAGGGAGCAATTTACAGAGGTCAATCAACCTACAAACCCGAACGTTTTTGGGATGCGGGAGGGAACCTGAGCACCCGGAGGAAACCCACGCGGCCACAGGGAGAATGTGCAAACTCCACAAAGACAGCACCCAAAGATAAGGATTGAGCCCGGGTCTCTGGCGCTGTGAGCAGCAGCTCTACCAGCTGCACCAGTGCTGCCCGCATTTGTCCCACTTTAGCCCTTTTTATTTGGATATATCACAGATCTGTATTCCTGTTAATGTGCATGAATCGTGGATTGCCCGAGCTGTCACAGGTAATAATTTATAAAGTATCTTGTGTCATTGGCACTGGCAATGAGGTAATTATTCACACTCAGATTTCAATCATTTGCTGAGGAGATTGTGGGCTAATGTTTAGTTTTGATCCCCTTTTATTTGCCTGCCTGGCATGAGAATGCGGATGTGCAAACTAACCCATTCCCCAATAAATCCACCTTGTTAAACTAGGAATGGTACAGCAGTGATTAGTATTAATGGCCTAGGGGGCAGAGATCTTGGATTATAAGACGTTTAAATCCAATTAATTACCTTTGCCAGGACTCGAGGGTCTGAGCTCTAGGGAGGGGTTGAGCAGCCTGGGACTTTATTCCCTGGAGCGCAGGAGGATGAGGGGTGACCT
This sequence comes from Okamejei kenojei, assembly GCA_035221665.1. Classification (NCBI taxonomy): domain Eukaryota; kingdom Metazoa; phylum Chordata; class Chondrichthyes; order Rajiformes; family Rajidae; genus Okamejei; species Okamejei kenojei. Next base: position 39,142,350 of record CM069153.1, read on the forward strand.
TCCAGAGGTGTATAAAATATCATGGGAGGAATAGATCGGGTGGACGCACAAAGTTTCTTGCCCAGAGTGGGGGAATCGAGAACGAGCTGCCGGAAGAGGTAGTTGAGGCTGGGACTATCGCAACGTTTAAGATGCAATTAGCCAGGTACATGGATAGGACAGGTTTAGAGGGATATGGGCCAAATGCAGGCAAGTGGTACTAGTGTAGACGGGCCGTGTTGGTTGATGTGAGCAAGTTGGGCCCAAGGGCTTGTTTCCATGCTGTATGACTCCATGTCTCTGAGTACATTTAGAATATGAAAACTAATGTCAGAAATGCTAGGCACAAAACCACTGGATTGGAGTAAACATCCAACTTAATTTACCAATACCTTCTGGTGAAGGAAAGGTTTTGTCCTTATCTAATCTGACCTCTGTGTGACTCCATACCCAGTGCATCATGGCTGCCACTAACTGCCCTCTAATATGGCCCTGTCAGCAGTATAAATGGAACCAGAGAGAAGCAGTAAAAGCTGATCCCTTTGTCCATATCCTGCCGGTTTTCCCCTGGCCCACTGATGGGTTTGGAACCCACAGATACTAAGAAATACACAACTATTGACTTTTGTTTCCCGACTCAAATCGGTACATTCGCTAACTCGGTGGGGTGGGCGCGCACTTTAACTGTTAAACACTTGGCTGAGAGCAGCTTTTCCCTCTTTAAATTTGCCTTTTGTTGCCCATTGCAGAAAGTATGACATTCACCTGAGAACGAGAACCCAACTGTCAATGACACCCATAAAAGTTCTAAACAAAAGCCTCCTAAAATGTACTTTGCAATCAAATCTGTTAATGGGGCCACCTATCTCACATAACTGCGACTACATATTTCCAATCCAAATTATGTTTTGTTTTTTTCTGGGGGGGGGGGGGGGTGAACAAAAATGTCTGTTCAAAATTTGTTGGTTTAACGGTTGACTTGGGGTTGCTTTCAAATGTCCATCACGATCTATTCAAAGAACTGCTGCTCTCCAAAGGTTTGGAGAAAGCGATTCACTTTGTTGGTCTCAGTTTTTTTTTCAACCGTTGTGCAGAGAGGCAACTTGCAAATCAACATTTAATTCTGTATTAACCCTGAAAACAGTGCCCCTGAGCGTTGAAAATTCTGCGTAGCTTGCCGCGAGGAGCAGAGGCATTGTGACTTCATGCAGCTCGCTTCAGCTCGTCAACTTCAAAAAAGATCTCAGATTGGTGAACAATTTTAGTAAAAAAACTCAGGAAATAATAAATCATCTCTACCGGAATATGTAAAAATGTCACCGTTACTGCGTCGGGTTTTCGAAGAGATGTGAATCAAAGATAAAGTTCAAGCAAGCAAACACACAAGTAAACATCCAAGATCAGAGTTTTTTCACTCAACGACACAACATTTATATTATTATAGTATTATAATATATTATAATAATATGGTTACATTTATATAATGTGGTTATTATGCAAAACCGTAATAATGCAAGTTAAAGTACATAGTGCAGCCTTATACAAAGCCCATAAAAAGTGTGGTGCTGAGGTAGGGTTGTGGTTAGGGTTGTACTGGAAGTTTGATGTGGAGGAAGCTGTTCTTGAACTTGGAGGTAACTGGTATCTTCCCACCAATGCACCTTTGTTCCACTGAATTGAGAGCAGATGGGTTGCATTTCGTGCAGGGGCCAAGGTGTGAATTGTCGATTCGCTTATTTCTCCTCTCCAGGAATCCTTGGCTTGCCAGCGTGGATGGGGACGTGAAGATCAAAAAGCGTCCCATCAAGCACAGCCAGGACGCCGGCAGCGCAGTGAAGAAGAATGAGAGGCTCCCGGCAACGAAGAAAAAGGGGCTGAAGGCAGAGGAAAAGAACAAAAAGCTGAAGAACACAAAGGGGGGAGCCGAGGTAACAATCTGGCGCCGGTGTGAATCCGACTGTCGGCCACTACTGCACAGGGAGAGGTTATTTCCCAGTGAAGCCTCGCTACCTGCAAAACTACCGTCCAGAACGCAGGCCAAGAAAGCCACACCCAACAGGTGCAAAAACGTCACCCGGAAGAGCAAGCTGCTGCAGGCTACTTTCAAGGTAGGTTTTGAGGAAGAAACATTGTGATCCATTTCTGTCGCACATTTGTATTCGCTGTGGCTCCAGGTATTCTACCGATTCATTGTGTTAATCCTGAACGCTTCAATAATTGTCCTTTCAACAGTTCTCGTATCACCACCAGGTTCCATTCTTCTCATTCAAATATGCTGATTTGCCTGATAGTTTCCGTTGCACACTCCACAATAGCCTGAGAGGAAGGGCGATGTGAGAGGGCTTTTTCAGCCACAGCACAGTTCCCCAGGGCCCAGGCACTGCTGCATCAAACTGCAGTTGGCACTTGTGTAGCAAGGAACTGCAGATGCTGGTTTACACCAAAGATAGACACAAAATGCTGGAGTAACTCAGCTGGTCAGGCAGCATCCCTGGAGGACAGGAATAGGTGACGTTTCAGGTCGAGCTGATGAAAGAAGGGTCTCAACCTGAAACGTGATCTATTCCTCTTCTCCAGAGATGCTGCCTGACCAGCTGAGTTACTGCCTCATTTTGTGTCTATCTGTGACTGTTACTTGTTCAAAATGGTCACTGGTGAGCTGTTAGCACACCGAAGAATTCCCAGAGCAATGACACCATCTTTCACCAGCAGGTTAAAATGTAGGAAGGTGGATAAATCACTTGGGCCCGGTCAGGTAGATCCAAGGACACTGGAAGCTAGAGAAAAATGACAGGAGCCCCAGATTTCACTTTAGTTTAGAGATACAGCGCGGAAACAGGCCCTTTGGCCCACCGGGTCCTTGCCGACTAGCGATCCCCGCATATTAACACTTTCCAACACACACTAGGGGCAATGTTTTGACATTTACCAAGCCAATTTACCTACATACCTGTACGTCTTTGGAGCGTGGGAGAAAACTGAAGATCTCGGAGAAAACCCACGCAGGTCACGGGGAGAACGTACAAACTCCGTACAGACAGCACCTTTAGTTGGGATCAAAGCCGGGTCTCCGGTGCTGCAAGCGCTGTAAGGCAACACCTTTACCGCTGCGCCACCGTGCCACTCTATGAAGAAAAGATTAAACAAATGATTCATTATTAGAAATGGGTGACGTGCTGGAGGACTGGAGGGTGGCTAATGTTTGAGCCAAGAAAGTCAAGAGTGTTTTATTGCCAAATGTCCCGAAATGGAACAATGACATTCTTACTAGCAGCAGCACAACAGATATGTGAACATAGTACTCTGCCAACGCCATAATAAACAATAATGGCGCAAAGATAAAAGCGATGCCCCCAAGTCTGTGTAGTTCGGAGCTTAGTTGGAGCTTGTGAGGTTTATTAGCCTGATAGTTGTCGGGAAGAAGCTGCTCCTGAACCTGGATGTTCTGTGCAGAAGAGCCGCAAAGAGAAATCTGTGAACTATAGACCAGTAAAGGGTCTGTCCCACGGGCGTCACTTGCGCGTCACGCAGGTGGCGAGCGAGGATTTTGAGAATCCCAAAATCCTGGGGTGCCGTGCATACGCCACCGCACCTCACCACGCGTAATGCACGCCATGCGCTCATCACGCGCGTGTCGTGACGCGTAAATAATGGCGCACAAATGATGCCCAAATGGGACAGGCCCTTAACCCAAATATCTGTGGTTGGAAAGTTACTGGAGAGGATTCTGAGGGATAAGATATACGTGCATTTGAAAACGCTGGGGTCCAATCGGGATAGTCAGCAATGGTTTGTGCGTGCGAGTTCATATCTCACAACATTGATTGACCTTTTTGAAGAAATATCCAAGAAGATTGATGAAGGCAGGGCTGTAGACATAGTCTATAAACAGGACTTTTGAGTGGGTCGCTTGGCGGGCTGCTCTGGAAGGTTAGATCACATGAAATGCAGGGAGAGCTAGCTAAATAGATACAGAATTGGCTGATCATCGGAAATGGAGGGTGGTGGTGGAAGGTTGTTTTTTCAGACTGGATGCCTGTGACTAGTGGTGTACCTCAGGGAGCAGTGCTGGGCCCTTTGCTGTTTGTCAGCTGTATCAGCAATTTGGATGAGAATGTACAAGGCATGATTAGCACATTTGCGGATGACACCAAAATAGGTGGCATCGTCGACAGTGAAGGTGGTTGTCAAGAATTACAGTGGGCTCTCGATCAGCTTGGCTAGTGAGCTGAGGAATGGCAGATGAGTGATAAGTGTTGCATGTTGTGAAGCCAAATCAGAGGAGAAACCTCGCAGTGAATGGTTGGGCCCTGGGGAGTGTCGTAGAACAGAAAGATCCAGGAGTACAAGTACATTGTTCCCTGAAAGTGGCATTGAAAGTGGTAAATGGGGTAGTGAAGAGGATTTCGGTACGCTGGCCTTCTTCAATCAGGAAATTGAGTATGGAATTCGGAAAGTTATGGCACAGTTGGTGAGGCCACACTTGGAGTTTGGTGTTCAGTATTGGTCATCCTGCTATAGGAAAAGTAGCCTTAAACTGGAAAGAGTGCAGAGAGGATTTACTTGAATGTTGCCAGGACTCTAGGCCTAATCACAGGGAGAGGTTGGGCAGGTAAAAACTATATTTCTTGGAGTGCAGCAGCATAACAAGTGATCTTATAGAGGTGCATCAAATCATGAGGTCAATGCCCCAGGGAAGGGGAATTCAGAACTAAGGATGCAGGTTTAAGGTGAGAGGAGAAAGATATTTTAGGAACTTGAGGGGCAATATTGGTCAGAGGGAGGTGAATCTGCGGAATTCATTGCCACTGAAGGCTGTGGAGGCCAAAGTCAATGGATATTTTTAAGGTGGAGATTGATCGATTCTGGATTAGTAAGTGTGTCTGGGGTTATGGGGAGACGGCAGGAGAATGAGGTTGAGAGGGAAAGATAGATCAGCCATGATTGAATGGCAGAGTAGACTCGATGGGTCAAATGGCCTAATTCTGCTCCTATTACTTGGAGCAGACTTGGAGCTAAATATGCTCCTATGTGCATATTTTCACACAGAGGGTGGTGGGTAAATGGAACAAGTTGCCAGATTGAGGCGGGTACAATTTCAACATTTATTTGAAAAGGTGCATGGATGGGAAAGGGGCAGATTGACTGATAGCGCGTCCCTCTTTCTGCAACGCCTGTTATTTTGCTCCTTGCATGGTTGTGACGTGCTTTGAGGTGTTCCTCTCTATGTTACAGAAGTGTGTTGTTATTATTGGTGTGGAATTTTCCCTTTACCCAGCCTGCAGCTAAGAGGAGGTTGGCTAAAACATCTCTCTGCCTATGTCATCCCCATGACTGTAGATGTATTCATCCCTGGCTGGAGAATTTTTTTTGAAAGCATTTTATTAAAATATTTATTTGGTTAAAACTCCTGCTGCTCCATACACAGAAAGCTGAGATGTCAGGGTGAAGTAAATCATGTGCTAACGTACTTGTGGTAGATTTCACCCCATACCCACCGTCAACACATTCGTCTCAGATAAATAAGCTTGAAGAACAGTCAATATTGAGTTGACAATCAGGGGAGCCAGTGTGAAGGCGTTGAAATCGGAGCAATTACTGTCACGCCAACAAAACATGTGGTCAATATTGAGAACATGAAATTTACAGGTGGAACACTTCAAATGCTTCTTTATTATAAAAACTATTTTTTAATATTCTCGGTTGGAATGGACGAGTTGGGCCGAAGGGCCTAGTTTCCGTGCTTATGATTCTATGACTCTAAAGTGGCGGCACGGTGGCGCAGCGGTAGAGTTGCTGCCGTTCAGCGCCGGAGGACCCGGGTTCGGTCCTGACTACGGGTGCTGTCTGTACGGAGTTTGTGCGTTCTCCCCGTGACCTGCGTGGGATTTCTCCGAGATCTTCCGTTTCCCCCACACTCCAAAGACGTGCAGGTTTGTAGGTTAATTGGCTTGGGTTTGTATACTTGGTGTAAGTGTAAATTGTCCCTAGTGTGTGTGTGTAGGGTTGTGTTAATGTGCGGGGATCGCTGATTGCAGACTCGATGGGCCGAGGGGCCTGTTTGCGGACTCGATGGGCAGAGGGGCCTGTTTGCACGCTGTATCTCTAAACTAAACTAAACCAAACTAAACCGCTTGTCGTAACGGACCCTTTTGTGACGGATTTTGCTTATAGCGGATGGACCTGCCGACAGCACCCGTGGCTCCCCAGCCACTTACACCCCTGGCTAACAAGGTGCACCAGCGAGCCCCTCGTCACCCAAGGCGAGGCTGTTGTTGTGGCTCACATTGTAGGCCCTGGGGACAGCGCTTTCTTCAGGCCTGGTTGACAAGGCTTTGTTGTGGCTCATGTTGCAGCCCCTGAGTGTAGCGTTTTCTCCAAGTTGCTGCCACCAACATGACCTGCCCGGTCACCATGGGCCTCTCCAGCACCGCCTACTTCTCCCCCGAATCGCCTTGGCGGAGTGGACAAAGCGACGGGGGAGGAGGAGGAGGAGAAAGAGACGGTGGTGGAGTGGGGAGTGGACAAAACAAAGGCCGGCTGGAATAAGCGGCAGCAGATGAGAGGGGAAGGAGCCACACAATGACCGAGTGGCCTGTCGGCGGTAGCAGCCCGAATAAATAGCCGGGCCGAGGGGCTACAACGTGAGCCGCAACAATGGTCATGTCAACCAGTGCGGTGGGTGAAGAGAGCTCACTGGTTGGAGACCAACAGCATCGGCGTCTAGTGTTAACACCAGGCGAAACAAAATGCTGGAGTAACTCAGCAGACTGAATTAGTCCCACATCAACTATCCATATTCTCCAGGAATGCTGCCTGACCTGCTGAGTTACTCCAGCACATTGCCTATTAACCAATTAACTACATACAATGATAAAACCTTACTTGGTTACTTGGATATAATGGACAATCAGCAGCAATGGACATCATCGCCCCCCCCCCCCCCCCCCCCCCCACCACCTTCATCGTCTGTTACAATGAGGTGGCCACAGTATTTCCAATGATAAAGGTTCTACCACCAGATAAGTATTTTAAAGTTGTGCTCATTTAAAAATATATGTTTTTTTAATGACTGCAGTGTTAAACCACTTGAATGACAATAGGAAATTGGACGAGGCAGCAAGTGTGGAGAGGGAGCCAGAGTTCACTTTTCACGTTGTTGCCCTTTCATGTTTCTGTATATGACCCACAGTTTTTTAAATCGATTCACATTTGTTTGACATTTCCTACATCTGTAATATATAGCTTTCAAGTCACCAGACATGTGTAGAACATTTAGTTTAGATGTTGGAGGATAGAAAACTTCTGTCTGAAGAAGGGTCTCGACCCGAAACCTCACCTATTCCTTCTCTCCAGAGATGCTGGCTGACCCGCTGAGTTACTCCGGCTATTTGTGTCTAACTTTGATAGAAAACCTGTCATAGGCAAGAAAAATCCTCCACACAACTTACATGGGCCATTTCGACCCGAAACGTCACCGGTCCGTTCCCTCCGGGGATGCTGACTGACCCGCTGAGTTAATCCCGCACAGTGTTTTTGCACACAAAACATTTGCTCTTCATGTTGATTTGATTAGAAATGTTGAGAGTGATTTCCGCAAAGATCTCCTCACCTCATCTCAACATGCCTGAGAAATTAAATTGCAGCAGTCCATCAAAAATATAAGTAGTGTATGGACATGTGAATTAGATTTTCATAATGGATCACACCCATTATAAGAACTAGAAACAAGGAACTGCAGATGCTGGATTACCAAGGAAAGATACAAAGTGCTGGAGTAAGTCAACGGGTCAGGCAGCATCCCTGGAGAAGATGGATAGGTAACGTCTCAGTTCAGGACATCACCTGAAGAAGGATCCCGACTTAACTCGCTGAGTTGCTCCAGCACTTTTTGAGTCTTTCATTATTAGAACCAGCTCCAGCATATGCTTGATATATTGGATATTTTCCCAATGAGGCAAACATTTTAATCTTTTTACCTTGAGTGTTACTTCTGGTGAAAGGAGAGTGAACAGTGAGGATGAAGAATAATTAACTATCAGCAACCAAATGACTCCAGAATGTAACTTGTCCAGTCCTGAGAGAAAATTTGAATGGTCACAGATTAATAGAATGACATTAGACAAAAATGCTGGAGAAACTCAGCGGGTGAGGCAGCATCTATGGGGCGAAGGAAATAGGCGACTTTTCGGGTCAAGACCCTTCGTCAGACTGATGTGGGGGTGGGGGGGGGGGGGGGCGCAGGAAGAAGAAAGGAAGAGGCGGAGACAGTGGGCTGAGGGAGAGCTGAGAAGGGGAGGAGAAAGCAGGGACTACCTGAAATTAGAGAAGTCAGCGTTCATACCGCTGGGGTACAAACTACCCAAGCGAAATATGAGGTGCTGCTCCCACCAATTTACGGTGGGCCTTACTCTGGAGGAGGCCCAGGACAGAAAGGTTGGATTTGGAATGGGAGGGGGAGTTGAAGTGCTGAGCCACCGGGAGATCAGGTTGGTTATTGCGAACCGAGCGGCGGTGTTGGGCGAAGTGATCGCCAAGCCTACGCGTGGTCTCGCCAATCTTGAGCAGTTGACACCTAGAGCAGCGGATGCAATAGATGAGGTCTCACTTATTTCCTTTGCTCCACCGATGCTGCCTCACCCGCTGAGTTTCTCCAGCATTTTTGTCTACCTTCGATTTTCCAGCATCTGCAGTCCCTTCTTAAACAATAGAATGACATTAGCGTTTCTGCTCTGCTAATGCTAATACAGAAGGAATGAGGATATTGTAATTTTTCATTAAAGCCGACCCAAGGTCCTTCTTCTTTGTCTACCATCTTTGCTTGCTCCAACAACAATGGATTAGTGGAGTAACCTTGGCAATCAGTTTCTGTCCACACTTTAGATCTGACCTAGGGATGATGCAAGGACTGCCCAGCATTGGAGAGCTTTGCAAGCTATGGCTCTGTGGTCACCACTTTCTTTCACTTTCAAGGCTCTCCCGCGTTTCTATTCAACTCTTTATTAGAATTTGAACACAATTGTTTCTGCAGGTGTAAGAGAACAGGGCATGGAAATGCAATTAGAATTGCAAATATTCAGTGCTCAAAAGAGGCCCAGAGGTGGAACTGTAGACTTTAAACAGTGTGACTGAATAGGTTTCCAAGCCAAATATGCTACATTCCGACAATGGCCATTTCACTCAATTTCCGAACCTGGGGAATAGAGCAATAGAAGAATCATTGATCTCCTTGGATCATGGCTTGCACTGGAATTTATACCTGCTGGCTTTGGAGAGGCAAAAAAGTCACAGGCTTATGGTTTGCATAATTTTGCAGTCTACATTTCTTCTGGGGGGGGGGGGGTGGTTATTGATTTGAGTCTATGCCATTGCTTGCCAATTTTTTGCATGCACCAGTTTAAGACGATGTTTTGTTGGGACCTAACCAGCCAGTTGCTTCACTCAAACGGCACGGAACAAATTCTATCCACATTTACCTGTATCTAATGGCTGGAGATTGGAAGGAATGACAACATTTTGACCCATCCTCAGACAAAATGCCTCTGTGCTTGCAATTTGGCCTTAATTTGTAATTGATTGCCTGTGCTGACATCCAATACTTCTGTCTCTCTAAATTAGAAGTCAAGTGGACTCTGCATATCACAGAAAGGAACAAATTCCACTGACTACCAACGGAATCGGCTGAACAAACTCAAGAGCAAACTCCCTGTGAAAGAGGTGAGCAGACCGGGCACAAGGAGGCACTTTGCAAGCCGCTTCAGCAAAAGATTGCCTTGGCCTGACGGAATAGGAGAAGAAACCGTGTATCGACATAAAATGTACATTTGAAAAACACTGGGGATGTGATTGAGGATCACTAACTAAGAACTGAAAATCGTGGTTCATAAGTGATAGGAGCAGAATTAGGCCATTTGGCCCATCATGTCTACACTGCCATTCAATCACAGCTGATCTAATTCTCCCCATCAACCCCATTCTCCTGCCCCTTTACCCCTGACACCTGCACCAATCAAGAATCTCTCCATCTTTGCCCTAGAATATCCATTGACTTGACCTCCACAGCCTTCTGTGGCAAAGAATTCCACAGATTCTCAATCAAATGTTGGAAGGAATATTTGATCGCTGAACTTCCATTTTGGAATGCACAAAGCTGATTCTGAAGGAGATAGCAAAAGTTTGTGAATTTACTAAAGTCATGTTTTTTGGCCAAGGAGATGGCGTTTAGGGGTATGCCTTAAGTGAGGGCAGGGAGGCAGAAAGCGTTAGAGAGGGTTTGGCAATTGTAGTGGAGCAGTTAGATTCAGGATTGCATAGATATCTCTGATGGATGTAGTAGGATGGAGGATATGGTGGTCAGGAGGATGAGAGCATGAGGGGAGGTGGAAAACAAATGCGGACATTTTAACGTCACAAAACCAGCAACTAGTGTAGGTCAGCAAGGAAAAGGGCAATAGATGATCAGGTCATGGAGTGATTTATGGGATGACAGAAGCGCTTGCTGTAATAACTGGGCTGGGAGGTATGATGGCGCAGTGGTCGAGCTGCTGCATACGGCGCCAGAGACCCAGGTTCGATCCTGACTGCGGGTGCTGTCTGAACGGAGTTTGTACGTTCTCCCCGTGACCTGCGTGGGTTGTCTCCGCGATCACCGGTTTCCGCCCACGCTCAAAAGACGTACTAGTTTGTAGGTTGATTGGCTTGGTATAAATGTAAATTGGCCCTAGTGTGCGAAGGATAGCATTAGTGAGCAGGGATCGCTGGTCAGCGCGGACTAGGTGGGCGGAAGGGCCTGTTTCCGTACTGTAAGTCTAAACTACACTAAACTGCTTTACTGATGGCGGGAGAAGTGACGTGCACTAATATTCCGCCCACTGAGCTGACATGAGAGATAAATTGAATGTGCATTTTTTTGAAAGCTTTATTCTTGTTCCATGCAGTCAAAAGGCCGAGCTGTCAGCAAACTGTTGGAGAGCTTTGCAGCGGAGGGTGACTTTGCATTTGATGATGACAGCAGCTTCTCTGAGGAAGATGCGAATGCCTCTGTGAGCTATGCGGCAGAATTGTACGGTAGGGACTTTACTTTTTAATCGCGAAATGTTGCATTAGATGGTGAACCAAAACAGGACTGAACAACATATAAGGCTATGATGTTTCAACGTAGAGCTGGTGTTTACCAGAGACATTTGGAAGACTGCAATTCTCAAAGTAGGCAGAGATGGAGCACACCAAACATTTTACAGATCGGAACCACGACAAGAAACAAACTCATTCATTATCAGAAGGATAATGGTATTTATAATGGTACAAATAATGCAATGATATTTTAGTTAAACGTTAGATCCGCAAGCTGTTTACGAGGGGCAGTATATTGCAAGATCCAGATATTGTGCAGATTTTAACAATAAAATGTTTCACCATCCTTATTTAGCTTGCCTCTTCTCAGCTGCATGCCCCTTGCTCAGTCACAGGGCGACACAGTGGCGCATTGTAGGTGACACAGGGGTGCAGCGGTAGAGTGCTGCGTTACAGCACCAGAAGCCCGGGTTGGGTCCTGACCATGGGTGCTGTCTGTGCAGAGTTTGTACATGCCCCCTGTGGCCACGTGGGTTTTCTCCGGGTGCCCTGGTTTGCTCCCCGCTCCAGGTTTGTAGGTTAACTTGCTGGTCGGTGCCGACTCAGTGGGCTGAAGAGCCTCCTTTCTGCGCTAAAATCTCCAAAGTCTAAAGCAAACACAAGTTCGCTTTTTCTGGGTCCTGCCACACTTTTGTTGGAAGGCGACCCACACCTGAGTGACAAACATAGTTCCAGCGGGAGATCAAGATTTGCGTGAAAGGACATTACGATCGTAATCAATACAAGTAGCTAACATTTCCATTCATCTTTCCTCTCAGAAGGAAAATCAAAAGTAAATTGGTATTATCTTAGTACATTTTTTTGCTCATATTTCCTTTTGGCATGAACCTTTATTGGAACCAGTTTTTGGAAGTGGAATGAAGCAATTCTTTACGGCAAACAAAGGCAAATCAAAAGAGCAGCAGAATGGCACCGCTGGTAGAGCTGCTGCCTTCCAGCGGCAGAGACTGCGTTCAATCCTGACCTTGGGTGCTGTCTGCGTGGAGTTTGCACATTCTCCCTACGACTGTGTAGGTTTCCTCTGGGTGGCCTGGTCTCTGGCCACATCTGGAAGGCGTGTGAGTTTGTAGGTTAATTGGCCTCCGTAGGTTGCCCCCAATGTGTAGGGAGTGGAGGAGAAAATGGGATAGCATCCAACTCGCGTGAGCGTCGATAGTCGGTGTCGACTCGGTGGGCCAAAGGTCCCGTTTCCACACCGTATCTCTAATCTAAACTAAGAAGCAAATTAATCGAATAAAGATAATTCCATAGTGACACAAGGAATTTCAGACGCTGGAATCTTGAATAAAATACAAAGTGCTGGAGTAACTCAATGGGGTCAGGCAGCATCTGTGGAGGGAATGGACAGGCAAGATTTTGGATTCCCTCTTCAACACAAGGAAGCACAGATGAGTGTAGGTCATTTTCTGATTGATCTATGCAGTATTTATGCATTATTCCCCCTGTGACATACCTCAAATGTGTTTGTCATTCTCATCAAAACTTCACAATTAAGTTGTTATTGAGATAGTAAACTGAAAATAATCTTCTGGCCATTAAAATGCTGGTCAGTCCATAACATCAGTGAATTCAGACATCAACCATATTTAGTCTGCACTTAAATAAAGAATTGAACTACAGGAAAACAATCGAAAGAATGATTTTGTTTATTTTTTTCTAACAGTTCCTCAGTCTTGTGCTATCAGTAAAGAAGATCTTAAAGAAGGACTTCGCATTCTCATACCAAAGGAAGACAAACTGCTGTACGCGGGAAGTGTTAGAATTCTTCAGACACCTGACATGTAAGATATAGTTTTTCCTTCATTCTCTTTCACAAAATGAAGTCAATCCTTGGGAGCATTATTTTTGACTTTGTACTATTTTGCACTATTATTGTTTATTTATTTGCCTGTGTAATATATATATATATATATATATGAAGGAACTGAAGGCATCCAAGTCACAGTAGCTTCTCGGTTCCACCCAATGTACAACTAACAATGGCCCATTTCCTTTATCATCGTCACTTTTTTGCATATCTTTCATTCATTGCTCTTTATCTCTCTACATCGTCATCTATCTCTCGTTTCCCTTATCCCAAACCAGTCTGAAGAAGGGTCTCGACCCGAAACGTCACCCATTCCTTCTCTCCAGAGATGCTGCCTGATCCGCTGAGTTACTCCAGCTTTTTGTGTCTATCTTCTACATATATATGTGTGTGTGTGTGTGTAAAACCCATAATAAAACAAACAAAACATCAAGTGCATATATGTATTAATATATACTGAACTTTGTTTATTTATACATACATATATTTGTGTGTACATACCACATACACACACACACACACACACACACACACACACACACACACACACACACACAGATGTATGTGTATAGACAAACAAAAAAAAGGTTTAGTGTGTATGTATATTGAACTTTCTTTGTTGTTTATTACGGGTTTTACAGAGTACTCTGTTTACATATCTGTTGTGCTTCTGTAAGTAAGAATTTCATTGTTCCGTTTTGGGACATATGACAATAACACATTCTTGACTCCCTTGTCTCTGTCCTCTAAATTGTTTTAAAATCATCCATCAGGATTTTCCTTTCCACCTAAGAATCCCCAAGCACTCCGGCCAACTCCTCTAGTTAATAGAAGAACCCCCTTCAGTCACCAGAGAGACATAAACTAAATCAAGAAATTTGGTCCAAGGCACAGTTGGAAATTGTGCTTTAATGGAAAGATATAATTCACCCACATCCAACCTCAATGTGTGGAATGAGTTAGAGCTGAAACTCTATACCACGATCTTTGGTCCCTTCCTTGAAGAAAAACAGCCATTTGCTCCTACAGACGTGAGCTCTTATAAATGTGTTTGGTATGGACTTGGATCACCAAATGCTCTCAATATTATGGTTAAATGTGCATGAATCATCTTGAATTCATCTGCGGAGAAGCAAATGTCTGAGGGTGTCTCACTCTTCAAGTTCATTTAAAGAGCACAGCCTGCTGCCGAGGATCATAAATCCATATTTAAGGTTAGAACAAAAATAACCGGAATTGGCTTCCTGGCTCCCTGTAATGTAGTAACTGTGGTTCATATAAACAGGGCAGCTGCAGTGAGAGCAGGGCCAAGAGCATGTTAATTCAAGAAGGAAAACTAATACCATGTATAAAACAGGTGGATACAAATATAATGAACGTAGTGTATTTTTTTGGGTGCCAGACTCAAGATCCCGTTGGAATGGTCGGCATGGAGTCCAGACAGCAAAATAATCTCCATCAGTCTGCATGTTCATTCTTTAATAGTTAAACTAGGTTAACTGGTTAAACGGAGGAAAGTTGATTATAGGCAGGGCATAATGAGGTGCATGAAAAGCAATGTCCACTGACGTTAGGGCCCTCCACTTGCGCACACCACTGTGGCTGCAGTTGAATTTTGTCAAGGGGGCCTTAAGCAAGCTGTAGATCAATAGCTCAAAGCACAAAGGACAGCTTCGGGAGCTGCACATCTCCAGAGGAGGTTTACAAGAATGATCCCGGGAATGAGTAGGTTAACCGAATATGAGCGTTTGTCGGCACTGGGCCTGTACTCGCTGGAGTTTAGAAGAATGAGGGGGGACCTCTTTGAAACATACAGAATAGTGAAAGGCTTGGATAGAGTGGATGTGGAGAGGATCTTTCCACTAGTGGGAGAGTCTAGGACTAAAGGTCATAGCCTCAGAATTAAAGGACTTTCTTTTAGGAAGGAGAGGAGGAGAAACTTCTTTAGTCAGAGGGTAGTGAATCTGTGGAATTATTTGCCACAGAGGGCTGTGGATGTCAAGTCAGTGAATATTTTTAAGGCAGAGATAGATAGATTCTTGATTAGCACAGGTGTCAGAGGTTATGGGGAGAAGACAGGAGATTGGGATTAGGAGAGAGAGGTAGATCAGCCACGATTGAATTGCAGTGGACTTGATGGGCCAAATGGCCTAATTCTACTCCTATCATATATAACCCTTCTGAAATGGCAGGTGATGCTATGGTGCAGTCGAGTATGAACACTGTATCCACCATTCAGGGGCTCGTTGTCACCTGATAAACATACGTGACACTGATGACATGCAGCGTTGAGTCAAAAATAATCAAACAATGAAAATACTTCTGGTAACTTTGATACCAATGATACTGTAAGTTATAAATGTGTGTATGCACTGCCCTCGCCGCGAGCGAACTCCTTCTGATATTGACTTGTATCAGAGAGAGATTTACTGTGCCCCATGGCTCTTTAATGCACTTGCTGAAAGCGCCAGGAAACTGCATTTGTTTCTTCATTAAGTGCGGGTAATCATAAGGAACACACACAAAGCACCCAGTGATTTCCTCAGCCCGCTAATTGAACTGCACTGAAGATAGACAGAACATGCTGGAGTAACTCAGCGGAACAAGCAGCATCTCTGGGTAGAAGGAATGGGTGACGTTTCGGGTCGAGACCCTTCCCACACCGCTGAACTGCACGGCCCACTTTATTTTCCATCCTTATTCAAATGTCTTCAGACTGATTCCTCTGCTCTGCTGGCTATCGTGTACTCTTCCCCCCCATTTGCCCTCTCTCCGCTGTCCTTCATCCAAGAGCCGCCGATAAAGTGGTTTTCCATTGCTCCTCGGAATGAGGCAAGTCAGGCCGGCGTGCATTCCCCGAGCCCGCCTGACAGTGGGAGAATTGTGTGTCTGGCAAGCTGCGCGGTGCAACTGCACACAATCGCCCTGGCTCATGTTCCTGCAGCTAAGGAAACAATTTAAAGGGTTGCCTCATATCGACTATAATATCCTCTCCGATTACACAATTCATAAATATTTCCATGCGTGGACGGATGTATGGACACTGGGTCTAAGTAACTGCCTCTCCCTGCCTTCCTCCAGCTATGGTGTTGTGATTGAAGGAGAACGAGGAAACCGGCAACGAATCTACTCCCTGGAGCAACTGCTGCAGGAAGCGGTGAGTTCCCTTTGTGATCTTTCCCCCCCCTGCGCACTGCAGACAGCTTGAAACCCGTCCAGTCTGCCTCCTTTTCCAAAGAATTAGAATTCAAGATGAGATAACGGATATTTGATTACTCGGCGAGTATCGTGCCTTTTAAGTTTAGTTTTATTTAGAAGTACAACGCGGAAACAGGCCCTTCGGCCCACCGCGTCCACGCCAAGCAGCGGCCCCCACACAGCAACACTGTCCTACGCACACTGGGGACAATTTGCAATGATACCAAGCCAATTTACCTACAAACCTGTACGTCTTCGGAGTGTGGGAGGAAACCGGAGATCCCGGAGAAAACCCACGCAGGTCACGGGCAGAACGTACAAACACCGTACAGACAGCACCCATGGTCAGGATCGAACCTGGGCCTCTGGCGCTGTAAGGCAGCCACTCTACCGCTGTGTCACTGTGCCTCCCTCAAACAGATGAACTTAAAACACTGGACTCTGAACCCCATATTTGTACATATAATGTATGCTGAAAGTTAATCATGTCAACAGTTAAGTTGTGATTAACAGTAAGCAGAGACAGTTAATCGTGTAGGTATGGTGGTTTCAGAGAGAAGGGCGTGGCGTCATAATTCATTCATTGAGATTAAAAATGGGAATGTTTCACAGTTTGTACCCTGCAGTCTTTCACTTGCAAAAGTTACTTGGCAAAAGAACCATTGAGGAGATGAGGCAACTCTTCCATGTAGCCAATCATTATAGGAATGCCTTGGCAGGAAGGCTGGTGGAAACAGGTGCAGTGTTAACTTTCAGAAGGGAATAGGATAAATATTTGAAGGAGATAGTGCGGCTTATATAGACAACTCCTCTGTCCAGTGCCAACCACGCCTTAGCTAGAAACACTATCGGGGAGGCACAGTGGGGCAATGATAGAGTTGCTGCCTTACTGCACCAGTCACCTGGGTTTGAATCTGACTACAGGTGCTGTCTGTATGGAGTTTGTATGTTCTCCCTGTAACCGTGTGGGTTTCCTCTGGGTGATCCGGTTTCTTCCCACATTCCAAGGTTAATTGGTTTCTGCAATTTGACGCTAGTGTGTACGATACAACTCGTGTATGGGTAATCGTTGGTCGGCATGGTCTCGGTGGGCCGAAGGGCCTGCTTCCACGCTGTGACTCTAAACTAAACTAAACTAAACTAATCACCTCTGGATCAGAAGGCCAGGTGGCTTTGAGCCCCATCCGACAGAACAGAATATTGACTGGCACCTTACTGTAGTACATGGAGAATGCTGGACT
Organism: Okamejei kenojei; assembly: GCA_035221665.1. Taxonomy (NCBI): domain Eukaryota; kingdom Metazoa; phylum Chordata; class Chondrichthyes; order Rajiformes; family Rajidae; genus Okamejei; species Okamejei kenojei. Next base: position 39,159,708 of record CM069153.1, read on the forward strand.
GTCAGAAGTGAATTAAATGGAGGTCCTACCTGTTCTCTATCAGGTGAATGTGAAATATTCTATTACGCTATTTTCATAAGTTCATACGTTCATAAGTGATAGAAGCAGAATTGGGTAATTTGGCTCATCAAGTCTGCTCTGCTATTCAATCATGGCAGATCTATCTTTCCCTCCTAACTTCAAACTAAATGTTTTTTTCAATACATGATGACGCATTCCCTGAGTGGCCTCAACCAACCTCACTCAAATCAAAATTGCAAAATGTTTCACTAGGCGCAGAGGCTGCTTCAATAGACAATAGACAATAGACAATGCCTATAGTCTATACAATATAGTCTATTCAATATAGCCTGTCCAATGTCTGACAATAGTCAGGTTGATGCCAGCTCAGAGCAGAGCATGCGCGTGAAAGGTTCAGAGGGTTATAGGCAAATAGAATTAGCTTAAATAGGCATGTTCGTCAGCATGGGTGAATTGGACCGAAGGACACGTTTCTTTGCTGTATAACTCTGTGAGTCTGCCTTGTCAGTCCCATTTCCTGTTCATTCCCCACTGCCGTACAGACTCTCAAGGCAGCTTGCTGTGCATATACTGGCTGCCAAGTTCCGGCATTGCGGCAATACCTGCAAACTAGAAGCACCTTAATGGCTGTAATGCACTTTGGGGTATTTGAGGCTATGAAAGGTATTCTATAAAAATCCTGCGATTCTGTGGTTTTATCGCCTTCTTCTCATGCTGCTTACATGAGCTGGGACAGAGATAGTGTGAGTGTCCAGCACGGCCAGTGGGAGCGTGGGGTGTGATGAGGTTATTACCGGGTCCAAGCATTCTGTTCAGTGCAGAATTAATTTAGTTTAGTTTACTGTGAAAAGCTCTTTTGTCGCGTGCTATCCAGTCAGCCGAAATAATATGCATGATCGCAATTAAGTCGCCCACCGTGTACAGATACAGGATAACGGGAATAATGTTGAGAGCAATATAACTTTGCTCTTTACCAACAGGAGTTTATAACTGCCTAGGTTTACGTATTAAACGCGTGGGGCAGCACAGTGGCGCAGCGGTAGAGTTGTTGCCTTACAGCGCCAGAGACCCGGGTTCAATCCTGACCACTGGTGCTGTCGGTAGGGGATTTGTATGTTCTCCCTGTGACCGCGTGGGTTTACTGTGGATGCTCCGGTTTCCTCCCACACTCTTAAGGACGTACATGTTTGTAGGTTAATTGGTTTCTGTAAATTGTCCCTAGTGTGTAGAATAGTGCTGGTGTACAGGGTGATCGCTGGTTGGCGAGGGCTCGGTGGGCCGAAGGGCCTGTTTCTGCGCTGTAACTCTAAAGGAAACTAAATTAAATGAGAATAGGAAGGCTAAAAGAGGACATAGGACGTAGAACATCGAACAGTAGTACATCAAAACCCTAACTCACGCTGTAACTCTAAAGTCCAAAGTAAAAGTTGCCAGTATTCTTTTGCAGATTTCATTGTGAGGCTTCCTCTGCAATCAATGTATTCGTAATATTAGATGACTTTGTAAAGCTTTTTAAAAAAAAAAAATGTTTATCCACAGGTACTTGATGTCAGACCTCCCTCTCGACAGTTCCTGCCGCCTGCCACCAGGGTCTGTGCTCACTGGAGTCAGAAATCCCGCTGCCTGTATCCAGGAACCATCATTCAAAGTAGGTGGATCCCTCCGTTTCCTGAATGTCCGTACGCCTATCCAAAAGCTATGTATATCGAATGTGCAAGAAGCGTTTGAGGTATATTGCGTATTCAGAGGATAAAATAAGGCATGTTATAACAATCAGTAAGTAATTGGCCAAAGTACAAATAACTTTAATGTAATCAATATAATGAATTTGGTGAAGCCTTGGGAATGGGGTGGCACTGTTGCCGTGTGACATCGCCAGAGACCTGAGTTCAAGACTCGAGTGTTTTGTTGTCGTATGTCCCAGATAAGACAAGAAATTCTTACTTGCTGCAGCACAACAGAGTGTGCCATCATGGTACACTGTAAACAATGTAAATGAGAGAGGAAATAAACCTGTCTGTACGGTGTTTGTACGATCTCCCTGGGACCGCGTGGGTTTTCTCCGGGTGCTTCGGTTTCCTCCCACATTCCACAAAGACGTGCAGGTATATGGGTTAATTGGCTTCTGTATATGGTCCCTAGTGCGTAGGACAGAATTAGTGTATGGATCGACGTGGACTCAGTGGGCCGAAGGGCCTGTTTCTGCGCCGTATCTCTAAATTAAATGAGACTAGGAGGGCTAAAAGAAGTGCAAGAGGACATCGAACAGTACAGCACAAGAGGAAGCTAAAAGATGGCACTGTGGTGCAGCAGGTAGAGCTGCTGACTCACCGTGCCAGAGACCCCGGTTCCATCGTCACCTCGGGTTTCTGTCTACCCAGGTTGCACATTCTCCCTGTGAGCACGTGGGTTTCTTCCGAGTGCTCCGGTTTCCTCCCACATCCCAAAGGCGTGCGGGTTTGCAGGGTCAATTAGCCTCTGTAAATTACCCCTCGTGCGCTGTGAGTGGATGAGAAAGTGGAACAACACAGAACGAGTGTGAGCTGGTGATTGATGGTCAGTACGCGCTGGGTAGACAATGGGCCGAAGGGCCTGTTTCCACGCTGCATCTGTGAACCAAGTAAGCTGAAAGGACAACAGACTTACCGGGCTATGTTGCAATAGTCCCTAAACCAATAACTAACCAAAGGAAGATCTTGCATCCTCACCAGTATAACTGGCCCGTTTCATGAACCTGCTGGAGTCCAGTTGTGGTGTTGTACACTTGTTATAGAATAAATTCAATCCATTTTGCCACTGTGGTGTCAGCTGACAACAGTCCTGGAGATGTTTAAATTAGTACCTGTTTTTTTTTACTATCAAATATTTCATGCACCATTTAACAAGTTTCTCCCCAGTCAGCTGGGAGTCACTGGAATAGTTTAATGTGATGCGTGCCACAGGGGAGTGAGTTGGTAATGTGAGAGTACAACTCTCAATGTTTCGGCACAGAAACAAAGGGCTGTTTTGGGAAATTTGGCCTTGTTCTGTTCCCTCCCTGACACACGATATAATCTTGCTCCTATCCTGTGAGCTCATTTCAAGAGCTTCCTGTAACTTGAGCAAAGCCCTTCGATCTTATGCGCCTGCGTTAATAACCATTAGTGTAATTCAGGGTTTCAAATTTTGATTTAAAGTTTTCCCCTCCATAGAACATAGAACGCAGAGCAGCACCAAGAACAGTGCCAAGACCAACTCTTATCTGCCTGTACAAAATCCAGGCGCTAAAAGCTGGAGTGACTCAGTGGGTCAGGCAGCATCTCTGGAGAAAAGGAAGGGGTGACGTTTCGGGTCAAGATGCATTTGCCCATCCTAAAGTCTCCTAAATGCCACTTTCTTATCTGTCTCCACCACCATCCCTGGCAGCGCATTCCAGGCGCTCACCGCCCTCTGTCCCGAACATACCTGCGCCGAACGTCTTCCTAAAATCGAATCTCCTCTTCAGCTCTGTTGAATCCGAACATTGAGATCAGATCTAGCTGTGACGTTATTGCTTCCTGTGACTGCCTCTGTATCCCTGCACAGTTATACCAGGTTCCTACTTTCACGTTGCTAATCTATTCTTCACTTTGAATGCTGGCACAATTGCTTTCCTGTACTGCACTGTGAGCTCTTTGTCTTTCCCAGCCATATTGTGATGCCTTTGATTCCCTTTGGAGTAGTGTGATATTGCGACTTCTCATTGTGTACTGTGGCAATTCATTCCCAGAACATTATTACTTTGGCTGGGCCTCGCAGCGCCTATAGCAGCGACAATTACTCTCACTCGTTCTCAGTCAGTCCAGTAAATGTAAAACAAAAGCCTAGCAATTCACCCGCGCAACGCCTACCAATCATGTTTACATGGCATTAACCTGAATCACATGCATTGCCGGGGTGATATCATGCCAGACATTAATAACGTGTACATTTTCATGATACAAGAAATGCGTGCGTCCTTGTTTTCTTGGCTTCCCCTCGTGGAAATGATGGCGACGCTCGTGAAACACACAAAATCTGTTTCTGTTGAGAATTCCAGTAGTTGACCTGAAGCGATGCTGTTCACTCACAGAAGAGTCAGCGTTTAAAATCACGGAAGGTTGTGCGGCGGGTGTTCCTGCTACCTCACAGACCTGGGTTCAGTGCTGGAATGGAATTGATTTATTTTCTCTGAGATCATGTTCGTTTCCTCCCACTTCTCAGAAACATGCTGGTAGAAACAAAATGCAGGAGTAACTCAGCGGGTCAGGCAGCATCTCTGGACAAAAGGAGAGTCTGCAGTAGGGCCTTGACCCGAAACGTCACCGATTCCATTTCTCCAGAGATGCGGCCTGACCCGCTGAGTTATCTCAGCATTTTGTGTCTATCTTCGCTGTAAACCGGCATCTGCAGTTCCTTCCTACACTGGTAGAATAATCGGCGACTTTGGTGCAGGTAAGTGCCAAAAGTGTTAAAAGGGCAAGTGATGGAGTAACCTCGTAGGGTCACAGAGAAATAGGAGGGGAGAAATGAGACACCATAGACTCGATGGGCCAAATAGCCCCCTTCTGAGTCACTGAAGATTATTGCTGACAGAATAACCACAGTAATTAGTAGTGACTGCATGACATGGGGGCGGGGGGTAGTTACGGAGGGATTTGCATTCTACTTGGGGTTGGAAAGTGCGGAGTGGGGACAGCAACTGGGAGGGTAGAGACGGAGTATTCACATAACCTTGTGAGCTGTGCCAGGGTTAGCCTGGAGCAGCCATTTTGAAGCTGTGGGTTTGATTTTGCAAAGTTACATTGACTCCACGACAGATTGACTTCTTTCCACAACTTTTTAATTGATGCGGAATCAAAGATTTACAACCACATCTGTGCTTGATGCAAATCTCCAGTTTGCAGCTGGACCCGTTTATGTTTTTTTTTAAACGTTACGCTTCACCTGGCACGCTGGGTCACTTTGAACACGTTTAAACTTTCCAAGCACCAAAAACTGTGGCTCGAACTTTAATCCAGTAGAATGGATTCTAACAAAGGGAGAATGGAGAAGGGGCTGGGGGGGAGAATGGAGCCAGGGACGAGAGCCAGGGCCAGCAAGAGAGCAGGTATTGACATTAAGCAAAGGGGGATTGAGTGATCCTGGCAAAATAACTTGGGAGCTAGCACGTTTCCTGAGCTTCCTACGAGTGAACAGTAACTGATTCCATGTGAGTTGTGGAGCTGACTGATCCCAGCTCCGACGTGCTACCAGCTACACTTCACTTTGCGTACACAAGCTGTGTGTGGTGGGCCCCTTCGTGTCAAATTAATGGTGCCCTCAGGTAGGACCTTGCAACGGCAACGGCACACAAACACTTGCTGCTGTATACAAACTAAACAATTGATCCCCAAATGTTGACCTTCTACCATTTTTGGTCCATCTGGTGGAAAGACTGCAGCCTGGCTCTGCTGGTGCTCTCTTTTAGTCAATTTCCAAATGCAAAAGCAAATGTTATATGATGATGTTGCTGCCTCACAGCGCCAGAGACCCTGGTTCGATTCTGACTACGGGCGTTGACTGTACGGAGATTGTATTTTCTCCCCGTGACCGCGTGGGTTTTCTCCGGTAGCTCTGGTTTCCTCGCACACTCCAAGGACGTACAGGTTTGTAGGTTAATTGTCCCTGGTGTGTAGGATAGTGTATGGGGATCACTGGTCGGTGGGGTAATGGGCCTGTTTCTGTGCTGTATCTCTAAACTAAAAACGAAACTAAAATCCACCAGTAAAATCTCATTCATAATGAAAGGAATTAAATTCTAAAGGAAGCGATAGGGGAGGTGCTGAGAGGCTGTTTTTTTTCCCTGCAAGGGAGTATTTTCATATTTCCTTGCAACATGGAAATAAACCCGTTCAGCCCATTAATTTCATGCCAGCTCACAGTGCAATCTGCCATAATGTTCCCCTGTAGCCTATTCTCTCTACATTCCCATCGGTCTCCCCCCGATTCTGCCACTAATATGCGAGAGGCAATGAATGATGCACAACTGCACGTACTTGGGATGTGGACCAAAACCAAAACACGCACTGGAATCCATTTGTCACAGGGAGAAATCACAAAATCATGAGAGGAATAGATCGGGTAGACGCACAGAGTCCCTTGCCCAGAGTAGGGGAATCGTGAACCGGAGCACATAGGTTTAAGGTGAGGGGAGGGAAAGATTTAATAGGAACCTGAAGGGTAACCTTTTTACACAAAGGGTGGTGCATGGAATGAGCTGCTGGAAGTGGTAGTTGAGGCAGGTACTATCGCAATGTTGAAGAAACATTTAGACAGGTACATGGATAGAGTAGGTTTGGAGGGATATTGGCCAAACGCAGGCAGGTTGGATGAGTGTCGATGGGACTTGTTGGTCGGTGTGGGCAAGTTGGGCCAAAGGGCCTGTTTCCACACTTGTTAGACTCTACGACAAACTCACTATGGCGACATTCTGTGAACTGCAGCCCGGACCGCCCTGGAGGATTAAACCTGGATCACAGATGTGAGGCAGTTGCTCTATGAGCAGCACCACTGGGCTCCCCATAGTTTCAGGAGAGTGGTCAGCCATTTAGGTCCGAATTACTTAGAGGTCGGGTGACTCGAGACCAAATGCGAAAAATTGCCAGACAACACCCCGATAACAGTTACTGCTCAGTCATAGTAACCTACGGGAGATGTTACCTCAAATCATCGTTACTTTTTTGCATATCTTTCATCCATTTGTTCCATATCTCTCTAGACCATCGTCTTTATCTCTCGTTTCCCTTTCCCCTGACTCGCAGACTGAAGAAGGGTCTCGACCCAAAACGTTTTCTCCAGAGATGCAGTCTGACCCGCTGAGTTACTCCAGCTTTTGTGTCTAGCTGTGGATATTCATTGTTTAAGTATACCCAAGACTGTGAGCCAGGGTTTGTTAGAGGATCAACAGATTTGAGGACTGGACAGGAAAACAGACCAGAGTTATAAGATCAGCCGTGATCTTCTTGGAAGACAGTGTAGGCTGAAGGGTCCCTTGGTTGCTCTCTGCTCCTATCTTTTATGTTCTTTTTTCTTTTGAATATATTGCTCTAGGTAAGTCCGAAAACGTAATAGTGAGTACAAACTTTTAGTTTCTATCTTGATCAGCACCAGGCACGTGCCGTGAGTAATTACTCAGGGTGGTCACTCGGTCCGCTAAAAAAAATATTAAACCGCGCATGCGCAGATTGTTCGCTCCGTTAAATAAATAAATAAATAAATAAAAACTGTGACATTTCAATTTGCCCAAGGCTTCCTAGTCCCAAACCAATTGGGGGAACAGTTCCTTTCACAGCGTGTGGAGAGTCTGTGTCAGGGGTAAAGTTGTGGGGAGGGCACGAGTGTTGACAAGGAGGGTGTCGGGGATAATGGCAGAAACGTACTCACTCACTGCTGCCGCAGCTCTCCGGGCACGAAGCCCCCGCACTGTAGCTGGGGATAGAAGCAGCTCGGGTAGCTACGAGCGGCCGCCGGTACCCGACAGCAGAACTGGCCGCCACTTCAGCGCCTTCTGCCAGCCCGCTCACCTCTGGCAGTGCTCTCCGTCGGAACACCTGTCACCTGTCACCTGCCGTTCGCCGACTTCGCTCATGTCAGCGGCTTCCTGCAAATCCTTAAATTCCCACAGCCGAGTAACCTCAATCGCGCTGTCGGAATTTAAGGACATGAGTGAGGCCAGCGAGCGGCAGGAGAGTGGTTTGTAGACGGAGAGCTGCCAGAGGTGAGCGGGGACCGGCAGAAGGAGCTAAGGTGGCGGCTGGTTCCGCTGTCCGGCCCGGCGGCCGCTCAGCCACCCGAGCTACTTCTCTACCCCCCCCCCCCCGCCACCTCCGCCTCAATGCGGCAGCATTCCACGCCTCCATGCAAGGAGCGTCGCAAGTGGCATTATCCCAATCCCCTCATTCATAACATTCGTGCCCTCCCTGCAACCTTACCCCGGGCCAGACTCCCCAAACACTGTGAAAGGAGCTCTCCCCCCCACACCCCGGGAAATACAGTATTTAAAAACATAAACACAAAATGTACTTACCACATTATTGGTACACAAGTTCCATTCTTCTCTCTTTGTTACCTAACATACACTTAAAATATTGACAAACCATATTTGAAAACCCCGCCAAGAAACTTGCTCTGTGCGTGCGCAGTAGACCGATGCGCATGCGCAGTGCTGCAAAGGCAGACTTTCTGCTGCCTTCAGCCCCGCTTGTCATTGACGGCTTCAGGCAGCGCTGACGGCACGTGGGCTGCACAGACCTTCCCGTGTTACAAGCGCTGCGGATGAAAGGCACGGAGAATTATGCCTACCTAAGATCTCTTACATAGGCATAATTCTCCCATACCTTTACTATTTATATTTAGTTATTACCATGTTATAATTTTAGTCAGGGTGGGCAGTGCCTACCTTGCCTACCCTGACGGCACGTGCCTGATCAGCACCGTCATTGTTGGTCGAGTAGACCTCTAATTTTAACCAGCTCAGCAACCTTGGGTGGCGAATTGGTAGTTGCTGCCTTACAACAACTACAGCGCCAGAGACCCGGGTTCGATCGCGACTACGGATGCTGTCTCTACGGAGCTTGTACGTTCTCCCCGTGGGTTTTCTCTGAGATCTTCGGTTTCCTCCCACACTCCAAAGACCTACAGGTTTGCAGATTAATTGGCTTGGTGTAAATGTCAAGTTGTCCCTAGTGTGCGGGGATCACTGGACGGTGCGGACCCGGTGGGCCAAAGGCCCAGTTTCCGCGCTGCATGTCCAAACTGAAAACTAAACCACCAATGCAGCAGTCCAATGACTGCGACAAGGGTGGATGGGCAGGACCCTTGGAAATGGGGGATTTGTGCGCGAAGGGTAAATAAAGAGGCCTGGCACTTGCAAAAAAGACACGAGTTACATCACTGAGAAAATTACATGGAATGTGGTAAATGGGTTCAGCATTTGGAAAAGTGCCAGGGTACTTTGTAAAAATGGGAAGTCATTGCACCCTGCTGTGACACATTAGTAAAATCACTATAATTTGCTCAAGTGCTGAAAGGACGCGGCTAAATAAGCTGGAAGGTGGAGTTGCAACTTGATGCGGTGGGAAAATGTTCTTTTGTATCTGGGGTGGAAGCTGTATTGTTTGGTTAACACAGCGGAGGCTCAGTTTGCTTAGAGATTTAATATTATTTCCACACACACATATTTAGCAATTTTGTTCTGCATTTCCTTTGGACGGCTCTGAAGCCTGCAGTAATACGTGCACGCTAGTGGAAGCGAGTGCTCGGCGTTGCCACGCACAAAACTCACAATGGAGAAGCTATTGCTGAGCAGAGGAAGGCACTAAAGCTGGCAGCAAAGTAGTCAAGTGGGGCTTTATTTGTCACCTTTTTGCATATATTACACATGCAGGTGCTGCCATTTTTGGCACCGTCATTCAAAGTCCAGAGATCTTCTTCGAGCCCGTTGCAATCTCAGATGTCGTTCTGCCAGTATCTGGTGCAGGTCACAGCTGGTCGGGGCGGTTCAGCCAGGTCCTGGGGGCTGCACTGGGGGGGGGGGGGGGGGGGGGGGGCATGGTTACGCACTCCAGTAGGTCCAGAGATAAGATGCCTCATCTAAACCAGCCCCATTTGCCCGCATTTGGCCAAATATCTCTCCAACCATATGCCATTCATTTACTTGTCCAAGTATCTTTAAATGTTGTCATTGTACCGGCCTCAACTACCTCCTCTAGCACGTTTCCACCACACATCGTGTGAAAAAGTTCATCAGGTTCCTATTAAATCTTTCCCTTCTCACCTCAAACCTATGTCCTTTTGGTTCTTGATCTCCCTACTCTGGGTAAAAGACTGTGCATTCACCCTATCAATCCCCTCATGAATTTACACACCTCTATAAAATCCTAGCTTGCCCAATCTCTACCCTATAGCTCAGGCCCTCGAGTGCTGACAACATCCTGGTAAATCTTCTCTGCATTTCTTTCTCTTCTGGAAGCTTTTTCCTTGCTCCAGGGGTAGCACATGCAGACCTCACGGCTGCTTTTGACCCTTGGTCAAGCTCTGTCTGTATAAGCATTAGACTGCCCTAGTGGTTGCAGTCTCAAAGTCCTTTTGCACAATGCAGGTGGGTAAAGTCACCACACTGTGGTGTTGGTGGGCCCCCTGCCTGAAAACGCAGTAGCTTTCCTTTTGCGCACACTCTGCCTGGGCTGAGGGTGACAGAAGATCAGGTGAGTCTGAGCCTGAGGCTGGAGTCAGGCAGTCTAGTCACGAGAAAGGTTGAAAGGGCCGTTTGTGGATCAGACTGTGGAAGGTCAGGGACTAGAATCACCAGCTGCTTGAGGCTGGAGGATGCGACTAGTGAGTTGGGGTTCAGTGGTGGTCACCACTTGACTTTGCCCTGGTGATTGCTGAGTCAGTGAGACAGGAACGATCGATAAGCCATGTTGAGATGTCAGTGATGGGAGTGGTCAGAACCAAAGTTAACAAAGTTACCCAGCTGGGTTTACGGCGCTGGCCTGGGGCCTATTTGTGGAGCTGTTCAAGTTCAGGTTAGTTTATTGTCGTGTGTCCCTGATAGGACAATGACATTCTTGCTTTGCTTCAGCACACAGAACATAGTAGGCATTTACCACAAAACAGATCAGTGTGTCCATATACCATAATATAAATATATACACACATGAATAAATAAACTGATAAAGCGCAAATAACAGATAATGCGTTATTAATAATCAAGAGTTTTGTCCGAGCCAGGTTTAATAGCCTGATGGCTGTGGGGAAGTAGCTATTTCTGAACCTGGTCGTTGCAGTCTTCAGGCTCCTGTACCTTCTACCTGAAGGTAGCAGGGAGATGAGTGTGTGGCCAGGATGGTGTGGGTCGTTGATGATGCTGCCAGCCTTTTTGAGGCAGCGACTGCAGTAAATCCCCACGATGGAAGGAAGGTCAGAGCCGATGATGGACTGGGCAGTGTTTACTACTTTTTGTAGTCTTTTCCTCTCCAGGGGGCTCAAGTTGCCGAACCAAGCCACGATGCAACCGGTCAGCAAGCTCTCTACTGTGCACCTGTAGAAGTTAGAGAGAGTCCTCCTTGACAAACCGACTCTCCGTAATCTACTCAGGAAGTAGAGGCGCTGATGTGCTTTCTTGATGATTAAATCTGTTGAAATTAGTTTAGAGGTACAGCGTGGAAACAGGCCCTTCGGCCCACCGAGTCCTCGCTGACCAGCGATCACCACGTACACTAGCACCGTCCTAACCACACGAGGGACAATGTTACGATTATTACTGAATCCGATTACCCTACAGACCTGGACGTCTTTGTGGGAGTGTGTCCCGAATGTGGGAGGAAACTGGAGCACCTGGAGAAAACCAACATGGTCGCAGGGAGAAGGTCCAAACTCCGTACAGACAGCACCCACGGTCAGGATCGTACCTGAGTATCTGGCGCTGTGAGGCAGCAACTTTACCGCTGTGCCCCTGTGCCGCCCTGTGAAATATGAACGCGATTAGGGCTGAGAGTGCCCAGTAACAGGCATGCTTCACATTCACACGGACGCATTTCCCCATGGCAGCAATGGGAGTACAATCACTATGTGAGCATCTGATCCGTTAAATTTTGTCTTTCGGGGAGGACAATTCCCTATCGGCCTTGAGCGGGAGTGTGATGTGATCCAGAAGCCAATGCAATTGCATTCCAATGCGAGGACAAATGGATTTAATTCACGTAGCACTGAGAGAGGAAACGCCAGAAGAAGTGTTAGTGCAGCACAGTCCACTGTATTCATGTACATTGAGAGCTCTCTGGCTGGCTCCCCGATGGGCAGGCAGTGTGAGGCAAGACAGCGCCACTCTCTAAAGCAAGACCTTACGTCAGTCAGTCAGGACGCACAAGGGGCTTTCATGGGCAGTTTTACGCTGAACGTAGAGAGCTGTTCACCCAGTGAGTTGTGAATCTGTGGAATTCTCTGCCGCAGAAGGCAGTGGAGGCCAATTCACTGGATGTTTTCAAGAGAGAGTTAGATACAGCTCTGAATCAAGGGATATGGGGAGAAAGCAGGAACGGGGTACTGATTTAGGATGATCAGCCATGATCATATTGAATGGTGGTGCTGGCTCGAATGGCCGACTCCTGCACCTATTTTCTATGTTACTGCCCAAAAGGCCCTTCTGTTTGACAAGCCATTCACTTCATCATAGTCATTCAGCATTCAGTGTGGAAACAGGCCCCTCAGCCCAACTTGTCCACATAGACCAACATGTCCCATCTACATAAGTCCCACCTGTCTGCCAATACCCCTCTAAATCTGTCCTAGCCATGTATCTGTCTAAATGTTTCTTAAACATTGCGATAGTAACACATAAACTCTTTTAATAAGTGTCCAGGTATTAATCCTATATATCTTTTAACACCATTTCGGGCCTTGAATCTTCTATGCAACATATTACACTATTGATCTATATTTATACTAAAGGACACATAGATCCATCTCCCTATTTCTCTGCATCAAAATGCAGCCCACTGCTTGATTGCTAGTTGCTAAACCTCATGCACATGTTCATATCATCAGCAAATCTCAGAATAGATTAATTTACATTTACATGTAATAATTAATGAAAATCAAGAAAAGCAACAACTTGCATTGTTTCGCAGTTACCACCTGCTAAAACATCCAGAGGCACTTCACTAAAATAGCACCATCAACATTAGATGCCAAAGAATTCACCAAAACATATGACAGAGGCATTTAGAAATAGAGTCTGAAGATGGGTCTCGACCCGAAACGTTTACCCGTTCCTTCGCTCCAGAGATGCTGCCTGTCCCGCTGAGTTACTCCAGCACTTTGTGTCTATCCAAGGAGCAATTTAAGATGTCTTAGTGGCAGGAGGCAAGGCGACATCATGGAGTTTTACATCATGTAAAATGAGGACCATGATGAAGATTTTGTGTAAGTCAACGGGGAGCCTTGTTTACGTTGAAGACACCACAGAGCTCTGCGTATTTCTTTGATCTGTGGAAGTAATTGCAAATGCTAAGTGTGTTGGCAGGGGTGCTGCATGAAGGCCAGTGTTTGTCAGGAGCAGAAGTGAATGCGAGATGCGGTGTATGTGCACAGCCACACACGTTATTATAGTTACCTTCCTCCACGACCGTCACCGTGTTCAGCCTGGTGTCAGTTGCAACCCCCGTCCAAAGACAAATTAAGCGCCTCGGCCCACTCATCACCAGACCACGGCGGAACGTTTGGAGCACGGGCTGCTGCTATGCGGCCACTTTAACAAGGGCAGGCCCACTACAGGTTTCCACAGGGCAGCCACAGGTATGTGGTGGGAATCAGTCACGCCATCAGTCCACGATCGATTGTGCATCGCAGAGTTGCTCCATGCATGACTGATGAGACCAACGACTCTTCTCTCGGCCTCCAACAAAAAGCTTTGCACAGAATTGACCGATAAAACTTGAGAAATGTCTTGATCGCATGCACGGTGTTGCATCAACTACAATGAGCAGGAGGTTAATAAATGCATAATTTCATTGGCTTTAGATTTCCTGAGATATCATTACCATCCACATTGCGTACTTCACGCAGGTGTATTATGCTTGTTGTCCCGGAAATTCATGGGACTCTTAAGGCTGCCTTACAGTGCCAGAGACCCGGGTTCGATCCTGACCATGAGTGCTGTCTGTACGGAATTCATATGTTCTCCCCATGACCTGTGTGGGTTCTCTCCGGGTGCTCCAGTTTCCTCCCACATTCCAAAGACGTAGCGGTTTGGCGGCTAATTGGCCTGGTAAAATTGTAAATGGTCCCTAGTGTGTATGTTGGATAGTGCTAGTGTGCGGGGATCGGTGGGCCGAAGGGTCTGTTTCTGCGCTGTATTTCTAAACTAAACTAAACTTGCGTGTTCTAACTAGTTTGCATCCAACACCAGTTCCGAAGAGGTTTACGTATATTGTTGGCATAAAGGGAGGAATACGTTTGCACACGCCTGGTTGGCATTGGTATTTTAAATAACCCTAAGCAGCTTGTAACATTTGAGTAAATGCAGGAAAAAACAGCTGTTTTCGAACCTCTTCCATTTGTGTACTTGTCCATCGAAAATCTAAGCAATGTCCAATGTAGTGGACAGTTGAAGCTGGAAGACCATTACATTTTCCGTCGATTGAGCATGCATTCTCCAGTTTCCCCTCTTGTTATATGGAGACCTATGAACAATTTCACAGCAGCGAACAATGGAAAGCCAACCAGTTCCCTCAAAACCTGAGGGCGTGAGATATGTCAGCATTACTGCCGGAATTATTTACTGAAGAGTGAAGGCGACCTTTGGAAAACCATACACAATCTCGCTTTGCAGTTTGGCAGCGTGTTAACTAGAGAACCTGTGGATCTATCTCTCCCTCGTATACTGCCATAAAGCATCACCAGACACACACGGCTTCCAAGCCAGATTCTCAGTTCAGACTGAGCTTTCTCCGTCTAACAATGCTTCTAACTCAGGGCACTTTAGTTTAGTTTAGAGATATAGCGCGGAAACAGGCCCTTCGGCCCACCGGGTCCGCGCCGACCAACGATCCCTGCACATTAACGCTATCCTACCCACAATGTTCACATTTACCAAGCCAATTAACCTACAAACCTGTGCGTCTTTGGAGTGTGGGAGGAAACCGAAGATCTCGGAGAAAAGCCGCGCAGGTCACAGGGAGAACGTACAAACTCCGTACAGACAGCACCCGTGGTCGGGATCGAACCCGGGTCTCTGGTGCTGCAAGCGCTGTAAGGCAGCAACTCTACCGCTGCGCCACCATGCAGCACTTTGATATCACAAGGATGGTGTTGTCATACCTTCATCGCTATGGTTTCTGCCACAACCCATGTTTGCTGCAGATGCTCTCCGATGAACAAAAGTGCAGCCTCGGGCAATGCAGAAAAGTACTAATGACAGACCCAACAGGACGCGTCTTTTACTGCAGTTTGTGGAGGAAAAAATATAATTTAATTGAATGTGAGAGCTCTTCCCAAAGACTGTTCTCCATGGAGCAATCCCAGCCCTGCACTCCAAATTGCAATGCAAGAATGGAACTTCATCCTGAGACCTTTTTGGGCCTAGTTTGTGCTGGGCAGGCAGGAGGCCTGGAGTCATTTAAATACTAGGCTTCAGGCTTCATTGTTAAACAAAGTACCCATCTCGCCACCACAGGCAGTTTCTGCAATCAGCGCCAAGTGTTTTCAGCAAGAATATTACTTTTAATTAACAGGAGCAGACTACATCAGTTGTAAACAAAATGACAAATCTCAAAACAACAAAGATTTTGATCATTTGCGCAGTAGAAATGATTTGGGTTTTTTTTTAATTTGATTGCCTTGGCACTGATCTGTTGAGCTGAAGTCTACTGAATTATAAAAAATACTGTGCATACTTTCAACTCAAATCTTTCCATTCCTCTTTACTGTATCTCAGTACACGTGACAATAAGTGTAAGAACTGCTGGTGCTGGTTTACACCGAAGAAAGACACAAAATGCTGGAGTAATTCTGCGGGTCAGGCAACGTCTCTGGAGAAAAGGAATAGATGACGTTTCGGGTCGAGACCCTTCATCAGACTAAAAGCCCTGTCCCACTGTACGAATTCATTCCAAGAGCTCTCCCGAGTTTGCCCTGATTTGAACTCGGAGATATTTACGGTGATGACCGCTCGTCGGTACTCGGGGCTCTCGTGGACATTTTTCGACATGTTGAAAAATCTTCACGAGTCTTCCCGAGCTCGCCTGCCGTTAGCGAGTCTTCCCGAGTACATGCCGTTAGCGTTACGAGCCGCTAAGAGACGTCCCCAAGCTCCGACGTACCCGCTACGTTCATTCTCCGTGCTTACCATGAGTTTGATTTTTATTTAAACTCTGGAGAGCTCTTGAATGAACTCGCATCGTGGGGCAGGGCCATAAGAGTCAGGGATAGGGACAGTGGAGGTATGGGAAGGTACAGAACACAGCCAAATATACCAATACCAATTCTAGATAATATTATACTAATACCAGTTCTCCAGTTTAACTTACTGTCATGTGTACCGAGGTATGGTGAAAAGCTTTTTTGCGTGCTATCCAGTCAGCAGAAAGACAATACATGATTACAGTCAAGCTATTTACAGTGTATAGATATATGACAAAGGAATAACATTTAGTGCAAGGTCGAGGAGTTTTAAGAAAATATGAGTTAAAGTAAGAAATGTTGTTGTAGGAGTAGAGATTTAAGAGTGTGGAGTGATTGTAATCTGTGATCGTAGATCTGCTTCTGTGGCTAGCGCGCAAATAGCCGCCTGGGTTGGTCATCATCTTGGAAGCAACATAGAAACATAGAAATTAGGTGCAGGAGCAGGCCATTCGGCCCTTCGAGCCTGCACCGCCATTCAATATGATCATGGCTGATCATCCAACTCAATATCCTGTACCTGCCTTCTCTCCATGCCCCCTGATCCCTTCAGCCACAAGGGCCACATTCAACTCCCTCTTAAATATGGCCAACGAACTGGCCTCAACTACCTTCTGTGGCAGAGAATTCCACAGATTCACCACTCTCTGTGTGAAAAACGATTTTCTCATCTCGGTCCTAAAAGACTTCCCCCTTATCCTTAAACTGTGACCCCTTGTCCTGGACTTCCCCAACATCGGGAACAATCTTCCTGCATCTAGCCTGTCCAACCCCTTAAGAATTTTGTAAGTCTCAAGAAGCAAAGCAGGATAAAGCAAACTCATAAAATGCTCCAAGCAGGCTAACTCAGTGATGACCTATGGCTATTTAGTTTTGTTTAAATTGGCGACACCGAGTCCACACCCTTCGGCCCACCAAGTCCACACTGACAGGCGATCCCTGCAAATTAACACTACCCTACACACACTAGGGATAATTTACACTTAACCCAAGCCAATTAACCTACAAACCTGTCGGTTTTTGGAGTGTGGGAGGAAACTAAAGATCTCGAAGAAAACACACACGGTCAGGGGGAGAACGTACAAACTCTGTAGAGACAGCCCCCATAGTCGGGTTTGAACTCGGGTCTCTGGCGCCACTCTACCGCTGCGCCACTGTTACGCCCATTCACGTTTAGCCTGAATGAAACATATTTATTTCACCAGTGTTGCGACCAGAGTTAGTAGCAAAGAGTCAATGTCAGAAGCATAATTTGAACAGCCATTGAACCTGCAGGAACCATTTGCAACAGTTTTGCTTTACCAGTTTCAGCTGAAACTATAACTCAGCTCAATCAAACTGTCAAAATAGAGTGAATTCAGATTTGCAAACGAGTTTAACAAACATTGATCGGCACATTGGCTACATTCTCATTACATCAAGGAAATCGTAATTGGCCCAGCATGGATCTCTGCATCTCTGCTTGTGTGACCAACCGCGCGGGTAGAAGCCAGGCTACAACTTGGCTGAAGTACCATTCCTTTAAACAGCTGGAAAAAGCTAGCACAGACCCGATCCAATTAATGATAAGTGGAAACAGCACCTTAAATGCTTCAAATTGGGCCAAGACGATTTTTAAAAATAAATTAACGTACTGAAGTGTCTGTGGGTTTTTCTTATTCTGCAGCTTCTATTATTCAAAATCGGCAGAGCTAACAACAGTATATCCTTTGTGGAAGGTAGTCACTCTCAAACAAAGCACCAGAATCTAGTACAATAATGTATCAAGGTCAAACCACATGTATGCGTAGTTCTTGAAATTCCACTTGCACTTTCTTACATCGCCTCCTTTAGTTTAGTTTTAGTTTTATTTCAGAGATGCAGAGCAGAAACAGGTCCTTCGGCCCTCCACGTCCTTGCTGACCAGCGCTCCCTGCACACTTGCACTATCCTACACACTAGGGATAATTTACAATTATGCTGGGCCAATTAACCGACAAACCTGTACGGCCTGGGAGTGTGGGTGGAAACCGGAGCATCCCGGGGAAAACCCACGCGGTTACGAGGAGGACATACAAACTCCGTACAGACATCATCCGTAGTCAGGACGAACCCGGATCTTTGGCACGGTAAGGCAGCAACTCTACCGCTGAGCCGCCGAGCCACCCCAAAATATAGTCCTCTTAAAACATAGTCACAAAACCGTTCCAACAACCAACTATCTACATACATATAAGCAGTGATGCACTGTGCACCTTCATCTGTCTATGTTTCTATTAGTTATCTGATAGCATCATTTCAACTATGAAATTTATCAACCTCTGCCTTGACACATATCCATTGACCTGGCCTCTATTTGAGTTTTCTTCTTGCGTGTGGCATGCGCAGCCTAAAGTTGTTGGACAACTTGTTCTATTTGATCTTCCGTCTGAGCACGTCGAGTTGATTGCATTAGTCGAGACAGGGCGGACCACGTGAAGGTTGCGATCTTCCACCCCTCCAATGAGTGCTGATTGCCTGTCTTTCTAAAGCTTTGTTTTGCTTCAGCGCTTCCGATTATATCTTCACCATCATATCTATCTACGACATACATACGTGACAATGCCGTGTTTGACTGCAAAGTATACTTGATCTGCTTTTGCTCAGTTTCAGTGATGCGATTTGGTTGTGGGTTCTGCCTGTGCTGTTTGAGTGTTTCTTTGGGCTCCCAGTATCAGCATGCTCTTCACGGCAATCCATCCTAACCACCTTTGGGAATTATGTCTGTATCATAACTTACTGCCTCATCGATAATAGGTACCTTCAAATCTCGCCCTGCTCGAGCGTCATTCATTTGAAGTATCATCCGCAACACTGATAACCAAGGAATGACCCTCACTTCTGTGTCTTGGCTCACTTCCAACACTGTTGCCACTATCACTTCACTCTCAAAATCAATAATCACAGCTTCCCAAGATTCGAGATCATCTCAAGAGACAGGAATTCTAACACCTCTGGCACCTGTGAAGTTTTCCTTTGAGTGTGCTCCGTTTGGGATTTTCTTAACAAACACCGGCTTGAGTTGACCCCTCCACTGTGCACCTTCATCTGTTCTTGTCTGGGAAGCCGTGCACCTTGAAACCTCTTCCCTCACTGTAGGTTCATGTTCATGACAGGAGCAGAATGAGGCCATTTGGCCTATCGGGTCTACTCCGCCATTCAACCATGGCTGACCTATCTTATCCCCTTTACCCACTCTCGTCCTTTAACTCTGAGGCCATGACCTCTGGTCCTAGACTCTCCCACTAGTGGAAACATCCTCTCCACATCCACTTTATCCAGGCCACTGTCTCTAACCCATGTGGGGACTTGCAACCTCCCGGTGCGACGCATTCCTCTGCTCTTGCGTCACCCCATGTTGTTCGAAAATATTACCTGACACCTTTTTTAGTTTAGTTTAGGGATACAGCGGGAAACAGGCCCTTCGGCCCACTGGGTCCGCGCCAACCAGTGATTCCCACATACTCATACTATGCTACACCTACAAGGGACAATTTTTATATTTACCAAGCCAATTAACCTACAAACCTGTACGTCTTTGGAGTGTGGGAGGAAACCAAAGATCTCGTTGAAAAACTCACTCGGGTCACGGGGAGAACGTACAAACTCCGTACAGACAGCGGGATCCCATAGTCGGGATCGAACCCGGGTCTCCAGCGCTGTATTTGCTGTAAGCCAGCAACTCTACTGCTGCGCCACTGTGCCTCCCTGATAACTACTCCAGCCTCTCCCTAATCAGCATTTCTGTCCTTATTTGTAATTCACTCTGAGTGCACAGACAGAATAAATAACAAATAAGGACAGAAATAGTGATTAGAGAGATGGTACCTTTTGGTCTGCTCAAATAACTGTTTCAATGGTGCTAATAACTCACATTTCACTTGGTCAGCTTACAACCCAGTGGTATAAATATAAATTTATCTAATTTCCAGTAATCCCTGCATTTCCCCCTCTCTCCGTCCCTCCCCCACCCTAGTCGTCGTACTAGTTTCACTGCCATCCTGCTTAGTTTCACTGTTTGTATCTACTCGTTATCATTTTTTCCACAGCCAACATTGGACCATTGTGAGCTCTAACTTTCTTTGAGTATCATTGCTGGCTGTGATTTGTTCGTTTCATACTTTTCATTCATTTGTTCGTGTTTAAAAAGGAACTGCAGATGCTGGAAAATCGAAGGTAGACAAAAATGCTGGAGAAACTCAGCGGGCGGGGCAGCATCTATGGAGCGAAGGAAATAGGCAACGTTTCGGGCCGAAACCCTTCTTCAGACTGATGTGAGGGTGGGGGGGCGGGCGGGGATAAGAAAGGAAGAGGAAGAGCCAGGGGGCTCAGGGAGAGCTGAGAAGGGGAAGCGACAGTTGGCTCTACCTAAAATTAGAGAAGTCAATGTTCATACCGCTGGCGTACAAATTTAATAATACCCAAATTGTATCCCAGCGGCATGAACATTGACTTCTCTAATTTCAGGTAGTCCCACTGTCTCCTCCCCTTCTCAGCTCTCCCTCAGCCCTCTGGCTCCTCCTCTTCCTTTCTTCTATCCCCCCCCACCCTCACATCAGTCTGAAGAAGGGTTTCGGCCCGAAACGTTGCCTATCTCCTTTGCTCCATAGGTGCTGCTTGACCCGCTGGGTTTCTCCAGCATTTTGCGGCGATCTTTGGTGCAAACCAGCATCTGCAGCTCCTTCCTACACACGGCAATGCCTAGTTTGACTGCAAAGTATTTTGTTGCATGACTTTGAGGATTTATAGTGGTGATTTGAGCATTCATGCCCAACGTTTGCCCAACATTTCTTCCACCGCCTGTCCATTATTAATGAATAATCCATTCACATTTACCCAACAACTCAAGATTCCACCTGCAATCTGCACAAATTGGGGATGTGCGACATTAGAGGTAGTCAGTGATGAGGTAGGAGGAGAAAGGGCAGAACATTGTTCTCATTTGCGTTGGTGATGTGGAAGTGGCAGTTGTGTATTATATGACAATTATTGTGTATTATATATCAAAATTGATGTCAACGGGGCTGTATTTCTGATGGGCTTATGCTGGTGTATTCAATGGGCTTATGCTGGTGTATTCATATTTGGTTTTTATGTGACGATGGATGAGTTAGCATCAAGGCAGGACATGAGACGTAGTCTTCCCTGGGGACCATACTGAGGTCTACATTTTGCACTTTTTAAGTAAAAATCTTAAAATGTAAAAATGTGCAACCAAGTTAGCCTCTGGATGTGAGCAGCAATTTGCAGTAACTAGTTGAGTTGACAAAACTGAAAGAGTTCAGTGTAAAGAAGTGCATCATGATTTAGATTGCCTGAGAGAGAGGCAAACTGGGGTTTGCTTAGACAGACAGACAACCGCAACCAGCCCCCCCCCCCTCCACCTCATCTCCCCGACCATGTTCTGCAGGGCTGGAGGACATTTGTCCCATTATTTACGGAACATATATGAGTATGAGTCAATCTTTAATAACTGTTTGCACCATGTATATGACCTTGTCACAATGTTCTATCAAATGCAGCTGCTCAGTTGGACAAAATGCTTTTTTAAACAGGATATATAGTTGTGGAATAAAAAGGAACTGCAGATGCTGGTTTATACCAGAGACAGGCACAAAATGCTGGAGTAACTCAGCAGATCAGGCAGCATGCCTGGAGAACATGGATAGATGACGTTTCGGGTTGGCCCCAACATGTCACCCATCCATTTTCTCTAGAGATGCTGCCTGACCCGCTGAGTTACTCCAGCATTTTGTGTTTTAGATTTTTGTGAAGGAGGATGTATCAAACAAGAGGGAACAAATGGTTTGGAACAATGAAAGTGAAATAGTGCAGATCAGCCGTGGTCTTAAACGAATGTTTGAACAGGCTGGAGAGGCTGAATGTTCATGTGAAAGGAGCAGAATTAGGGTATTCAGCCCATCTAGTCAACTCTGCCATGGCTGATCTATCTTCCCCTCTTAACCGCATTCTCCTGCCTTCTCCCCATGATTTGTTTAGATTCTGTTCGCATATACTGTCGGTTTTACGATGAAAGTCCTTGGCCTTGCATGTGAACAGGGTGTGCAGGGCGGACCAGCATGTGTTCAATCAGGCAAGGTCTGAGGAGGGAAAGCAACAAAAATATGTTGCTCCAGACTGATCATTTTGCAAGGAGATAAGGGAGCCGTGGGTCGGTTACACGAGTCTGCTACAATTGTCAGAAGAGAAAAACAATATTGTATAATTATCTACCGAAGGCCACTTCCACCGCCGCTGCGCAAACATTTAAATTTGAATTAGTACTCCATTAAGGTGATGGATTTGCGGTGCATGCTGAATATTGCAAGCTGTGTAAATGATGCTGCTACTCACATTGAGAGAGGGGTGATGGATGTTGATAATATTGGAGTGAAGTGGAGAGAAATGCCGCCGGTATGAATGTTTGAGATGAGAACAGACTGGTCATATCCGTCACTGACGAGCTCCAAGGTCGAATGTGACTGGGGAGTACAAGATCCAGATGTCATTCATCAAAGCCTAGTGGGAAGTTGTGCTATTAACTCCCTCTGACTCAGGACTTTTGCTTGAAATCAGAGTACCAAGTTCAATGAAAAATCAAACTGCTGGAGGAACACAGCAGCTTTTATGGGGGGGGGGGGGGGGGGGGGGGGGGGGGGGAGAATTCCAGACAGTCATGTCTTTGTGGTCTTTTTGAATCTGCTTTACTCTATGCAGCAACAGTTCACCCTTTGGCAACGTTGTTTTCTGTTTCAAAATGTAATTTAGAGTCATCGAGTCGTACAGCATGGAAACCGGCCCTTCTGCCCAACTTGCCCACAGCGGCCAACATGTTCCATCTCACTTGTCCCACCTGCCAATATCGCTCTAAATGTGTCCTATTCATGTACCTATCTAAGGTGCCTACGTAGGTAGTATGTCCACACATCTAATGGCTTGTGTCCCCGATAACTCCGCTGTTGGCCTTTGGGAAGATTCATTTGGAAAAGACATTGGCATGGAATGACATTGGACATCGCTGTGCCTATTTCCATCTTGTGAATTGGGTTCAGAGGATAATCTTGTGCACAAAATATAGCGGGGCAACCCTTTTCATTGTATAAGTATTTCATACCATCAAACAATAAACCCGAACGTGCCATTTTATCAATCTTAATCTTTCTAATGAAAGGCTATTGGGGGGGGGGGGGGGAGAATGGGAAGGGATTTTTATAAGATTAACACTTTTGCATTTCCATTAAACCGTCAGGTGAAAAAGTGCCTTCTGATTTTATATCTAAATGGACAAGGTTAGACTTTATGATTGTGTCACCCTTGTTCTCAATCAGAAGAACGGGTTCCTTTGTATCCTCCCCAAAGACATCTGAAAATGAAATTGGCTAGGATCATTTTTTTCAGGCATCCCTTTAACTGCTTATAAAATTGGGGTCTCCTGCAAATGTAAGTAAAGAATAAAGAACCTGTTAACTGATTTTGCGGCCCATTATGACTGAGCTAGGAGTTCACCTCAAGGTTGTTGAAAGGTTTTTTTTCTGCAGCCAAGAAGGGCAGATGTGTTTCCCTGACCCTGCATTCTCTGCCACCACCCCAAAGCATTGCCTTCTGCAACCCTTGCATGCATTCAGGCTGCAATTGAAAGGGCAAGAAACTCTCATTTTGTTTCAGTGTGCAGCTGCCTCACACTGGCTTCTCGCTTTCACCCAACAAGCAGCTAACAATGGCCTGTTTCCTTTATCATCGTTGCTTTGTTGCATATCTTTCATTCATTGTTCTTTGTCTCTCGACATCATCATCTACATCTCTCATTTCCCTTATCCCTAACCAGTCTGAAGAAGGGTCACGAGCCCAAACGTCGCCCATTCCTTCTCCCAAAGATGCTGCCTGAGTTACTCCAGCTTTTTGTGTCCATCAAATAACAAAGCTGCCAAAGCCAAAAGCGGAGTTTCAATCTGTTCTCAAACTTTCATATAGGGGCTTCTGTGAATTTACGTTTCAAGAACTGATGAAGTACCATCACCCTCAACCCCATCCTCCATCTCCCCACAAGACAGGCAGCTTCAGCGTGTGCTCTAATCATGATAAATGAAATGCGTTCACTGAGTCTTTGGTATGTGGAAGGTCAAAATGGATCTTTGAACAATTTTATTTGCAAGCATTGGGCAGGGGAAAAGGGGTCAGATCGATGAGGATTTGTTGAACGACGGATCTGTTTGAGGTTTATGTGTACCGAGGTACGGTGAACAGCTTTGTTTTGCATGCTGTCCACAGAAGATCAGATACACAAATTACGCTTAAATACATTCAAGTCAAACTCCAGTGCAATATATGGAGGAAAGAAGAGGACACAGAGTGCAGAATATAGTTCTCAGCATTGTAGTGCATTGCTTCCAGAGACAAAGTCCAATGTCCACAATGGGGAGAGGTGAACTGGACAGTACCCTGGCTTGGGGAAGGGGCGTTCATAACAGCTCCTGCACTTTACGCTAAAGTTCATTGCTGAGATCCAGATGTATTTCACCATCAGAGAGAAAGGCAGATGGGCTAATGCTAGTGCAAACCAATCTGCTGGCACTCATCGACAGAAACAATCCTGATATCTTGTGGGCAAAAAATGAATTGAAACGTGGTCATCCATATTTTGTAGTCAGATGAAGTCTGCCCCTGTACCTGATATCATATGTTATATTAATTATGTCAATGAATTTTCATCCATTGATACTATACACATCTCAGAGTTTATCTCAATTTGCAAAAATTACTGAATAATTCAATTCAAAACGCATTGCCACCTGTAACTTCAGGTGCAGTTATTTTTTATCTTTAATCTTTTACCAACTATTTGTTCATGTAGGAGCTTGAATACTTAATATTTTGAACATGTGAAATTATTTTGCCCCGTAGGATGGCCTTTGGAATAAGTCTCAAATTAAATTTTATGCAGGAAAAGACTTCAAAAGGAATCAACTTAATGTTGTGTAAAAAAATCTACCTTGTGATAGATCACTTCCTAGTAAAACATCATCAAAGTGCATCGTTCTTACTTTGTGTCTGTACCATGGCTGCAACTCAAATGCGCAGACCATGCATGTATTATACAGTAAACCCTCGCCATAACGGACCATGGTGGGGAGGGAGGGAGGGAGGACGGTGTCCGTTGTTGCCGATTGCCCTCTGTAGCCGAGTGAGGGGTTTAACGAGCAAGTTAGTGAGTAAAGTTACCGGGAGGGAAGAAACACGGAGTGGGGAGGGGGGGGGGGGGTTAAACAAGCAGGAATTCACAGGTTGGGGGTGGGGGCGGGGGGCGGGGGGCGCTGAGCCCCGGCCCCACACAGGGTGCGCCAGGGTACTCGCGCCTCCTTCATGCTGCTTGCTCCACTCCCGCAGCTGGAAGCACGTCACGTGGTGCCGGCTCTTTGGGTAATTGGCAGATGTTGCCTGTGCTGTTATTAGGGCAACTGAACCACCCTACTGCGACCAGACAGCAGTACTGACCTACTATCTACCTCATTGGGGACCCTCGGACTACCTTTGATCGGACTCTACGGGCTTCATCTAGCACTAGACGTTATTCGTGTGTCTGTACGCTGCGGACGGCTCGGTTGTAATCACGTATTGTCTTTCCGCTGCCTGGTCATCACGCAACAAACGCTTTTCCCTGTACCTCGGTACACGTGACAATAAGCTAAAGAGCTGAAGTGGGTGCCCCTAAACCAAAATCTGCCAACATAGAGGTCTGTTGTTGCAAGTATTTACTGTATCTGCAGCAACCTGGAAAATGGCACTTGTTAGTCGAGCTGTGTGTGAGTAATCACAGTGCCAGATCGAAAAATGAAGCAATCCCGTCTGACTGAGGAGTTTCATGAAATTCATCATGAATTAATAACTAGTATTGGTTAGTGGTTTGCTGTTAGCTCCTGCGTCAAGATACAGAGAAAAGTTCTTGTTTGTGTGCTAATCAATGATATCAGATCATACTATATCTGAGTACAACCGAGCTATCCACAACAGATAGTGTAAAGAGAAATACTAGATTGAAGGGCATAGTTATACAGAATTGCAGCATTACAGTTCCAGTGAAAAAGTGCAAAGTTTACAATGAGTTAGGTTGGAAGATTGGGACTGCACCCCAGCCTATAGGAAGTCTGTTTAGTACTCTGATTACAGAGGGGAAATAACTGTTCCTGAGTCTGGTGGTATGTACTTTCAAGCGTTTGTATCTTATGCCCGACGGAGAGGGGAGAAGAGGGAATGACCAGGTTGAAAAAGCTCTTTGATTATGTTGGCTGCTTTCCCGAGGCAGCCTGAAGTATAGATGGAGTTGATGGTGTGGAGTCCGGCCTGTGTGATGGCCTGGGCCACATCCACAACTCTCTGCCATTTCATGCAATCTTAGACAGAGCTGTTCCCAAAGCGCACTGCGATGCAACCCGATTGAAACCATTCTGCGGTGCATCGATAGAAGTCGATAAAAGTCTGAATGCACCTGGATCCAATAATCGAAAAGTGCTGTTTCTCTCTGCACAGCGAAATACTTAATTCCTCTGCTAAAATGCCTTCAATCCCACCGACCGAGTGGACTGCTACCTGCAAATGTTTACAGTGTTAAACTACAAATAAATTCAGCATACCCAAGTAATTTTTTCCCCCTCCATTTTATCAAATGTGCTATTTATAATGTTGTGATCTTATACCATGTGACTCAATGAAAGAGAAGTATTCTGCCTTCATTTCCTTGGTGTATTCCAAAATGCTTCACAGTCAATGAAGTACTTTGGAATTGTAGTACTTGCGTCTGAGGGAGGCAGGGTGGCATAGTGCTCCTGCCTTATCGCGCCGGAGACCCGGTTCGATCCTGACTGCAGGTGCTGTCTGCACGGAGTTTGTACGTTCTCCCTGTGACCGCGTGGGTTTTCTCTGGGAGCTCCCACACTCCAAAGACATACCGGTTTGTAGGTCAATTGGCTTTGGTAAAATTGTAAATGATCCCTAGTGTGTAGGATAGTGTTCGTGTGCGGGGCTGATTGCTGGTTAGCACGGACTCAGAGGGCTGAAGGGCCAGTTTATGCGTTGGATCTCTAATGTCTACAAGTCTTGTTTTGTAGGAAGTACAGCAACCAAGAAGTACATGACAAGCCCCCAAAGATAGTAATATCTGAGTGACAAGATAATAATTTTCAGTTATATCAGTTGAGGGATGGCTTTGACCAAATACATTTCCAAGAACATTGCCACGATAAATAACATTTTTATCTAAAACCCATTATGGCAAAAGTCTCAGAGAGAGGTATGTATGGATAGAGGTATAGTTGGAACCTGGATGATATAAAATACAACCTCCTCCATCATTCCAGTAACTGGAAGGAACTGAGATTTTCTGCAAACTAGACGCAGTGAAACTGAAACGTTTTTTAACAGCAGAATAACAAGTCTTTTAAACCAACAGTACTGAGAGGAAACCTCTATCTCCCTCAGGTATTCTCTGGGATCAATGCAGTTTTGGTGTTGGGACAGAACCTAGCAACCTGGAATTTTCAATATTTATATGCATAGTAATTCAATATTAAGTTACAGGAAAACCGCTGATGATGTATGAACCGATCTTTACTTAAACTACTTTCTCCCCAACTCAGCAAAGACGGATTTAGAATTTTTGTTGTGTTAAATAACTTGCTTGTCCCACCGTGTTACACAGTCCCGTCTGAGTTGTTTGTGTGTACCTCCATTCTCCCGCTGCAACTTAAGATGGTTGTTTCATGATTAATTTGAAATGTTGTGCGTATAAGATAAATATGAGTTTGTGGCTCAATGATTGTGAATGTTGCGATTCCTGTTAGAAGTGCATGCAACTTCACCAAAATGAAAACAGCCGGTGAGTCAACAACCAAGACACAGGAGAGTCAAAGATACACGGGGGTGTAACGGTAGAGTTGCTGCCTTACAGCGCGCCAGAGACCTGGCTTAGATCCTTTCTTTCTTTTAAAAATCTTTTTATTCGTTTTTTTCCAAAGTACAAAAACAAAACAAAAAGAATAATGATAAACGTAACAATGATATTGATACATAGGGATCAGGATTACATTAATAACAGGTATAACCTAAATATGAGTCCAGTATCAAAATACACATTGAATATAGACCTCCCGGTCTCTATGTAAGCATAGTTAAATGTTTAAAAGAAAACTTATATATGTAGAAAAAAATAAAAAGATAAGAAAAAAAAGGAGAAAAAAAGGAGAAAAAAGGAAGAAACAAAACCCCCCTAAACTAGAAAAAAAAAGCAAAACAGAATCTGAGCTGAGAATTTCACCAATTTAAGTCCCTGTTTGTCATCAAGTCCGTTCCACCATATAAAGGTAAAATTATTTTTATAACGGTTGGAGATCCTGACCACGGCGGCTTGTCTGTACGGAGCTTGTACCTTCTCCCCGTGACCTGCGTGGGTTTTCTCCGAGATCTTCGGGTTTTCCCTCCCACACTCCAAAGACGTACGGGTTTGTAGGTTAATTGGCTTGGTATGAACGCAAGTTGTCCGTAGTGTGTGAAGGATAGTGTTAATGCACAGAGGATCGCTGGTCGGTTCAGATTCGGTAGGCCGAAGGGCCTGTTTCCGTGCTGTATCTCTAAACTAAACTAACCTAATCCTCTGCTTTACCATATTCCATTGTGTGCTATTTTATGTTCAGCAGGTAGCTCCAGTGATGAGGAAGAAGAGGACAGAGATGACTTTGTCACCGTGGAGTTTGACGATGGTGATGTGGGACGCATTTCTTTGTCGAATATCCGCCTTCTGCCTCCTGATTATAAGATACAGTGTGAGTAATCTAAATGGCCACTCCATTTAATAGTAGTTCAGTCACAGTAGTTCAACGATGCTCAGTCTCCTTCTCAGACCGCAGGGTATCAGGAGGCTTCTCTGCCATGAGCTGAATCATTACAAAGCTCAGTGCTATCCTTGCGCTCATTCGCACCAACGTGGGCAGAGCAGGGAACATGTCTGATTTGCAAAGCACTCGCCCAAAGGAGCTGCTAAACAGTTTCTGAGCAGCAGAGACCTGCTGAGACAAGAGTTTACGATCTGGACATTCCTACACGGGGTTTCAAAGGGGCGGCACGGTGGCACAACAGTAGAGTTGCTGCCTTACAGCGCCAGAGACCAGGGTTCGATCACAACTACAGGTGCTGTGTGTACGGAACCAGCTGCTACGGCCAGGCAAACGCCTCCGTTGTCATGCTATGAAAACAGAGAGGATGAGAAGGAGTTTCTTCCCAGAGGCCATTCGGACTGTAAACTCCTATCTCACCAAGGACTAACTTACTGTTGTGTGGTGTCTTTTTAAAATTGCTGTTTCTTCTTTTTTTTTCCCCCACAAATATGTAATTCCATTCTGTTTTGTAGTCTGTTTGCACAATCCGCAAGCATTACACTTTTCATTTCACTACACATCTCGTATGCGTATGTGGTGAATAAACTTGACTTGACGACGCTCTCCCCGTGACTGCGTGGGTTTACTCCAGATGCTCCAGTTTCCTCCCACACTCCAAGGACATACAGTTTTTTTTCAGTTAACTGGCTAAAAATTGTAAATTGTCCCTAGTGTGTGTAGGATAGTGTTAGTGCTGGTCCTCGCAGACTCAGTGGGAAGAAGGGCCTGTTTCCAGGCTGTATCTCTAAACTATACTAAACTGCAGGTCTTAACCCATTCTGTGTTAGCTCCACAGTTCGCATCCTTATATCCTTTCATTATCACCTCTTCCCCAGCCAACAATGGGCGATTATGGACTCCATCCTTCCTTGCTCATCTGTTGCCGGCTTTGCTTTGTTCAGGCCTTTTGTTACCTCAAGCTCCCTCCCCTCCACTTTCGGTCTGAAGAAGGCTCCTGACCCGAAATGTCACCCATTTTATTTCTCCAGAGATGTTGCCTGACCCGCTGAGTTACTCCAGCACTTTGTATCTATCTGCTGTGTTAGACTAAGCTTCAGATCTGGTTTGAGGACTGGAGTGATTGGATTTCTGATTTACTTTGGGTACTCCGTTTCAAATGTGTTCAGAAGTTCCAAGGGATGGCAGGTTAGTTTGGATAAGCTTTCCCCATTGAGGGTAGGGAAGATTCAAGCAAGAGGGCATGACATGAGAATTAAGGGACAGAAGTTTAGGGGTAACGTGAGGGGGAACTTCTTTACTCAGAGGGTGGTGGCTGTGTGGAATGAGCTTCCAGCAGAAGTGGTGGAGGAAGGATCGATTTTAACATTTAAAAGTAAAGTGGATAGGTATATGGACGGGAAGGGAATGGAGGGGTATGGTCTGAGTGCAGGTAGATGGGACTAGGGGAAAACAAATGGTCGGCACGGACTGGAAGGGCCGAGAGGGCCTGTTTCCGTGCTGTAATTGTTATATGGTTATATGGTTATAATTGGCTTGTTTGGATGATTGTTTTACATAGAACATAGAAAAGTACAGCACAAAAACAGGCCCTTTGGTCCACAAGGTCTGTGATGAACACAATGGCAAGACAAACTAATGTCTTCCGCCTGCCTGGTTCAATGTCCATCTTCGGTTATTTTGGATGCAGAGTTAGTTTACATGCTGGTCAGTTTGGGGTTTTGTATCAGTTTAATTGCTGGGTTAATTTGTCTGCTGGGTTAATATTAACGGTGGGTTAATTTCAGTCAATTTGTACGTGGAATTACTTTGGGTGCTGTGCTGATTAACATGTTGCGTTATTTGTGGATTCTCTGTGATATTTTGTCAATTTGTAAAGGAACGGGCGTTAGGGAGGACAGTTGATTTCAAACCACATTCCCTTCAGCTCCAGGAGAGAAAGTTGTACAGAATCAAAATCCAAGGCTTTACATTCCATTTTGTTTTCTTAAAATGAGCACTTTTCAACGATAACTGTTCCTTTGCAGGTACAGAACCTTCTCCGGCGTTGCTGGTGTCTAACGGGAGGCTACGGGTCCGGAGATTCCCGGTGGAAAGGCGAGAAGGTGTAGTGAGCAATCGGAATCACTCTCTGGATGGCCCCAACCCCGCAGAGCTGAGCAAAAAATCTGGCAAGAAGACTTTCTTAAAAGGGAAAGCTGGTACGTTGATCATGAAACGGTCATTATTTTCTCAACCTGGGACAATTTCACATGGTACAGTAATGTTGCAGTGATCAATATCAATATCAATATCAGTTTTATTCGTCACTTGCACATAAAGTGCAAGTTAAATTAATTTGCCAGCAGCCGGACAATGAAAAAGAACACACAAAAACCCAATAAACATTTTTAACACAAACAGTCACCACAGCATTCATCACTGTGGTCGAAGGCACAAATTTGGCCAGTCCTTCTCCATTTTCCCCCATGGTCGGGACCTCAACCCTCCTCTGCGGGCGTCCAGAAGTTCAGACAAGGTCAAGTCCTAATGCAGTATCTTTGGGATTGGAAGTTTAATTCCCTCCTCCTTCACTTTGTAATTTCTCTTAAGTATTAGTTGTCTTCTTCTTTCGTGTGGCGTGCGCAGCCTAAAGTTGTAGGACAACCTGTTCTATTTGAACTTCCGTTTGTGCACGTCGAGTTGATTGCATTAGTCGAAACAGGGCGGACCCCGTGAAGGTTGCAATCTTCCGCCCCAGCAGTAGTTGTGAGGAACTTGGATCACTGGCAAAACTCCTGGCGTCTTTAATGAGACATAGTGAACAAATATCCTGACGTTAAAACAGACGGCCTGGCCACACATTTATTTGTATTCATCCTTGGATCTGATGTCCGTCCCTAACTTGCCTAATTTGAGTTTAATTTTTTTTAATTAGTTTTAAAGATACAGCCCTTCGGCCCACCATTTCAGCACCGACCAACGATCACCCGTACACTAGTTCTATGTTATCCCGGTCTCGCATCGCACCCACTGGGAGCCATGTTTGCAGAAGCCAATTAACCTACACACCTGCACGTCTTTGGGATGTGGGAGGAAACCGGAGCACCCGGAGAAAACCCACGCGGTCCACAGGGAGAAAGTACAAACTCCGTACAAAAGGGTCGAATTCGGGTGCCTGGCGCTGTAAGGCAGCAACTCTACCGCTGTGATATTTACTCAGAGCACGTTCAAGGGCTTGGACACGCTAGAGACAGGAAACATGTTCCCGATGTTGGGGGAGTCCAGAACCAGGGGCCACAGTTTAAGAATAAGGAGTAAGCCATTTAGAACGGAGACGAGGAAACACTTTTTCTCACAGAGAGTGGTGAGTCTGGGGAATTCTCTGCCTCAGAGGGCGGTGGAGGCAGGTTCTCTGGATGCTTTCAAGAGAGAGCTAGATACGGCTCTTAAAAATAACGGAGTCGGGGATATGGGGAGAAGGCAGGAACGGGGTTACTGATTGGGGATGATCAGCCATGATCACATTGAATGGCGGTGCTGGCTCGAAGGGCCAAATGGCCTACTCCTGCACCCATTGTCTATTGTCTATTGTGTAAAACGGATTTTGAAACAACATTTTGATTTTTACTTAAGATTCCAGCTAGATCTAGGTCTAGATGTAGATTTAGGTTTATTATTTTCACGTGTACCGAGGTACAGCGAAAAGCTTGGTTTTGCATGTTATTCAATGACAACATTATACATAAATACAATCAAGCCAAACTCAAGGACGATGAAAAAGATACAGCGAGCTAGCATCTACATTTTCCCATGTCACTAAGGTGACACCTGGGTTTCATCTACTAAAGTTCACCAGAAGGGAAAGGTTCGCGGTAGCAGAAATGTAACCTGACCCTTTAATTGTTCACAAAGTTGGATTCATTTGAAAGTCCAGTTATTGCTGGATAAGGAAGTGCCTTTATTATGCCATGCACAATACACAATTTATAAATCTACAACAGCGCTGTACTTTTCAGCTGTAATCATTTTTAAACAGATCAAAAATATATTCCGTTTATTAAAAAAAAGCCCACAGTAACTGGGTTTACTGTGCAATTCTAGAAGTTGGCTGCATCTTGAATTGTGTAAAGTCACTAGCGGCCAGCAAAAGACAAATTGCCCAGGAACATGTCTAATGTAAACAGAGAGCTGAGAATATGCTGGCGTTTCAAGAACGGAGTGGAATTAAATCAGACAACAGACTTGACAAAATCATTGTGGGGAAGGAAGTAACAAATTTTCTTCTGGCACAGGGTACGATTCACTTCATTATATTGGCCAGCACAGAAGATAGTGTTTGGTTTACACAGACAGACCTGCTAAGCTTCACTGTGACTCTGTGTATACCACAGAGCTATTTTAACGGTCAGATAACTGTAAAGTAAATTAAGGTTGTAAGAAGTGTTTGGTTGAAGGGAAGTAGCCACTTTCTGCCGTCCTTTCATCTGGCCAAGATGACTGGGAAGAGGCAACAGTGGCATCTCCCCCATGAGAGGACAGTAACGTCCAAAAAGCGGAATAAATTAGATTGAAATGTTAACGATCTTACAGTGCGGAGCATTGAATTTAATTGACCATTACTATTATGAATAAAAAATAGATATATTGTTATATGCCAGTTTTAGTGAGGATGTAATGGATTTTAATGGATAATGTCAGGCAACAGAACAGGAACTCTTTTGCAATGACATCACAAAAACACTCAGTTCCAACCCACAGCTGTACGCTCCAAGTGCATTGTGTAACACAATATTAAAATCCCATGCTGGTTATTTAGTGTTTCCCTCCCATTATGATTCATATTAAGCATCCTGCTCCAGAAATCTCTTTGATAAATAAGTTTTTAAAAAAAAATATTTTGTTAGGTCAAGCGCAGAGTAAAAACTAATGCAAATAAAGTCATAGTCATACAGCGTGGAAACAGGCCCAACTTGCCCAACACCGGCCAACATGTTCCATCTACACTAGTCACACCTGCCTGCGTTTGGCCCATAGCCCTCTAAAACCTGAATTATCCATGCACCCGTCTAATTGTTCCTTAAACATTGCAATAGTCCCTGCCTCAACTACCTCCTCTGGCAGCTCGTTCCATGTGTGAAAACGTTACCCCTCAGATTCCGATTAAAACTTTCCTCCTTCACCTTGAACCTATGTCCTCTGGTTCTCGATTCCCCTACTTTGGGCAAGAAACTCTGTGCGTCAACTCGATCTATTCCCCTCATGATTTTATACACCTCTCTAAGATCACCCCTCACCCTCCTGTGCTCCAAGGAATAGAGTCCCAGTCTACTCAACCTCTCCCTATAGCTCAGACCCTTGAGTCCTGGCAACATCCTCGGAAATCTTTCCGGTGCCCTTTCCAACTTGACAACAATGTGTGTTATTTGGAATACGGTCAAAATAACTTACACCCTTCAAGTTGAACTGTCAAAACTAACCAGTGACAATTCTAATTATACTATTAACGTTACACATTCTCACTACTGCCTTCTTAAGATGCAGTACTTTTGAACTGGTCCGGGTTTGAACTGTTGCGAAACGTTTCTGTGCCAATTGGAATGGTACCCGTCGCTCAGGAAATAGGGATGAGTATGTTGTCAGCCAATCGATTAGAGTGTGAGCGTGTTGGAAGTGGCGAGGAGGCTCGGAATGCCCGCTGACGGAAGTTGGATGGGCAGGCACAGTTATTAATTGGCAGTCTTGGGATCATTAGAGTTTTCTGCCAAGAGTAATTGAAGGGGAATTCTATTTCTTCATTTTAGCTTTTGGTTTAGTTTAGGTCATCATCTTCACGTGGACCGAGCTACAGTGAAAACTTTTTTCCGTCGCGTGCTCCCCAGTCAGCGGGAAGACTATACGTCATTACAATCGAGCCGTCCTCATTGTACAGATATAGGATAAAGGGAATAACATTTAGTGCAAGATAAAGTCCTGGAAAGTCGGATTAAAGATAGTCCGAGGGTCTCCAATGAGGTAGATGGTAGGTCAGGATCGCTGTCTAGTTGGTAATAGGGTGGTTCAGTTGCCTGATAAACAGCTGGGGAGAAACTGGAATTTGGAGGTGTGCATTTTCAAACTTCTGCACCTCTTGCCTGAAGGGAGAGGGGCCGTCAAAACTAAGTAAAACAAATAGTTCTAACAACTTTGTTGAGCCTCTTGTTCCAATCTTCTTCACTGCCTTTAAGGCAGGCGGGAAACTCAGTTTCTTCTCCCGGGCTCCATCACATGTTAAACTTGCAGGTGGGTCCCAATGATTTTATTGAAATGTTAAATACATGTATAAAAAAAGGACACCATCTTTCATCTGTTCTTGCACTTGTTCAGGAGACCAAATGACCACATGGAAACATAGAAAATAGGTCCAGGAGGAGGCCATTCGGCCCTTTGAGCCAGCACCGCCATTCACTGTGATCATGGCTGATCGTCCTCTGTCAATAACCCTTGCCTGCCTTCCCCCCATATCCCTTGACTCCACTAGCCCCTATGGTACACATCTGCTAGCTCCAAGCCAGAAAGTAGCCCTGGCAATTTTTAACTGGCACCCTCCCATTTATTGCACGAAGAAATCCACTAATATCTACAGTGTCCCATCTAGATCCTACCCCGTGTGTAGTTTTACCACTTAGTTAAACAATTTGTCAAGTTGGCAGTGTTCTCACTTCAGTTATTGGAGAATATTGTGAGCAAGAATATAAGAGCTTGACAACATCCTCGTCATACATCTTAACGATAGACACAAAATGCCTGAGTAACTCAGCGGAGAAAAGAAATAGGTGACGTTTCGGAACTCAGACTGAAGAAGGGCTCCGACCACAAACGTTGCCTGTTCCTTTTCTCCACAGATGCTGCCTGGCCCACTGAGTTACTCCAGCATTTTGTGTCTTATCGAGTGTTAAAGATTTTAGTTTCTTTAACTGCAGCCAAGAAAGTAGAATATGATATAAAACCCTCTTTGTAGAGCATCTGTAGCTCTTAAATGAACATTATGAAATTTTAAATCTCACATTGTATCCAAATGATTAGCACAATAGCAAACAGTGTAAGGAAACGACAACATGGTACTTGTTAGCTTGAAACATAGAAACAAAGAAAATAGTTGCAGGAGGAGGCCATTCGGCCCTTCGAGCCAGCACCGCCATTCATTGTGATCATGGCTGATCGTCCGCTATCAATAACCCGTGCCTGCCTTCTCCCCATATCCCTTGACTCCACTAGCCCCTCGAGCTCTATCCAACTCTCTCTTAAATCTATCCAGTGATTTGGCCTCCACAGCCCTCTGTGGCAGGGAATTCCATAAATTCACATCAGTTCTAGATTTCGTAACTGGATTAACAGTATTTCTCTATATGGATTGTGAATGTGCGGTGACACTTTTTAAAGGAACAGTTAGCCTATCCCTTTTTAAAATTATAAAACATAATGTGTACAGCAAGGTGATTCATTACCCAAATTATAAAAATTGTTCTTTACTTTTTTTTAGAAAAAGGAAAAGGAGTTTCAAACTCTGAGGTATCGACGTTGTTGAAAGGGGAATACATGCTGAGTAAAAGGTCGGAAACACTGATAAATTGGCCAGGAATTGTTCAGACAAAGAAGAAGATCTCCAACAAGAACACCATGGTCCTAGAGAATCTGTTTGAGTTCAACGGGAGCACGAGACGGATGAAGGGCAGAGAGCGCTTCCTCCCCATGCACGGCCTCCCTCCTCCGGTGTTCAGCGGCAGCTTCAAGGTGGACTCCTTCAGTAGCATTGCCAGCACGTTTGGTGCCTTTGGGAGCAGCCCTAGTCTGATCCCAAACCCCAAGCCCCTGAAGTACAGGAAGATGGAGAAACTGGACATATCCATCCCGAAAGGTGGGAAGAGAAAAGCAGAAACGGAATACCTTGTAAAATTAGATCACGAGGGCGTGATGTCTCCCAAAACGAAGAACGGCAAGGCCTTGATGATGAGCGAGAAGGAGTTTGGGGTGAAGTCTGGCGCTGTCTACTCCCAGGCAGCTTTGCTAAGTAAGGAACGAAACAGAAGGATAGAACTTCTCAAAGGAAAACATGCTCAGCTACGAAACCTTCCCCTCAGCTTGGCCATGAGTGAGTACACTGGCCAGTCAGAGTTTGCGATGGACTGTGACAGTGACAGTCACAGCTCCCTCTCCGACATGGACGATGAAGATGAGAGCAGAAACCTTCGGCAGAGCGTCACGTCGAGATTCATGTCCAGACTCTCCGTCTTGTCCTCGTCTTCTGGGTCTTCATCCTCCTCAACCTCCGGCTCTACCTCCACATCCAGCCTGTGCTCGTCAGACAACGACGACTCGTCCTACAGCTCCGACGATGACTCGACGCTCTTGCTCCAGACCTGCATGACCCGACCGGTGCCGGCAATGCTGGCCTCCTCCGACCCACGGCAAGCAGAGGCCAAGATCGCCCCTCACTCCTTCTCGGTCAAGTCAGCGATGTCTGCCACCAAGATCAAACAGAGGAGGCAGGAGGAGCTACGGCTGCAAAAGGCCAAGGAGGTATCAAAGAGGCAGAGGTTGCCGTCTGTGGAGAATCGTCCCAAAATCTCCTCTTTTCTCCCTGCACGGCAGCTATGGAAATGGTCCGGAAAGCCAACTCAGGTATGGTTTCAGGAAGATCTACTATAATGCTTCAATTAATCCTACGGAGTCACATAGCATAGAAACAACTCCTTCGCCTGCCAAGTCTGCGCTGACAATCGAGAACCTATTTGCACGAATCTCACTTTAATCTCCCCACATTCTTCCCCCAAACCTCACCTCCAGATTACCCCCAAACATCTAAACATGGTAGCATCTTGTACCAGTTAACCCACCAGAATCCCATTTCTTTGAGATGCGGGGGAGGGGGGGGGAGGGAACGGAGAACCTGGAGAAAACCCACATGGTCAAGGGAAACCATGCAATTCCACACGGACGGATCCAGATTGTTGGAGCTGCAACATGCCCCTTCCCATCCCCACAAAGTGGAAAGGCAACCTTATGGTTGTGGATAAGATGTGTAGGAAGGAAATGCAGATGCTGGTTTTAAACCGAGCACAGACACAAAAAGCTGGAGTAACTCAACGGGTCGGGCAGCATCTCTGAAGAAAAGCAATAGGTGATGTTTCAGGTCGAGACCGTTCTTCAGATGAAGTCTGAGGAAGGCTCTCGGACCTATTCCTTGTCTCCAGAGATGCCGCCTGACCCGCTGGGTTACTCCAGCCTTTTGTGTCTGTCTTATGGCGAAGTCTCTCTGCCCAAGGAGACAGCTGGTCAGGATCGGGTGAATCAGTCGATCTTTCCTTGAATGAGCCAAGTATCAAACATTTAGCACTGAGCGGCAGAAGATCACACTTCCCCCCCTCCCCCACCCCCTCTTCCCCTGAGGTAATATTGTTACCTCTGTGTGGCAATCCATTGCCATAGATTGATGTTGTTCAAGCAGTGGAAGCAAACGCCATCAAAACCATTGAATATGAAAGCCAAAGATCCTTTAAACTGAAAATACCGGAAAAGTAGTGATACTGAACTTCATTTATAACAGTACACAATGAAATATACTGGATATACTCAGCTGATGTGGTGGCATATGTGGAAAGAGAAACTTAATAATTCAGAAATATTATCTCTGATTCTGATGATTTGGGTTTTGTGACTGCTAAATATGCGTTCAATAACCCACCATTTAATCTCATGTTGAATCCTCTTTAAAAAATGTGATACATTTAATCCATGATTTTTGCTTGATTAAATATTCTGTAGCAATTGTACATAGTACTCGCAGGACTGGGAGGACATATCGCCAAATGTTTTGTCCCCGATTATTATCACTGACCCTTTAGTTTTCGTATTTTTAGTTTATTTTATTGTCACATGTGCTGGGGTACAGCGAAAAGCTTTTTGTTGCGTGCTAACCATGCAAAAGACAATACATCATTACAATCCTGCCATCCACAGTGTACAGTTACAGGCTGCTGTTGAAATAAAGATTTAAAAGAGTGAAGTGATTGTAATGAATGATTGCAAATCCACTTCTGGGACCAGCACGCAAAGAGTGACGAGGACTAGACTGGTTGCTTTCAGAAGGAACTGCTGGAAAGGTCGAAGGTAGACAAAAATGCTGGAGAAACTCAGCGGGTGAGGCAGCATCTATGGAGCGAAGGAAATAGGCGACGTTTGGGGTCGAAACCCTTCTTCAGGTTGACCTCTCCCAACTTCCACCCACCCCTTTGTCTAACACTCCATACCTCACTGTAACGGCTCATGAATGAAGAGAGAATCAATGTCCCCTGACTCTCCCTCCCTACAACACCGCTTCCTGTGGTGAAAACAGAGACCTTGGGCTTTCCAGTAAAACCTTGGATCCAAAATGCCTGTGCATTTGCGGGAAAACTCAGTGCTGTCAGTGAAACTAAATAGGTGCTTTCCCCAACCTCCCGAAAAAAATGCTGGGTGATGTGAACTCTTGCAGCAGCCAGGAAAACAGGCAAAACGGAAAGTCGACAGCTCTTGTTAAACCTCACTTTCCTTTCCCTTAAAGGAGCAGAATACAAACCTAACACTAGAAAGACCATCAGCCACTCGCCTGCTAGTGTGTTACCCGTGGTTTAAAAAAAAATTAGTTTAGTGTTTTAGTTTAGAGATACAGCGTGGAAACAGGCCCTTTGGCCCACAGGGTTCGTGCCGACTGGCGATCACCACATACTAACACTATCCTAAACACACTAGGGACAATTTTACAATTTTTACCAAGGCAATTAACCTACAAACCTGTAGGTGTTTGGAGTGTGGGAGGAAACCGGAGCACCGTGAGAAAACCCACGAAGGTCAATATTCAATAGGTGCAGGAGTAGGCCATTCGGCCCTTCGAGCCAGCACCGCCATTCAATGTGATCATGGCTGATCATCCCCAATCAGTACCCCGTTCCCCATATCCCCTGACTCCGCTATCTTTCAGAGCCCTATCTAGCTCTCTCTTGAAAGCTTTCTGAGAACCTGCCTCCACCACCCTCCCCGTCACGGGGAGAACGTGCAAACTCCGTACAGACAGCACCTGTAGTCGGGATCGAACCAGGGTCCCTGGCTCTGCCATCCTGCCGCCACCCGTCCTTTTTCCTTGACCGGGCTTAATTGTTTCCCACAGAGGCGAGGTATGAAAGGGAAAGCAAAGAAACTTTACTACAAAGCCATCGTGAGAGGGAAGGAGACGATCTGCGTGGGGGATTGTGCCGTGTTCCTCTCCGTCGGACGTCCAAACCTCCCGTACATCGGCCGGATAGAGAGCATGTGGGAATCGTGGGGAAGCAACATGGTGGTCAAAGTGAAATGGTTTTATCATCCTGAAGAAACAAAACTGGGCAAGAAGTGCAACGACGGCAAGGTGAGACTAAATCCCTTTTGCAAGTGTGTCACCCAACGCTTCTCCCTGTAAAAAAACAGCTTGTCGAAGAACTTAATACATTGCTTCCAATGGTGCCCAGTCAGATTCAAGTGATGTGTGGGACAGACTGCAGACAGCTGGTTTATACTGAAGATAGACACAGAACGCAGGAGTAATTCAGTGGGTCAGGCGGCATCCCTGGAGCAAAAGGATGGGTGACTTTTCGGGTCGGGACCCTTCTTCAGACTGACTTTTTTTGGGGAGAAGGTAAAACCTGGCCCTGTGGAGCTAGGGGACGATAATGCTGGAGGCCGTGGGGGGGCAGACAGCCGGAAGTGATAAAATCAGAGATGGCCTGGTGAGGTCTGAAGAACGGTCCAGACCCGAAATGTCGCCCATCCTTTTTCTCCAGATCTGCTGCCTGACCCGCTGAGTTACTCAAGTACTGTGTGTCTATCTTCAGATTCAAGTGATGATTTGCACCCGAGTATGCTACTGTAGAACCTCCGTTGAGTTAAGTACCGTGACTACTTGAGAATATGCCTTTGTCGCAAAGATCTGGGAGTGTTACCTTAATGTTAACCCTTCAAGATATGGCATCCCCAAACGTACCATTCTTCTTTGTACACTTAATAACATTGCTGATGCATGTGTGAGTGTCTACTAAAGCTTCAAGATGTGGCATATACCATTTGTAACATTCCTATTATATGCTTTATTAAAGATAGACAGAAAATGCTGGGGTAGACGGATCTGTCTGTCTGAAGAAGGGTCTTGACCCAACCCATCTCTCCAGAGATGCTGCCTGTCCCACTGAGTTACTCCAGCATTTTGTGTCTATCTTTGATTTAAACCAGCATCATTCAAGAGAGAGCTAGATAGGGCTCTTAAAAATAGCGGAGTCAGGGGATATGGGGAGAAGGCAGGAGCGGGGTACTGATTGGGGATGATCAGCCATGATCACATTAAATGGCGGTGCTGGCTCGAATGGCCTACTCCTGCACCTATTGTTCTATTGTCTATTATCTGCAGTTCCTTGCTGCACAAATGCTTAATTAAACTGTGTGTGTCATTGTAGGTGCTTGTGCATGTGTGTGTGTGTGTATGTAGGTGGGTGCATGTGCATTAAAAAAAAATAGGTGTGTGTCTGTGTGTGCACTAATGTCATATTCTAATAAGATTTGTTCTTTCTATTTCAGAAAGCATTGTATCAATCCTGCCATGAAGATGAAAACGATGTACAGACTATTTCCCATAAATGTCAGGTAGTCGGTCTGGAACAGTACGAACAAATGATAAAAACCAAGAGGTATCAGGACAGTCAAGACTTGTATTACCTGGCTGGGACCTATGATCCGACGATAGGCAGAATCCTCAACGCAGATGGAGTACCCAATCTCTGTTAAAAACTTGATGTATGAATTAATATAAAGCCTGGATCTGCACCACAATAACAGGGATTGAGAAACATTTTCTGTTTAAAAAAAAATCTAACTAACCTAATGAATTTTTCAAATGATGCAAGATGGACAGGAGCTGGATACTTGTTATCGCCACCTTGAGGCTCACGCACGTGGTCCTGGAATCATTAGCAGTGAAATTCTAGGTGGTCAAGCAATGGTTCTTGGAGACATAAGAACTAGGCCTTCTGGGGATCAGTAATACTGGATTTACCAAAGTGAAACCCTTCGGGCATCAGGTAGGCTGGAATTGGAACGTATAACTTCTAGGCATCAATGGGTCGACCAGGCAGAATTTGCACATGAGAGAACTAGGCCTCAAGCAACGGAGAAGGCAAAGTTCGGAGATGAGACCGGGCCTCAAAGAATCAAGAAAGCTGGAATGGCCACATGGAAACTTGACCTTGATCTGAGTAGGTTTCAACCATGGGACAAACAGCATGGAGTTTATTTCAGTGTGCGTGTGCGGGTGTGTGCGTGAGCGTGCGTGTATGTGTGTGCGGATTGAAGAAAGAAGGAAAATGAGCATCATACAAGCCATACACTCCCAGTACCTCTGTCTGCTTTCAACTTTGCAAAGCAGAATCAGGTCTAATGTGTTTTTGTTGTTACTTTGTTTCCTGGAGAGTTTTGTAAAAACCCAGGAGCTTTTTTTTAAATGCACTGCATTACTCAGCTCAGCTGAGATTGCTTATTGGCTGGAACTTCTGAAGAAGGAAAATGGAAGGGGGAGAAAAAGACTTTACTTTGAAGAAGACTGCTTACATGAGACAGATTGTGGCATCATTCTGTCAGACTAACTCTAACCTCCTAACTGAACTGTTGAGAGATTCACTCTTGTGGGTTAAATGTTCCTTTTTTTTTAAGTGATTGGTGAAAAGAAATTATAATCCCTATTGCTAAAAATTGTATAGAATTCTGCACACATGCAGGGAATGGTCAGCCATGTTTGTTCCCTTACTGATGCACAGATGTTAAAGAGACAGTCTCCCTTTTATTGAACTATGTGGACAAGGTATAAAAGCTTCTAACTTTGATGCCAAGAGTCAGATAAGTAAGTTGGTTTCAGCCACTGTGGAGAACACCTGTTATCTTCTGTCCTTTGTGAACAATAGCAAGCTGCTCACAGTAAAAAAATCAAAGATAAGGCACTCAAGGTATCAAGTTTGTAAAAAAATTGTCAGTGAAGGATTAAACCAAGAAGGCTAAATGTTTTTTCATTGTTCATGTGTTCGGAAGTTAATAGGAGCAGAATTAGGCCATTCAGCCCATCAGGTCTACTCTGCCATTCAATCATGGCTGATCTATCCTCCCCTCTCAACCTCATTCTCCTGCCTTCTCCCCATACCTCTTGACACACGTACTAATGAAGAATCTATCCATTTCCACCATAAAATATCTATTGACTTGGCCTCCAAATCCGCCGGTGGCAATGCATCCCACAGATTCACCACCCTCTGACTAAATAAATTCCCCCTCATCTCCCTTCCAGAGGTATGTCCCTTTTATTCTGCGGCTATGGCCTCTGTTCCAAGACTCTCCCATGAGTGGAAATATCCTCTCCACAGCCATTCTCTCCAGGCATTTGTATTGTTCTCATGGAGTATTTTGGTTTTATTAGGAAATGATCAATTCATTTATTCAGTGCCTGATGCTTTTTTGTTTAAATTAGAATCAATGGAAAGATTCAGCATTGACTCATTAAAGTTGTTTTCAATGCACTGCATCAGAAGACAAACCAGCAGTCTTAGACTAGTTTAGTTCCTAATTTAAGCTCATGGAGAAATTGTCTCCAATCGGCAAATTTGGATCAGCCATTCAGTAGCTGCAACACTTGATATTTGCTCCTATTGATTGCAAGGAGCTAAATATCGGGCACTGCATCAAGCAGGCAACCAACATAAGACCATCTCTTTTATGCCATCAATTCAGATCAAGTTCAACCGTACTCTTTCTGTAGAGCCAGGATGCAGGAATTCAACCTCAGTGATTAGTATTACACATGCCACATGGCAAGTGTCTACGGATTGTACTCTACTCCTGAAATTTGATTCCATTGAGGTCGGGTTGGTTGAGGTACATTCTGCAGATGGTCCCGTATTCCACATTTGGTGCTTGCAGTCAGGGATGCATTCTGTTGGTCTCCTGTTGACTTACCATCTGTGACTGTATCACAGTGTGTTTGTTCCCTGCACTTGCAGCAGCAACAGGTCCCTTCACTCCTGGTGAGTTTGAGTTGAGTTTATTGTCACATGTACCGAGGGACGGGGAAAAGCTTTAGTTGCGTGCTAACCAGTCAGCGGAAAGACAAAACGTGATTACAATCGAGCCGTCCACAGTGTACAAAGGGAATAACGTGAATAATGTTTCGTGTGATATAGTCCAGTAAAGTCTGATCAAAGATAGTCCAAGGATCTCCATTGAGGTAGATAGTAGCTCAGGACTGTTCTCTAGTTGTTGGGAGGATAGCTCAGTGATAACAGCTGGGAAGAAACTGTCCCTGAATCTGGAGGTGTGTGTTTTAACACTCCCATACCTTTTGTCTTTTTGGAGAGGGGAGAAGAGGGATTGGCCAAGGCATGACTCATCCGTGATTATGCTGCTGGCCTTGCCGAGGCAGCGTGAGGTGTAAATGGAGTTAATGGTAGGGAGGTTGGATCCAGATCCAGCCTGAAATTATTGATTATTGAGGCACGTGTCACGGATGTGGATCAGCTCCATGGGTCGTAGACGCAGCTTCTTGGCAAACAACAACGTTTTAAGCTTCAAATGTAATAACCAACAGGG
The DNA here is from genome assembly GCA_035221665.1 of Okamejei kenojei. NCBI lineage: Eukaryota > Metazoa > Chordata > Chondrichthyes > Rajiformes > Rajidae > Okamejei > Okamejei kenojei. The sequence goes on from CM069153.1 coordinate 39,204,215, forward strand.
GAAAGGTGTTGCTCAAGTAACTCAGGCTTCCTTCAGGCTATGTGTCTGTTATTTTTAATTGCAGCTTCATTCCACAATGGCAAGCTGACTGCTGTTTAAAGCAGCAGCTGGGTTTATTGCCTCCTGCGCTCGCCAGTGCACAACTTTCCACCTGTTTGCTTTAATGGACAGGAAAATCAGGCTGCAGCGAGCAGAGAGGCCTGCCTGGAAGTCTGCATCGCAGGCGAAACGCAACCTGAAACCACAGAAATCAGAACCAGAAGCAGACAGGGCTGCCGCTGCACAGCAGGCTGGTTGCAGAGTGAGCAAGAATGAAAGGTCCCATTTCAGGTCGGATAACGAGCTGGAAACTCTACCTTACATGAAAGTACCTGCTAAAGCGGCCACTGAGAGGGGCACACTCATGCCAGTTTAAACAGGGCCAGTGGGGGAGGGATTTTGCTGCAAGCATAGTTCATAAACTTTCCTTTCATAGAGTCATATGGAGATACCCATCTTAGAACCAGGCCATTCACCCGGCCCTGTCTATGCTGACAATTGAGTGCTCATCTATGTTAATCCAATTTATCAGCTTTCATATGTGATATGAGCAGAATTAGACCATTCGGCCCATCAAGTTTACTCCACCATTCAATCATGGTTGATCTAACTCTCCCCGTTAACCCCATTGCCCTGCCTTCTCCCCATAACCCCTGACACCCGTACTAAGCTGTGACGATTCAAAAACTCACTACGATGTTTCTTAAAAGTTGTGAGAGAACCTGCCTCCGCCATCCTCCCGAGCAGTGTGTTCCAGATTTCATCCACCCTCTGGGTGCAAAAAAAATGTCCTCAGATCCCCTCTCACTCCTTACTGCTCACGTTGATCCTCAGTTCCCACGTCTGAGAGATCTCAGTTGCACTGACGAGCTGTGTGTGATTTTTGAACTCCATGCAGCAACTTCTGAAGTTGGGCTGGAACTGCTGAAGGAAGCAGTGGAGTGGTTGGGATGGGCAGAAGTGTGCAGGTCTGACACACACACACAGGCCTCCTCTCTGGTTTCCTCTCACCACTGTCGTGTATAGTAACAAGCGGTGACTGAGAATAGTGGTGACGCCAAAAATTTATTTTCCAAGTGAGAAGTTTGTCAACCAGAAGCCAAGGAACTTCCTTAATGATCTAAAAGAGCAGATATATTAATCAAGGGGCTTTGCAAATCCTGATCTCATTATCACTTACATTAAGAGAGGGGAGTTGTGAACTTTTTGAGAATGATTCATTCAGTGGCATGGCCATCGCTGCCCATGCAAGTGATTATTCACTCTAATGAAATAGAAAAAAAATAGTCCCCTCAGGTGAATTATTATGTAATGAGTGCCAGCTGCATCTAACATTGCTGAATTAATTCAATCATCACCACACTCCAATAAACCTAGCTCCTAATTCAGGCAGATTCTTTACAGCAGTGAAGATACATTTGTAGAAAAGGGTTTACACCTGCGATGCTCACAAATTTAGGGTTGCTTGAAAGAAATGAGGTCCTTCACATCAATAGCTCTATCTTCTCCTGCCTCCTTGTTCCTCCCACCATACCAACTCACGATCTGTCCATCTTCATCTTCTTCTACTTCTTCTTGCGAATGAAACATAAATAAACCAAAGGAATAGTTAGATCTCAAGTCGGGTGTTGAGCAGCCAGGTTGTTGTCTCCCTGGTTGGTGTCTGCCAGGCCCTGAGCTCCATTTGGTGGGTGGTAGAGCGGGCTCCCAGAGATTACATGGTTGGCTGTGTGTTGTTCTGCTCCTCATTCACAGGCTGGGCACTGGCGGAACCCCCATCTCCACATGCTGGCATTGAAACGCCCAACTCCAGTACGAAGCCTGTTGAGCTTCACCCATGCTTCTCTGAGGAGGTCAGACCCTGGACAGCTTTTATCTGCAGTTGTGTAATGGAGATGAGGTTGCCTTCCACTCCTGTGACCACTTGGTTTCCAGTGTGCTTTTGTCTCAGTTGGCTGGATGGATGCTAGGAGTTCATCTTCATCTTAAAGCACATATAGGAGAAGAATGGGTGTGATCTGAACTGAGACACCCCCCAAAGGTAAAATTGTGAATGCCCTTGTATCCCCCCCCCCCTCCCCCCAGTGAGGTGGGCTGAGAGGAGTAACAGCCGAGAATCTTTGTGTTTCCTGCTCCATAGATCAGCAGATCAGCCCACAGATGCATAAGCACACAATCACTGGATTACAGGCCATTCCCTGGTTACAAATACCTGAGTTACAGACACCTGTACATACAGACGAGCTCCCGTAATATTATTAAATTCAAAGGTCTGGCGTACATAAAGTTGTTTGTTCCTACAGGCAGCGGAACTAGTTTCCTCTCACTCCACTTTCAGTAATTAAAGGAGAAGAATTAGGCCATTTGGCCCACCAAGTCTACTTTGCCATTCAATCATGGCTGATCTATGCTTCCCCTCACAACCTCATTCTCTTGCCTTCTCCCCACAACCCGTGACCCCTTTGTTCGTCCTTATTAGTCTTATGTGCTCGTAATGCCATTTATTACAGAACTCTGGAGGTATCGAATGATATTTTGTGCATTTTCTAACATGGACAAAAACAGAGCCCATTTGTTACTCGGGGATGGCCTGTAGTTTGATATTATGTACCATTAATTCAACAAGGAGATTGCAAGAAGTTTGAAGTATAACGAGTTGTTAGCGTTATGATTGTTTTACATGGAGCTGCTGCTACTCACTTGCAATGAACCAACATTTACCATCACCCTTCCTGTCATTAAATTAACTCCTTCACTGTTTTCAACTGAATATGAAGGGGTTATCCTTACTGTAAAAAAAACAATGACCAAGTGGTGTTAAGTAAATGTGATTTCTAAAGCAAAAGGATCCAAAAAGATATTTTACACAGCGTTAAAATAAAAAAAACGTTCCCTGGCTGGAACTTGGCACCATGGAAACAAATCTACCACTGGCAAAGCCAGAGTAGAAAGATGATTTTAAAGAAAAAAACAAACTAACTATAAGCACTTAAGCATTGTTATCAATCATGGAAGAAACAGCTCTAAGTCAAGGACAATCGGTGTGAGGAAGTGGGTTTTCCTTAAAGACCTTTCAAACTATATAATTTCTATTTTATTGGTGAGCAATGCTTCATGGGTTTAATCTTGTCCTTTGTCTTGTCCCACTTCTCACTGGAACTGCGTTCAGGCAGTGGAAAGAAAATCCAGGCTGAGTGTTTGTTAGAAGCTGAGCTTATGTGGTTGAAATTGGGGAGGGACCATCAATTTATCTTGTAAAATGCAAACGTGAGCCCTCAGCTTAATCTTCAATTGGCTGCGTATCGGCAAATCTGTGGCCATAATGGCAGCGAGGAATGAACTGACGATAAACTGCCAAAACTGGGTTATTGGACTGAAATCAAATTCTATTGTGAAAGTGGAAATAACAGTGGGATTGTTAAACGAAAAAGATTAGCTGTGCAGGGTGTCACATTGTTAATATTTAACTGCTGGAAATCCTGTGGCTGCATTGTACAGGGTACCAGCTCTTGTCTCTCTTCCTCAAGGTTGGGAAATTGTCCCACTGCCGTCTTTGTGTGTGTTTTACAATGATTATCGCAATGATTTTCTAGAAAGGTCAAACAACTTTGGAAAGGTTTTAGCAGTAGACTTTATACTGACTGTTAATGATGACACCTTTGTGGCATTTAAATAGAAGAGGCAATGTCATCCTAATGAGGGAAGTAAAGTTGGGACAATGTTTTATTTTTGCACTCTGGTTGACATTGTAAAGGTGCCTTGTGGTTTTGTCTACCGTTTGCCACATGCGCTTTATGGTTTCCGAGATTGAATGAAAGTAAAGGCTTTGTCCACTCGCACTCCCTTCCAGCTTTAGTATTTCTTAAAAATCCACATAGTAATGATAAAAGGGATACTGTCTCCATCATAAAGATCACAACCACAGTTTACAAAAGGTGTTTTAAACTTTGAGTCCATTGTTGTTTGTTCTTGCAGGTTATCAATGTAATATTTCATTATCGTTGCTTTGAAACACTAATCTGTTGTAAACGTTTTTAATATCACAGTCGCAACTCAGTTCTTGGGGATTTATTTCTATATTTTCTTACAATGGTTTTAGGTGAACAACCTGCAGAGAGAGGCTCCACAGAGGTACCATGGTTTCAAACAGTGTGCCATGTTGCAGAAATTCACCTTGGTTTCTATTTGTTTCCCATAACATGGAAGGATTATTTGAGTTTGCCTGTTTATATATCAAAAAAAATGTATTTAAGATAAATTGCAGCTTGTGTTTCTTTCGTGTGGAGACTAACCTTTTGGCCTCTGAACTTTCACTCGGTGGCCATTTTGCATATAGACTGGTGCGGTGTGACATCACCATCACATATCCTGTATTTGCAATAGGTCAAACTCATCAATCAGCTGGGTGGTTTTAGTGAAGGACAGGCCACTCTGATTCCATAGCAACAGCTGGGCAGTTTAGTGAAGGATGGGCGACTCTAGTTCCATAGCAACAGCTGAAAGATAAAGAGAACCAGATCCCCATGCTGCTTGGGGCTCTTTCAGATATCATGAGTGAAGACCTTTCACGTGAGAACAAATAACAGGATTTTCTTCGTCTTTTTTTCCCCCTTAACTTAAACTGTATATTATTCCTGGGCAAAATTATTATTGACCTTTTTTTTTTTGTCTGTAAAGGTCAGAGGTCATCTCGAGATGTAGCTTTGTTAAGGAATTTCTGGCTCGCGAGTCGGATGTTTGTGCATTTATAAGACGTGGTTAGGTAGATTCGTCGCAGGTGACTGGATTAAAGTAGAAAGAATTTTAAGATGCGTGAGTTGCATAACCTTTCAAGTTGCAACTTTTGAGCAAATATGTTGTAATATTAAAATAAAACGAGGTGGATTTTACTGTCCATTGTTATCTGAGCCGATCCGAGCCGGCTCTGTTACTTGGTGCAAGAAATTCCCTCGCTTGTTGTGCATCACAGAATTTCCTGTCACATTCTGTGCTTCAAATCGAAGGGAGAATTTTTCTTTAAATTAGAAAAAAGGCAGTGCTAACTTTGGGGACCCAGCCCTTTGTCAGAGTTAGGGTAGCCCTGCGTTAAAGGTTTAAAAGGATGTGCGCAGAGCACCATATCCTAACCCCCTCCCCCCCGACTCCTCCACACCATCCCTCCCTCCCCTCCCTCCACCCCCCCTCTCCAAACCCAATCTGAGATCTGGCTGCCTTCCATCTGGTACTTGATGTGATGTGAGCATTGGACCAATCTGCTAGGCATTCTGTTACCTATTTTTGTTCAGTCCAGTGACACAAGTGCAGTACTACTTGCTCACTGCTGGCTGGGATTTTATTTGCTTGTAAAGTAAGACCTTCTGGGGACTGGAATTGTGATGCATCGTGCGAAAATAAATGGGCAAGAGAGGCGCGGGCCCGTCTGAGACTTGCTCAATAGCGTTTTAATCCTACAAGGAGAAGTTTTAAAAAAAATTATACAATAAAAAAAACTACAATATTACAGAGTTATTTACTAGATATTAAAATATTTTGAAACTGAAAACCCAGGAGAGCTTTTTTTTAAGCTTGTTGATTTTTTTTATTTTGTTTTCAGTTTTTTTTGTTGAAATGGAAGGAACTGTTATTCTAAAAAAAAAGTGTTTAAATGTAGTAAAAACCCTATTGTAAATGTGTAAAGTATGACTATGGTCTCAGTTTTTGTGTAAACACTAAAAAAATAAGTTTTATGGACACAATCTCTATGTAAAAGCATTTTAGTATTAAGATTTTTATAGATAACTTGGCTTCTGAATAAATATTTTAAAAAACAGGTTGGTCATGTGTGTGGTTACTCAGTGGATATTGTCCAGGGGGGGTTTAGCGGATGCGTTTTGCTTGATCCCTCATTTATTATAAGATTCAGCATGTAATTAACATCAGTCTGCAAGTTGCTTAATGCCTACACTATAGTTGGCAACGTCGCATTCACAAGACACTGGTTTCACCACAGAGGATGCATAAATTGAAGTGCATCAGGTTAATTCCTGTTTATTCTGCTCAAAGGTTATATAATGAAACCGGAATCCAATGTGTCGGGGGACTAAAGTCCTCCACTCTTTAACTATCCAGGTCTCCTTGACAACAAGGATGTTTAGCCTAATGGTTAAAGTACTGGGTTGGCAACTGCAAGCCTGGGGCATTGAGCTAGAGCTCTGAGTTCGAATCCCACCAAGGCATCTTGGGGTTGTTCTGAAGAAGGGTCCTGACCTGAATCACTTTAAGCACCCTTGTGTGCAGTGGAGCAGCGATAGAGTTGCTGCCTTACAGCGCCAGAGACCCCGGGTTCGATCCTGTCTAAGGGTACGGAGTTTGTATGTTCTCTCTGTCACCACGTGGGTTTTCTCTGGGTGCTCCAGTTTCCTCATACACGTCCAAAGGTTTTGTAGGTTAGTTGGCCACAGTGCTAGTGCGATAGTGCTAGTGTATGCGATCGCTGGTCGGCAAGGGCTCAGTGGCCTGTTTCCTCACTGCATCACTAAAGTCCAACTGTAGTGCAGGGAACGTACCAAAGGCAAGTTGGATTGAAAACAATGGTTTTCTCTGGTTTAAAATATATTTTACCTAGAAATTCAACTTCAAAGAATGCACTAAAAAACCATTGCAGCACAGAACTAATGTTTCTAAGTCTTTGTGAAGGCATATGGATAATATTTTTGTAATTTCTCTGCCTATTTCTTATTCCTTGATATAATGTTTTCTGCCTCGTTTAGTAAGATACCTACAGTTATTTTACCTAATTGTTTTACATGTCTACAGAAACAACCGATAGTTGTTTTCTTTAATGCCGCTTGCTGCCATGCTCAATTATTCTATTTTCCTTTTGCTTATCAATGATGTGGATCTCCATTTCTGATCTCGCCGGGGTGATATTGTTTTGGAGACATTATGAGCTTTAGCCTTTGATCTAATTCTATCTATCATTTCTTTTCGTAGCCACAGTTGGACCGCTTTTCCTGTTTTTGTTATTTGCCTTGTGAGGGATGTACGATACCTGTAAAGTTAGCTGCCGCAAACTTTGTTCAGTTCAGTTTAGTTTATTGTCACGTGCACTGAGGTAGAGTGAAAAGCTTCTGTTGCGTGCTGTCAAGTCAGCCGGAAAGACAATACATGATTACAATCGAGCCATTTAAACTGTATAGATGCATGATAAGGGGATAACGTTTAGTGCAAGGTAAAGCCAGCAAAGTCTGATCAACGATAGTCCTGAGGGTCACCGATGAGGTAGATAGTAGTTAAGGGCAGCTCTCTGGTTGTGGGTGGATGACTTAGTTATCCCGATAACTAAGAAATTGTCCCTGATTATGGAGGTGTGCATATACACACTTCTATACCTTTTGCCTGATGGGAGAGGGGAGAAGAGGGAGTGGCCAGGGTACAACTCGATTATGTTGGTGGTCTTGCCGAGGCAGCGTGAGGTGTAAATTAGAGTCAATGGAAGGGAGGTTGGTGTGATGGTCTGCACTGCGTCCACAATTCGCTGCCATTTCTTGTAGCTTCATTTTAACGTAGCTTCACGGTCGACCAGAACAAGCACACAGGTCATGGCTTCGCAGTTTCTTCAGATTTAATAGCCTGGTCTGAAATTGAGTCAAATCTCTTTCAGTTTTTTACATATTCTTTCAATTTATGACCTCTGTTCCCCAAAGGCCCCTTAATTTACAGATCATCATTTAATTCTTTATCATTGCGCAAAAATGGATCCCATATGGCTGATCGCTCTTTGGCTACTCATCTTAGTGATTTAGAAGAACACTTTTTGAACATTCCGCGTCTTCCTGTTATTTGAACATTATCTTCATGTTACTGCTCACGTCTCCCGTATAGCAGTATTGCCCGTGTTACACATGGGTTGGATGATCAGCCATGATCATATTGAATGGCGGTGCAGGCTCGAAGGGCCGAATGGCCTACTCCTGCACCTATTTTCTATGATTCCATGTACCTCTAAGTTTCGGATTCATACTGCGGGCCCTGTTACCCGCATGGTTTGTTGCTCTTTTGCACTTCCTCAAGAAGATTTTCTTCCAAGCTACTGTTTTCTTTTTGTCCTTTGACAACCTTTAACCCGTTCATGAATATCAAGCCTGCTCTGCCGCTTGTCGGGATTGTGGGGAAAGGGACTGCGGGTGCTGGCACAGTGTATACTGAAGATAAACACAAAGTGCTGGTGTAACTCAGCGGGTCAGGCAGCATCTCTGGAGTGAAAAGGAGGGGCGACGTTTCGGGTGGGGTCCCTTCTTCAGAGTCCAAAGGTGATAATGAGTGGATACAAAGTGAAATTAAGCAACTAGTGGGACAACTAGGGTGGGGTGGGGGAGGGACGGGGAGAGATGGGGGATGCAAGGGTGACTTGGATGTTAGGGAAATCAATATACATACCTCAGCACTGATGGACTTTGTTACCAATCCCAATACTGTTAACCCCCTGGCACCCACTGAGATACAATAGCGTCATCATTTTCCCGTAGGCTGGAGCACGGAGACCATTGGTGTCGCTTCATGGCCACCCTGTTTAAACCAGCAAATATTTGAGTAGAAGTTGGGAGGACATGTTGCAGTTGTGTAAGACATTGGTGAGACCGCATTTAGAGTATTGTGTTCAGTTTTGGGGCACCATGTTAAAGGAAAGATATTGTCAAGCTTGAAAGGGTTAAGAGAAGATTTACGAAAATGTAGAGGTCTGGGCGATAGGGAACGGTTGAGAAGGCTGGGTCTCTATTCCTTGGAGCACAGGAGAATGAGGGGTGATAATTATGGAGGTGTATAAAATCATGAGAGGAATAAATAGGGTGGATGCACAGAATCTCTTGCCCAGAGTAGGGAAATCGAGGTCCAGTGGACAAAGGTTCCAGGTGAAGGGGAAAAGATTTAGTAGGAATCTGAGGGGGAACTTTTTCACACAAAGGGTGCTGGGTATATGGAACAAGTGCCAGAGGAGGTAGTTGAGGCTGGGACTATCCCAACGTTTAAGAAACAGTTAGACAGGTGCATGGATAGGACGGGTTTGGTGGGATATTGACCAAATGCGGGTAGGTGGGGACTAGTGTAGCTGGGACATGTTGGCCGGTGTGGGCAAGTTGGGCCGAAGGGCCTGTTTCCACACCTTATGACTCTATGACTAACTGGGCACGGGCCTTTCTTGTGCACCTGACGAGATGAATTGCTGGATTAACCTGGTGAGCTATTAAAGGCATCTCTCCATTATACTTTCTTTCTAGCACGCCCGGTTGCTGTAATTTGTTGTTCACCATCCTTCCCTTTTTAGATAGCGATCCAACCAAAAATAAATCAAGTGTAAAATACAATTTACACCATTGGCTTAAAATGTAACAGTGAAAGTAACAATCTTATGTTCAGAGCATTGATATGTGCTGGCAATTTTTAATATGCCTTCTGCTGTGCACAGTTCTGATAACTAAAAGCATACAGTAATTAAAGCAGATTAAATTAATTATGATTCCCTTTCTTTCAGTAGCCACTGTCAATAGCATTCATATTTGTGCAGTAGCTAAACATGTTAAGGATGATATGTTCCCCAATGACCAGAATGCTGTAGTATTCTGAAATAGCATCTTTTTTTAATCCATAAAATAATTTTCAACATATAGCCACCGTAGATTTTTATTTTTTGACATTTTTGTTCTGAAGAAATTAGCTTTTCTTCACTCATTCCTCACCTCTGTTGCTTCATTCAGTTGACAGGGTCTCAGCAACCTTGGCGAGGTGGCAACCACTCAATAGTTCTCCTCCAGCTGGCAGAGCTGCTGCCTCTACAGTGGTAGAGACCCAGTTTTGAGCCAGAGCTCGGGGGCTGTCAGCGTGGAATCTCGTCAAGTTTAGAGATACAGGGAGGAAACAGGCCCTTCGGCCCGCCGATCCGCACCAGCCAGCGGTCCCCGTACACCAGCGCTATCCTACACCTGGCACCAACTGCAATCTTTACTGAAGCTAATTAATCTACAAAGCTCTGTGGGAGGAAATAGGACCACTCGGGGAAAACCCACAGGGAGAATGTACAAACTCCATACAGACTCCACCCGTAGTCAGGGTCCAACCCGGGTCTCGGGCGTAGTAAGGCAGCTACTCCACCGCTGCCCTGCTGTGCCGCCCACCTTTGCATGGTCTCCCTGTGACCACGTGGGCTTCCTCCGGGTGCTCCGGTTTCCTCCCGTGTCCCAGAGACGTGCGGGTTTGAAGGTTAATTGGACCTGTAAATTGTCCCTAGTGCGTAGGGAGTGTATGCGAAAGTAGGACAGCATAGACCTTGTGTGAACGGGGGTGATCGATGGTCAGTGTGGGCTCGATGGGCCGAAGGGCTTGTCTTCATGCTGCATCTCTAAACTCACCCAACATCACATTTCCTGCATATTACTGGATATTGAATGGATTTTCCTTCCACTTTTTTACACTTCTCCATAAGCCATGTGCTCACCTTTCAGATTCCTTGATGCCCTGGGTCCTAATGTTTTTGTATGTAGGCACTGTGGCAGAACACGAGGCAATGGCTATAGACCTTCATGTTCCAGAGGGCTTGATGTTTTAGTAGCAGAAAAGAACAAAGGGAGTATAATTAGCCTTCAACCTGAAGAGAAGACATACGTTCTGTTTAATTTCTTTAGTTTAGTTTAGCTTAGAGATACAGCACGACAAAGGGCACTTGGCCCTCCAACTCCGTGCCGACCAGAGATCCCCGCGGGAGGAAACCAGAGCTCCCAGAGAAAACCCACGCCATCTCCGGGAGAACGTACAAACTTCATCCAGAAGTCAGGATCAAACCCGGGTCTCTGGCGTTGTAAGGCAACTTACTCTGCTGTTGTACCAATGTGTCGCCTGAGACTACCGAAATACACTGTGCGAAGGGGAGGTTCGCGTGAAGGGGACGGGGAAGTCAGGAACTACTTCAGAGGCACGAATGACACCTTGCCTCAGTGTTCGCTGAGCCCCATGTGAGACACAGTCAAAAGTAGCAGGCGTGGCTCCCATTCTGTAAGCTATCACAGTTGAGCCAGAAGTCAGGGTATTTGGATCGAAGATAGACACAAAATGCTGGAGCAACTCAGCGGGTCAGGCAACATCTCTGGAGAAAAGGAATGGGTGAGATCTAAGGGCGAAACCTTTAGACAATAGATAATAGACAATAGGTGTGGGAGTAGGCCATTCGGCCCTTCGAGCCAGCACCGCCATTCACTATGATCGTGGCTGATCATCCACAATCAGTAGCCCATACCTGCCTTCTTCCCATATCCCTTGACACCGCTATCTTTAAGGTGGACAAAAGTGCTGGAGAAACTCAGCGGGCGCAGTAGCATCTATGGAGCGAAGGAAATAGGCAACGTTTCGGGCCGAGACCCTTCTTCAGACTGAAGGGCTTCGGACTGTCGGAAGAAGGGTGTCGGCACGCTCCAAAGACGTACAGGTTTGTTGGTTAATTGGCTTCAGTAAAGATTGCAAATTGTCCCTGGTGTGTCGGGTCATGCTAGTGTGGGGGGTGATCGCCGGTCGGTGGGCCGAACGGCCTGTTTCCTCGCTGTATCTCTAAACTAAACTAAACTATGGAGTTGGTTAACAGGCTTTCAATGGAAGGAGGGAGGAAGGAGGAGGGGGGGGGGGGGGAAGAAGGAGGTGTTTGTGGTTTGAGAGCTCCTGTGAGAATCACAAGTGGTTACAGCATAGAAGGAAGCTAAACCGCCAGTTGAACCTGTGCTGGTTATGCATATAGTTAGAGCAACCAAGCACCGTTCCCTTTGATCATAAACGTGGGTGATTATCCGGCAGTTTTTTGCACGCTACAATCAAATCTGCCTTCACACTGTCCCTCCCACAGCATTCGAGACTATTGGTGCATGAGAGAAAAATCTATTTTTAATTTTGGTTATTTTACCCATCACGTTTAACCTACGTTCCTTTGCCCTGACACTTCCACCAACGGAAACAAACACTCTGCTCCCATTCTATCTACACCCTTCGTGGTTATAAATGCCTCTAGCAGATTTCCACACAGTCCCTCCTGCTTCAAGGGGACCAAACACCTACATGCAGACGCACGGTCTGAAGAAGGGTCTCGACCCGAAACGTCACCCATTCCTTCTCTCCAGAGATGCTGCCTGTTAGTCCAGCTTTTTGTGTCTATCTTCGGTTTTAAACCAGCGCCTACAGTTCCTTCCTACACACCACTATCTCTAACCCCCATTGGTGCATCATCCCTGAGATCACTTCAGCAAATCCTTTCTCCAAACTCGCCAAGATCCCCACATCTATCTTAAAGTCCTGGCCTCGCGAACAGAGTACGATATTCCAACTGTGGTTAGAGGACCAAAGCGTCATAAAGTGACTTTCTAGCTCTTGTGCCTCTATTTATAAAGCTCAGAATCTAATATGCTTTCTAACTACTTTCTCAGCATGCTCAGCCGCTTTCAGTGAACTGTGCTTTCACATCAGTTATTAAATTGATGTGCCGTTTGACCTCTGAAATCTCGGCCTATTTTGAAGAACAGCAAAGGAGTTTTTTTTTTTTAAATCATCGTGATGTATCTTCCACACTACAATTCAAAAGGCACAGCAATGGCTGCAAGGCCTTTTTGGATGCTTTGTGTTTGCATAAGGTGCTATATACTGTGAATGTAGGTCGTTTAACCAAATGTAGTGATCTTGAATGTGACTAAATCCCCCTTTCAACCCTGCAAGTCGTCCTCTGTGTAGTCACCAGAGATGAGGCCACTAACCCCCAGAAACTGTGCACCGTGACTGGTACATTCATCATTACAATCCAGAACACCTTCCTTGTTAGATTAGCACTCAAGCTTTTCAAGGTGGACTATTTTTTAATCTACCATTAATCAAAAAAAAAAAAAGACTCCTGGTTTACAGGAAGTCTTTCAGAAGCCCCGTGATGGTGGAGTGGAAGGTTATTTTGTTGTTGAAGAATAATGTAATTGTTATTTTAAATGGGCTTGCATGAACACAGCAGTTAGCGTGCCTGTTGCACCTTTCAAATAAGAAGCCTTAAAGGGTTCTACATTTTGATGAAAAATCTCCTTCAACTTATAGCAACAGGAGAAAAAGATTCATTTTATTTAGTTTAGTTGAGAGATACAGCGCAGAAACAGGCCCGTGGGCCCACCAGGTCCGCGCTGACCAGCGATCCCCGCACACAAACACTATCCTACACACACTAGGGACAATTTACAATTTAACCAAGCCAATTAGCCTACAAGCCTGTATGTCTTTGGAGTGTGGGAGGAAACCAGAGCACCCGGAGAAAATCCATGCAGGTCACAGGGAGAACGTACAGACTCCGTATAGACAGCACCCAGAGCCAGGATGGAACCCGGGTATCTGCCTCTGTAAGGCAGCAACTCTACCGCTGCACCACCCATGCTGACCTGGAAGGTCAAATGAACAGTTCAGATATATTATTACAAAGCTGTTCACTTCCATAATTTTTAGGAAAATGGAAAGGAAAATGGACTGTACCAACAGTAAATTGTTTTCCTTGATTACAGACCTGCGAGCCGAACATCAGTAGAAGAGAAGGTATTTGAAAAAAAAATCTAAGATTAGTGCTCACTTGGGAAAGGCAATGTTTAATCAGAGATGGCCAGCATGGCGTTGTCAAGAGCAAATCTTGTCAGAGCAATTGTTCAATGTAATGACCAGGGCAGGGCAACTGATGTGGTCTGTATGGACTCCAGTGCTGCCATCTAAAGGGTTTCACCTGGGACTACGAGGGGATTATATGGGGACCCCTTTTCACCCACAGAGCAGTGGATACATGCTGGATAGAGTGGTGGAAGTTGAGTTGCTGGCAGCCTTTAAGAGGTGTCTAGATGAATACTTTGATCACCTAGGCATAGATGACTGCAGGCAAATGCTGGGAAATAGAATTAAAATGAAGAGCTGCCTTCTAATCAGCATGGGCAAGGTGGGCTCAATGGCCTGAATCTGCGCCGTCTCTTTCTATGGTTATTCATGGCTGCCATCTTAAGTGCAGGGGTCAGATAGAACAGGCAATAAATGCTGGTCATGTCAGCAATTTTCGCATTCTATCATCCAATAACATGATAAAATGTTATTGGATGGATAATGCAAGATCTGGCGCAGCGGTAGAGTTGCTGCCTAACAGCGTCAAAGGCCCCGTTCGATCCTGACTACGGGTGCTGTCCGTACGGAGTTTGGTCGTTCTCCCTGTGGCTGTGTGGGTTTTCTCAGGTTGCTCTGGTTTCCTCCCACACTACAAAGACGTGCGGGTTTGTAGGTTAATTGGCTTCGGTAAAATTGTAAAATTGCCTCTAGGATATTGCAAGTGTACGAGGTGATAACTGGGCGACGTAGAATCGGCGGGCCAAAGGGCCCTGTTGCTGTGCCTGTGTCTCTAAAGTTTAATGTCTATAAAGTAAAGCGCTCCTTGCTCTTTCAGTGTAGCAACACGAACACCAGCTGGATGAGGGTGCACCCTTGGCACTGCCAGTGCCCTTTGAGATCTACAAGAGATGAGGCCTCATGGCGACCAACCCTCTGATGTTGTTTCTATCTGTGAGGCGGTGCCTGGGCTCTGCTCCGTTCCGCACCTCCCTCAGTGGCGCGGCTTCACCTTGTGGAATACCCCGTTCCTTCCCGCTCCAGAGCACAGTTGCACAGGAGCCTCAAGGCACCAGCCAACAAAACATGCTTACAGCAGAGCTAATCAACCACGGATTCAAGGTTGTATACATGATAGCAGCTTGTTTTCCTTCCACCTCCCCATCAGTAGCCCACAGCAAACCGTACCTTCTCTACACCGGCGAGACCAAGCGCAGGCTCGGCGGTCGTTTTTCGCTGAACACCTCCGCTCAGTCTGTCTTAACCTCCCTGATCTCCCGGTGGCTCAGCACTTCAGCTCCCCTTCCCATTCCCAATCCGACCTTTCTGTCTTGGGTGTCCTCCATTGTCAGAGAGAGGCCCAGCGCAAATTGGAGGAACAGCACCTCATATTTCGCTTGGGTAGCTTACACCCCAGCGGTATGAACATTGACTTCTCGAACTTCAGATAGCCCTTGCTTTCTCTATCCATCCCCTTCCCCTTCACAGTTCTCCCACCAGTCTTACTCTCTCCATCTACATCCTATCTTTGTCCTGCCCCCTCCCCGACATCAGTCTGAAGAAGGGTCACAACCCGAAATGTCGCCCATTCCTTCTCTCCAGAGATGCTGCCTCACCCGCTGAGTTACTCCAGCATTTTATGTCTACCCACAGCAAAGACCTGCCCCAGTGAAAGCAGGAGGCCGCTGCTCTACCAGGGTCAATGGCTGGGTTGATCCTTCAACAGTCTACCTCCTCCCTAGTTGCCCTCGTGCTTTTAAGGTAGGTATGAAAAGCTTTGGGACTTTATTAATCTCTCGACTCTCTCTCAATAACCAGGGATAGATCCCGTGTGGTCCTGGGGATTGATCCACCTTCATGTTCTTCAAGAGCCTCAACACCCCCTCTTTCTTGATCTCAAACTGCCCTTGCATATTAGTATTCTGCACACTGACCTCACTGTCCCTCATGTCCTTCTCCTTTGTAAAAACAGATACAGAGTACTTGTTTAGTACTTTGCCCACATTCCCCAGACTCCAAGCCCAAATTTCCTTCATGATCCTTCTTCCTCGTCCGATCTTCTAAGATAGGCACAAAAAGCTAAAGTAACTCAGCAGGTCAGGCAGCATCGCTGGAGAAAAGGATCAGGTGACGTTTTGGGTCGAGACCCTTCTTCAGTCTATCTTCTCCCTGGTTACCATCTTGTTTTTAATTTAGGTATAAAATGCTTTGGGATTTTCTTTAAACCAATTTGCCAAAGCCATTTTGAGGCCCCTTTTTGCCATTCTAATCTTCTAATCACCCACTTTTTTCCTTTCTTCATATTCCTCAATGGTTCTGACTGCTTCCATCCTCTTAAACTTTGCATGTGCTTCCTTCATCTTTTTGGCCAATTTTACAACCTCTTTGGCCATCCTAGGTTCCCTTACTTTGCCATCCTTATCCCTCCTGCTGACTGGAACATGCCGGTTCTCAACTCCGATCAACCTGTCTTTAAACACTGCCACGTGCCAGATAACAGTTGCTGCCAGTGTGCTTTCTCAAGCTCTTGCTTAATAGGGTTGTAGTTTGCCTTGCGTCAATTTAGTACTTTCCTGCAAGGCCCAGATGCCTCCCTATTCAAAGCAATCTTAAAACCTGTGCAGAAACAAGGAACTGCGTATGCTGGTTTCCAAAATAAGACACAGAGTGCTGGAGTTACTCAGTGGGTCAGGCAGCATCTCTGGAGAACATGGATGGGTGGCGTTTCGGGTCGAGACCCATCTTCGGACTGATTGTGGGGAGAGGGGGGTGGGGGCGGTGGGAAGGAAAGCTGGGCAAGGCAGGTCAAAGCCCGGCAGGTCATAGATGGAAGCAGGTGAGGAGAGGTTTCAATGGGCAGTTGGATAAGAGACAGAGAGAAGGTGTGAGGCAAAAGAGTAAAACTAGAGGAAGGAATGTAGGTGGGGGGTGGAGGGGAGGAATAGGTGCATGCCCTAGTGGGGCACAGAGGAGAGAGATGAGGGGGAGAGAAAGGGTGGTGGGGGAAGAATGAAGAGGAGAAGGGGTTGTAGTTACCTGAAACTGGAGAATTCATTCATTCGGTTGGGATCATGGCTGGCCCTGTAAAGTTTGTTCCCATGTTGGAGCAGTGTCTGAGCACTGTTCTGTTCTATACTTACTTTTCCATTAGTGGCGCAGCTAAGACCGCAACTGCACTTTGTCCTGACTGTGCCATAATTGTCTGCTTAGTTCAGTTTAGTTTAATTTAGAGATGCAGGCGGGGTGGAAGATTGCAACCTTCACGTGGTCCGCCCTGTTTCGACTAATGCAATCAACTCGACGTGCACAAACGGAAGATCAAATAGAACAAGTTGTCCAACAACTTTAGGCTGTGCACGCCACAAGAAAGAAGAAGAAGAGGAAGAGAGATACAGGCCATTCGGCCCAGCGAGTCCGTGCTAGTCAACAGTCTCCGCACATTAACACTTGTTCCATACACTAGGGAGAATTTACATTGATGCTGAAGCCTGCAAGTAAGAATTTCATTGTTCTGTTTGGGAGATATGACAATAAAACACTCTTGACTCTCTTGACTATAACTCTGAATTAAGAAATTGACTTCCGTCATTTGGCTTAAAGCTGTTTTATTTTATGATTAAGAATGAAAAATATGCCCCTGAAAGAGTTGCCACAAGGTACATGATGTAACACTTTTGCTTTAACATTTGACTAAGTTTAGTTTAGAGATACAGCGCGGAAACAGGCCCTTTGGCCCACCGGGTCCGCGCCGACCAGCGACCCTCGAAAGATGAACTTACAAACCCGTACGCATTTGGAATGTGGGACAAAACCAAAGATCTCAGAGAAAACCCACGCAGCATCCCTGGCGCTGTAAGACTGCAGCTCTCATCGTGCCACCCTTGTAGAATATACATTTATTTGACTCTTAGTGTAACATAACAAATATATATATTTTCAAGAAATATAAAATCTGGTACTTTGAAACCATCAGCGACAATAACCTTCTCGGGGAATTCAGTAGGTCAGGCAGCATCTGTGGAGGTAAATTGACAGACAAGGCTTGGGTCAGGAGCTTTCTTCAGCTTCAGTCTGAAGAAGAGGGTGGCACGTTGGCGCAGCGGTAGAGTTACTGCCTCACAGCGCCAGAGACACGGGTTCAATCCTGACCACGGACGCACCCTGTACAGAGTTTGTACGTTCTCCTTGTGACCGCGTGGGTTTTCTCCAGGTGTTCTGGTTTCCTCCCACTCTCCAAACACCAGCAGGTTTGTAGATTAATTGGCTTTGGTAAAATTGCAAACTGTCCTTAGTGTGTGTGTGTGTGTGTGTGCGCAAGATAGTGTCAGTGTACTTGGATCAGTGGCGCAAAGGGCCTGTTTCCACGCTGTATCTCTAAACTAAAATTAACTAAAGGCTCCCGACCCAAAATGTCATTCGTCATTTCACTCCACGAATGCTGCCTGACACACTGAGTTCCTTGAGCTCTTAGGATTTTTGCTCAGGTTTCCAGCATCTGCAATCTTGTGTTTTGTTTCGTGTAGTTTAGTTTCGAGATACAGCGCGGAAACAGGCCCTTCGGCACTGACCAGCAATCCCCGCACACTAACACTACCCTACACACACTGGGGACAACTTTACATGTACACCAAGCCAATGAACCTACAAACCTGTACTTGTTTGGAGTGTGGGTGGAAACCCACACAGGTCACGGGGGAACGTATAAACTCTGCACAGACAGCACCCGTGGTCAGGATCGAACCTGGGTCTCTGGCGCTGTAAGGCAGCAACACCACCCCTGCGCCACCATGCCTTCATTAATGGAGGATGGATTGGCAGTTTGATATTTACATGCCTCTCTAGACCAAAGTGCTTTCTAATGGACCTTGTCCACTGCACATAAGCTGCTGATTGGAGGCTGGAGCCACCCAACTATTGCGGGCTTGGCTGTTTAGTGAACTAACAATGATCCCTTGAGCAGGCCTCAATTCAGGGTTGTAGCTGTTCGATGATGTTCCCACGGACCCAGACTTCAGTTGTCACACAACGTATTTATAGCGCATTCAGCTGGTCATATGTGTGTCAAGATAAAGATATCAAAGTATTTAAACTCCAGTCGGTGATCTACATTATGGAAGGTTACCCCAAATAAAATACTTTGCAACCGAACATTCCCCACTGAGGCCACCAAGATACCCTAATCACGTATTGCTTTGATTTTAGCCATCTGCCCATCACATCTAGTTTCATACCTCTGCAGGATCAGGAGGTAATTGCCAAAAGCAAATAAAAGCCCTTTCAGTCTCAAGAACGATGAATATCATGAAACCTTTTAGCCTTTCCCACCATGAACTTAGTCGTACATAGATCACGATTTTATTTTATATCTAGTTTTTTTGTGTGCTCATTTCAGCAGGGTGTTTGATTAACATACTACAAAATCACACTTGTCTTTTTTTAATTCCAGTGGAATGAAACACTTGCGCTTGGTCTCATTAGAGTGCGTTTTCCAACCATTAACTACTGAATGTCTTTGCAACAGTGTGGAAAGTCTCTCGTTTCACAAGAAGCCCAGTGCTATTGCCCTGCCTGTTTCTAATGTTTGTAGTCAGAGGGTAAAAATAGATAAATGAGCCAGTCCATACAACAGTCCTTAAGTCAGTTCCCTTTCACAACAATAAGTCTGTTTGATATATATATCCTTGTATTTTTGGAGTAAAACTGTCAGCAATATCCTCAGAGAGCAAGATGGCATTTATTCTGGTTTTATGCTGTTATTATTTTATGATTATGACAGACTGTTAGCCCCGGTGGGCAATGTAAACTTTAGGGGAGGGATGAGTAACGGTTCATTAAACATCCACAGCTGCACTTGATTAAAATTTATCACAGTTGGTTAACCATAGAAATAACTGTTTCCGCCTCTGACCTTTGCTGCGCTCATTCTGCTCACTGTCTCTGAGCCCCTTGCTTTGCATGAGGGGGCGGGCTCAACGGGTCGATTTTGTGCGTGCACGGTAACCTTTACGTTCCCCCCACTTCTGCTAAATGCAGCATTTGTGAAAAGCAAACTTCCTCGAATATCCAGGAACTCTACACTTCCTTACAGTTCTGAACTGGTGCATTCGGGATAAACGCAGGCATCGCTGCGCGGCTCAGAGGCGCAGCGGCATCGCTGCGAGCCCCACAGCGCCAGAGACCCGGGCTATCTCGATCTTGACTTTGGGTGCTTGCTGCCTGCGTGGAGTTTGTACCTTCTCCCTGTGACCCGCGTGGGTTTCCTCCGGGTCCCCCGGTTTCCTGCCTACATTCCGAAAATGTGGAGGTTTGTAGGTTAATTGGCTTCCGTACATTGCCCCTCGTATGTAGAGGATGCAAAAGTGGGACAACTTGGAACTAGTGTGCGTGTGACCAATGGTCGGCTCGGACCCGTGTACAGAACTGTGCCTTTTTCTGGGAATGGTGCTTGGGCAAGATTATTGTCCAGGTTGTCGCTTTCAATGGAGCACCAAGAGTGTTCCTGCTGGAAACATTTAAAGTTTAGATAACTTCTATGAAAGAGACATGCAGAAATCAGGTTCAGTTCCAAAACATATTTTCAACCTGCATGGTCTGGTGGATCAGGGCAAGAGCTCTCCATCAGGAAAGATTTGCATTGTGGAACGCCTTCTCAATCTGACGACGTCTCATTGTACTTTAGTGAGAGTGGTGAATCTGTGGAATTCTCTGCCACAGAAGGTAGTTGAGGCCAGTTCGTTGGCCATATTTAAGAGGGAGTTGGATGTGGCCCTTGTGGCTGAAGGGATCAGGGGGTATGGAGAGAAGGCAGGTACAGGATACTGAGTTGGATGATCAGCCATGATCATATTGAATGGCGGTGCAGGCTCGAAGGGCCGAATGGCCTGCTCCTGCACCTAATTTCTATGTTTCTATGTTTATTGCCAATCAAACCTTTGGGTGTGGAGTCACATAGGAAATGAAATGGTTAATTAGCACCCATGATGCTGCCAGTGTGCACCCTGTAAAGGCCCGAACCAAGTCCGCCAGGCCCTACGCAATCTCACATTTGCAAAACACTTTAACTCCCCCTCCCATTCCCACACTGAGCTTTCCGTCCCGGGCCTCCTCCACTGTCAGAGTGCGGCCAAAAGCAAAGTGGAGGAACAGCACCTCATATTTCGATTGGGCAGCTTACACCCCAGTGGTATGAATATCGATTTCTCTAACGTCAAGTCACCCATCTGCCCTCCCCGTCAGGCAAGCGGAGTGTGAAAATGCATAACTCCAGATTCAGGGAGAGTTTCATCCCAGCTGTTTCCAAGCAACTGGACTAGCGCACCTGACCTGCCATCTATCTCATTGGAGACGCTCGGACTATCTTTAATCGGACTTTACTCAACTTTATCTTGCGCTAAATATTATTCCCTTTATTCCATATCTGTACACTGTGGAGGGCTGACTGGATAATACACAATAATTGTAAATCATCCCTAGTGTGTGTAGGATAGAGTTCGTTGGTCGGCACAGACTAGGTGGGCTGAAGGGCCTGTTTCCGCGCTGTATCACTAAACTAAGCTAAACGCAACTAAACTAATTGTACCACATGACACATCAGTTAGAAAGTTAATTATTAGTGGATAAAAACAAAAAGTGGCGAAAATTGTCAGGTCAGACAGCATCTATAGAGAGAGAAAGCAGAATTAACTGGGGAATTAAATAGGGACTATTGACATCATCAGGTTGTTCTGGAACTTGCTGTTCTCTTTCACCGAAATGCAATTTTCCCGGCAATTCAATTAGCAATCTGATGAAGTAATTTAACAAGCTCTCAGAAAATGGATATTTGCAGTTATAAAATTATTTAATCTTTGCAAACAGTTTGACAACAAATCCGTCAACTCGCTTATTTCTGTAAGTGAAAATATTCACCTGAAACTTGTTTTTCCTGTTTAGTGGGATGATGAAAATGAATCACTGCCGGGAACCAGTTATCAAAGAAGCGTTACATTCTTGTGTCGAAAAACTGTTCTTTGCATCAGAACTGTAGCAGTGAAAGGAACAATCGGGGGGGTGCATGGGAGAAATGCAGCTCTACCCTTATACCGGGACGTGTGATTTAGTTTAGTTTAGAGATACAGCATGGAAACAGGCCCTTCAGCTCACCGAATCCGCACCGACCAGCGATCTCCGCACACTAACACTAGCCTAGACGAGGAACAATTTTTACCTATTCACCAAGCCAATTAACTTACAAACCTGTACCTCTTTGGAGTGTTGGAAGAAACTGACGCAGTCACGGGGAGTGCGTCCAAACTCCGTACAGACAAGCACTCATAGCCAGGCTCGAACCCGGGTCTCTGGCGCTCTAAGCGTTGTAAGGCGCCACCGTGCCACACTACATGCCGGATGGGTCTCACTTCTTTAAGTGATGGGTCATGGTTATGGCATCTACGAAGTTCCTGGAATTTCCTCCTCTTCCCAGGCATGTAAGGTTGACGCGCTCTCATTCCAAGGAGAGGGTAACAGTTGAGGTAGTCTTCAAAGTGCTCCTTTAAGTGAGCTCTGTCTTTGGAATGTGGGAGGAGACTGGAGCACCTGGGGAAACCCCATGCGGTCGGTCACAGGGAGAACGTACAAACTCCAGACAGACAGCACCTGCAGTCAGGATTGAACCTGGGTCTCTGGCGCTGTGAGGCAGCAACTTCATCGCTGCACCACTGTTGGCCCATCGAGTCTACTCCGCCATTCACTCATGGCTGATATATCCTTCCCTCTCAACCCCCATTCTCCTGTCTCCTCCCCATAACCTCTGACACCCGTACTAATCAACAATCTCTATCACTGCCTTAAAAATATCCATTGACTTGGCCTCCACAGCCTTCTGTGGCAAAGAACTCTGGTAGATGATAGGTGGCCTAGTTTAAGAAACACTTAAGACAGATACATGGATAGGACAGGTTTCAAGGGATATGAGCCAAATGTAGGCAGGTAGGGAAGGAGGATAGGTAGATATAACCAGATGGTGAATGGATGTGTAAGGTTAACCAGGGAGAAGACACCCAGACATGTTGGTGTGTGTGTGTGTGGGGGGTGGACAGATCAAAACAGATAGGGGAGGGTAGTGACTCTTGGTAATGAGGGAGGAGAGGAATGGGAAAGTTGAACAAAGGGAGAGAGGACCTGGGAAGACTGGCTGGTCAGGGAAATGAGCACAGGGGGTGTGGGTTAACCGAAAATTAAAATTCCAATGTTTGTACCATTTGGCTCAAAATGTTCATTAGAGGAGCGCTTCCCAGAGTTTGATGAAATCCTGCCTCAGGAGCCAGAGACTTCAGGAGTTTCCCATGACACACAGACATAAAAAGTAAAATTTAACCAGATGTAATAAGATTTAGATTTTATTTAGGATGCCCCGTTGCCACCTTCCCCTAGCTAACAATGGTCTATTCTACATTTTCCTTGATCTTTGTCCTCTCGTCTTCACACCTTACCCCTCTATATCGCTTTTGCCCTCTCCCCTGACTCTCAGCTGGAAGAAGGGTCCCGAGCCAAAGCGCCACCCAGGGATGCCGCCTGACCCGCTGAGTTACTCCAGCATTTTGTGCCTATCTTTGGTGTAAACCTGCATCTGCAGTTCCTTCCTACTCATACCCGTGACTCCCAACAGCCATCTATTACTCTGCACTTCCCATTCCCACGCTGATCTTCTGTCTGCGGCCTCCTCCATTGCTAAGAGTGAGGCCACACTCCCAATGGAGGAACAACACCTGGTATTTCGCTTGGGTAATGTCATACAACCTGACGTTAGCAACATTGGATTCTCCCATTATAAGCCGCACCCACGCACCCCCCTTCCCCCTCTTTCCTCCTCAGCCTCAGGGCAAGTGGTTGGACAAAGGCCAAAAGTATTAAAGTACAAAAATGAGAGATAACGTATCGTGAGACCAGGCAGGTAGATTGAGCAAAATGTTCTTTATTAGCGAAACAACACTCGAACTACACGTGTACTTGGTCAAGAATAAACGATCTAAGCTCCTGTCGTCGTGAGGAGCACGAGCTACTGAAAAGCCCGCGAATGAACCCCCCGGTCACCTGACGGTCCGGCCAACGACCAGGGCTCTGAATACACAGCTTCACCACTAGGTGCTGCTACATAGGAATAAAGGTACAAGGGTGGGGGGGGGGGGGGGGTTGGGGAATAGGGGAGAGGGGCTGGGGAAGAGGGGGGAGGGGAGGGGGGTTGGGGAAGAGGGGTGAGGGGAGGGGGGTTGGGGAAGAGGGGGAGGGGGGCTGGGGAAGAGGGGGCAGGGGAGGGGTGTTGGGGAGGGGGGTTGGGGAAGAGGGGGAGGGGGCTGGGGAAGAGGGGGCAGGGGAGGGGTGTTGGGGAGGGGGGTTGGGGAAGAGGGGGAGGGGGGCTGGGGAAGAGGGGGAGGGGAGGGGGGTTGGGGAAGAGGGGTGAGGGGAGGGGGGTTGGGGAAGAGGGGGAGGGGGGCTGGGGAAGAGGGGGGAGGGGAGGGGGGTTGGGGAAGAGGGGTGAGGGGAGGGGGGTTGGGGAAGGGGGGGGGGGCTGGGGAAGGGGGCAGGGGAGGGGTGTTGGGGAGGGGGGTTGGGAAGAGGGGGAGGGGGGCTGGGGAAGAGGGGGGAGGGGGGGGAGGGGGGTTGGGGAGGGGTGAGGGGAGGGGGGTTGGGGAAGAGGGGGGAGGGGGGTTGGGGAAGAGGGGGAGGGGAGGGGGGTTGGGGAAGAGGGGGAGGGGGGCTGGGGAAGAAGGGGGGAGGGGGGTTGGGGAAGAGGGGGGGGGAGGGGAGGGGAGGGGAGGGGGGGTTGGGGAAGAGGGGGGGGAAGGGGGAGGGGAAGGGGGAGGGGGGGGGAGGGGGAAGGGGGGAGGGTTGGGGAAGGGGAGGGGAGGGGGTTGGGAAGAGGGAGAGGGGAGGGGGGGTGGGGAAGGGAGGGGAGGGGGGTTGGGGAAGGGGGGTGGGAAGGGTAGAATTTTCCATTAATTAGTATGAAGCTAGAAGAGACCAGGGAGTAGAGGAGAAAAAGAGGGGGAGGGGGGGAGATGGGGGGTAGTTTATTGACCGGAAAGTGACGCTGAGGTAAAAGGTCAGTCTTGATCTTGTTGAATGCCCGAGCCACCCCAAGAAGTCGGAGAACATTCAGCACCTCCTGTTTCTTACATTGCTACGCTGTGTTCAAATTTGGTGGAAAAGATTTGCGCTCCAGGCTTGACGCTTGGCACGACTGCAGATTTATTCCAGGGTTAAGCAGGTCTCTTGTGAAGTCCCAGGAACGAGCCAAATCTGATTGGAAAGTACTGACAAGTCTCGGTCAGGGAATCCAAACACAACAGCCACAAACAGCTGGGGAATCTGCTTCTGGCCTCTGCACAGAATTCAACAGTAGAACACCGACCTGTGTAGTTTAGTTTAGTTTAGTCTAGTTTAGTTTAGAGGTACAGCGTGGAAACAGGCCCTTTGGCCCACCGAGTCCGCGCTGACCAGCGATACCTGCACACTAACACTATCCCACACACACTAGGAACAATTGTACCAAAGCCAATTGAGCCTACAAACCTGTATGTCTTTGGAGTGTAGGAGGAAACCGGAGAATCCGGAGAAATCCCGGGCAGGTCACGTATAGGATTGAACCCGGGGCTCTGGTGCTGTAAGGCAGCAAGGACATCACTGTGCCACCCATTTCAATTGTTGAAATTACCAATCTACATACAATCCACAAGCCCGTTCATTGCAAAGGAGATCTTATAGCTGGCAGGAAGAAATGGGAAAGTTATTTTGTGCATGTGGTAGTGCTCTGATTTAAACAAACTTTAAGTGCTCTTTCTTCGCCGTTTGTCAATGGGAAGATCGACGGGTTTGTGGGCTGGGGTTCCTCTGGCTTGCCTGCCTGTGCATTGTGCAAGACTCTGGCACAGTTGAACAAGTCGCTGGATGCTCTGTGGATGTACTCCGCCAACAAGTTCAGCCAGCTGCATCCAAACCAGGTGAACGGGGTGGCTGGGAGGCTGACGTGAGCCAAACCCAGACCCAAATCATTGCATTTGACCTGAGCTTGACCTAAACAGGCTGGCAAAAGAAAAATCGCAGTCAACGGCATAATTATGTTCAGATCACTTTTTGGATTGGAACGGACTGAATCCTTTGGGGAATCAATGCCTTGCTTGTTGTTGGAATCCTAAAACAAGCATACAATTTTTGGACTTGATGCCATGAAACAGTGTTTACAGGATAATTTTCATTGGCCTGAGTTAGTGAAACAATTCTTGGAATGCAACAAAATCTGTCCGGCCATTACAACCCATTTATTTCAACCAAGCCCGAGAATGTTTTTTTCTCTGGGGTAGGTTCAGAGAGCCATCGCTGACATATCTAATTGATGATTAATTCAAAAGCATTTCCTGGAATTGAAGGGGATATCATTTTCAATAAATGCAGGTCCCACCGCCGATTTTCCGGCACCCTTGGTTCCGGAGCCTTATCCGTTTTGCCGGACCAACAGGGGTAACAGCCTGGAAGAGGAGGCCATTGGAACCACATGGTCAGCCTCGGAAAAGTCGGCTATGGGCACAGGTCAGCCGGCTCTGGCCGGGCCGGAGTTCCAGAGCCCTGGCAGCCGGGAGCAAATTCGACCTGTCGACCGGCGCACAAGTCCCGATGAGGTTGAGATCGGCCACCTTCCCTGGCCCAAGTGCCACATTTGCAGGGGGCGGGAAGGGGTTCAAATAGTTTTGTCCGGATTAAAGGAGGTACCGGATCGCCAGTTGCCGGAAAATCTGATCACGTCACTGGCACTGGAATGGATTAGCATTTCTATTTAAATTCCTCTTTCAATCGTTCAAAGGATGCACTACAGTAGGATTCAGAGTCGAATGTCTCCATTGGGGCTGGTGTTTAGGAACGATAGGCTTTAGGAACCTGGTTGGCATCTTCATGCACAGATCACATTCCTAAATTCATGTAATCCATGTTATTCATGTTCATAAAAACGTCGCCTATCTCCTTCGCTCCGTAGATGCTGCTGCACCCGCTGAGTTTCTCCAGCACTTTTGTCTACCTTATTCATGGTAGAAACGTGGCATCCTGCCTTCTGAATCCTGCATTGCCTCTTCAAATCACTGCTTCAGTTTTGTACTGTTGTGCCTCCTTCACACGAGTGAGAGGGAGAGGTCTGAAACTCGCGAGGGAAAGAGGACGATCCAGGCTCTGTTTGCTGATGGTCTGAGGAAGAAACCAAATAAGGAAGATAAACCAAAGGAGAACGCAAGCGTCACGGAGAGCAAAACAAGCAAACATGAAATCAATCCACAAGTGCTTCCTCACTTCCTGGAATAGCGGGAACAAGTGCCTTGAAAGGGAAAAATGGATGAATGCAGAGAGCCCCTGGAGAGCTCGTCAGCTTTCCACAAACCATTTCTATGTGCCTCAACTCTCAGTAGGATCGTTTGGAGCAATTAAATATTAGTCCAAATTGAAGCCTTAAAATGCTATTAAGCTGAGAGTGGATTTGCACTCCGCTCCCATCCCCCCCACTGTATTTCCAGCGAGCTACAGGTTTCAGCATACGGCCCCTTGGTAATGCCTGCTCATGCAAGCACCGGTCACCTCAGATGGGTCAGCACTAATGTAATGATTGATCTTGTTAATAAGCTGCAACCACACAGAGAATGCTGGCTGGTTGGTTTTTGGAGTTCACAGATAATCCTTGGAAACTTCAGTTTGGTTACGTGGATTGAGAGCGTCACAAAATGGTCATTTGTACTGCCCCCTCTTCCTTTGCCGTCTTCTCCCCTTTTTGCAGGTCAGTTGTATTTTAACCGGTCTCCGCACTCGAATTAACATCAGCATTGCCCTGCTTCTCGTGAATGGAACCAGCCCGTGGCCTTTCCCAATGCATTTCTCCGTGTTTAGTTTAGTTTAGGTCGGAGATACAGCGCGGAAACAGGCCATTCGGCCCACCGAGTCCGCGCCGGCCAGCGATCCCCGCACGCTGATCCCCGCTATCCGACACACACTAGGGACAATTTACAATGATACCAAGCCAATTAAAGTGCAAAGCTGCACGGCTTTGGAGTGTGGGAGGAAACCGGAGCTCCTCCGTTGCCAGGAGAACGTACAATCTCTCTACAGACACCGCCCGTGGTCAGGATCGAACTCGGGACTCTGGCGCTATACGGCAGCAGCTCCACCGCTGCTCAGCCGTGCCGCTCAATGAAGGTTGTTGGCACGGCACACGCCTTGAAATGAAGCCTGTCCTTTACCGATTCCTCAGGGTTCTCTTTGCTTTTGGCTTCAAAATAGCACATGCATCTTGCCCAGTCTCGACCCGAAACGTCACCTGTTCCTTTTCTCCAGAGACGCTGCCCGACCCGCTGGGTTACTCCAGCTTTTTGCGC
>CM069153.1:39239757-39272257 GCA_035221665.1 Okamejei kenojei
CGCCCAAATACTCAGTACTCTGATTGACGAAGGCCAATGTGCCGAAAGCCTTCTTGACCACCCTAGCTACCTGTGACGCCAGCCACTTTCATGGAAGGACGCCACTTTCAGGCGACACGTTTCCGAATGAAATCAATGCATTGCGGCAATTAACGCACCGTATCTAATATCGAAACTGAACAAGCAGAATACAATCCAAGCGAGGTCACAATCCCGATTTATGCGCTGGTCTGAGTAAAACCATGCAATTACCAACCAGAAGCAATTGTGTTCATGCGTTGCATTGTGGTGGGAGAATGCTGTGACCCTTTCTCCTGCACTGTGATATACTATTGGAAATGTGGCTTATAGAACAATTTGGTAGAGGAACGGGCCCTCCTTTCCAAGCATGAGGTCTGGTTAAACTAATCTCATCTGCCTGCATGTGTTCCCTATCCCGCCATTCGCTGCATATCAATGTGGCAATCTAAACCCCTCTTGAACACCACTATCCTATCTGCCTCCACCACCACAGGCAGGCCCTTCCAGGCACCCACCACTCTGTTGAAAAAAACTTGTCCCGCATATCTATATATTACTAAAACTCTCATCTTGCCTGTGTGGGCGTGCGTGCGATTCATGCACTGAATTACGCCAAAACTGTACATGATAGCGCTACAATGTTTGGACCACCTTACTCATCATTGAGCTGTGGTGCGGTGTATCACGTTTCATTCAGATTTATGGTAATTTTACAAGTTATTCACATTTAAAACTTTTTAAATTTTACTTTTCACATAACTTTTCAGTGTGAAAGATCCAAATCCTTGCTGGCCCCGCCCACAATAATAATGCAATCACGGGACACTGAGTCCTGGCGGCAAGTAAAATCCAATTTTTTTCCTGGCAGCAATTTTTTTTAAAGTTTAAAATGAGGGAGGCTGAATAAGGGGAAATGACACAGTTGGGACTTATGGGTGAGTGGTGGAATATTGCATTGGGGGAACGGGTTGCGTTGGGGGAACGGGTGAGTGGTGAAATAAGCCTCCCATGGGGGCTATGGGTCAATGATGGAATATTGCGTTGGGGGACCAGGCCTCCCGTGTGACAGGGACCCAATGGGTCCCACGTGGTCTAGTCTCCTTTAAAATTTGCCCCTTTCATCTTAACGTCATGGCCTCTAATCTAAGACATTTCCACCCTGTGGAAAATAAGTTCTGACTGTCCACCGTATCTATACCTCTCATAATTATATATACTTCCACCAGTTCTCCCTTCAGCCTCTGAAGCCCCAGAGAAAACAATCTATTTGTCTAACATCTCCTTATAGCTAATATCTTCTAATCCAGGCAACTTTCTGATAAACTACTTCTCCACCCTTTACAAAGCCTCCACATCCTTCCTTTGGGCTTGCAGGTGCAAGGGAAGTTGCTACAAAGGGTAAATTTAAAGTGGAGTGGTCTGAAGCTGGTTTCCAGTGCCCGGTGCCTTGAGCTATGATCTGTTCAGGCATGTCTGCCACAACTTATGAACAAGCAAGTCTGTGCCTGAGTGCCCCTAACCCCACCATTCAGATCTGCACAATGCAACTGCTGGCCAGACTCCAGTCACAGGCAGTTGGATGCGATTGTGCATGTCTGGTGGCTTCCCTGTGTTAACCCATTCGAACAATATACAGAGCAAGAAAACTGAGCTTAGATTTTAATCCTTGTTATTATTTCAAAAATATTTTCCCAAGAAATTAACTCAGATCAATTCTAAGGCCCACATCTTTGATATTATGTGTAGAAAGGAACTGCAGGTGCTGGTAAAATGCCAAAGGTAGACGTGTGCTGGAGTAACCCAGCCGGTCGGGCAGCATCTCTGGAGAAAAAGGATGGGTGACGTTTCGGGTCAGGACCCTTCTTCAGAGTGAAAGTGGAGGGGAGGGAACTGGCGGTAGGAAAATGTTGAATATTATGTGCTGTGCAGACCTTCTAATCCTTGGGGGATGTTCAGACATAACCAAAGATACTAGAGGAGCTCCTCTAGTATCTTTGGACATAACAAGCAGTACAAGGGGCAAGGCTAATACTTCAGTTTAGAGATACAGTGCAGAAGCAGGCCCTTTGGCCCATCGAGTCTGCACCGACCAGCGATCCCCACACGTTAACACTATCCTACACACTAGGGAAATTTTTTATATTTATACCAAGCCAATTTTTACATTTATACCAAGCCATTTAACCTACCAACCTGTACGTCTTTGGAGTGTGGGAGGAAACCGAAGATCTCGGAGAAAACCCATGTGGTCAGGGGGAGAACATACAAACTCCATACAGACAGCACCCGTAGTCAGGATCGAACCCGGGTCTCTGGCGCTGTAAGCGCTGTAAGGCAGCAACTGTACCGCTGCGCCAGCGTTAACCAAAAACGGAAGAAAGATCAGAGAGCAGCTTTATTGTCAAATAGTGAAGGGACTGGAAAAGAGAAAACTGGAATAATTGAAATTAACGTCCAAGGGCAGGGAAAGGGCATAACTGCTGAGGGGAAAATCGAGGGCGTCTCAGGGATTCTACACATGAAGTGTGAGTAATGTACGCGGCAAATCTTCTGAGAGAGCAGCTGCGGCGAAGATATGTGAAAGCTTTTGTGGATTTACATTAGGAGGATTTTAGGATTTTTCTTGATCAAGGAGTTTGGATGAGACAAATGGTTTCTCCTCATCTGAAACTATCTTGTGAGTGACTTCTAAAGACTTGAAAACCTGACACAAGGCTTTGTCCTGCATAATGTCTTGAAAACATCTGTCTCCATGTTTCCATTTGAACGTCAGGCTGGGCTAATTTACTTCGGATGTAACTGTCTGTGCTGCAATTTAAAAGGATCCACTTTGAGAGCCTGAGGGTACAGCAGTAGACAATGCCGTGGAGAATGGCTCTTGGCTCAGGGGGGGGGGGGGGCAGGGGGAAAACATATCGTTTCTTTGGTTACTTGTGAACAAAACCTACCAGGGCAGTTTTCGTTTGGGAAGATCACTCGTGGGATGAGTGTCTTCCATTCAATTGTTCTATCTCTCCACATCACCGTCTATCTCTCTCGTTTCCCTTTCTCCTGACTCTCAGTCTGAAGAAGGGTCTGGACCCAAAACGTCACCCATCCTTTTTCTCCAGAGATGCTGCCTGACCCGCTGAGTTACTCCAGCATTTTATTTCTATCTTCGGAATGAGTATTGATTTATCTAATTTCAAGAAACCCTTGCATTCCCCCTCTCTCTCTCACTCTCCCCGTCCCTCCCCTGCCCCAGTCATCCTGCTAGTTTCACTGGTAGACAAAAGTGCTGGAGAAACTCAGCGGGTGAGGCAGCATCTATGGAGCGAAGGAAATAGGCAACGTTTCGGGCATAAACACTGACTTTTCCAATTTTCTCCCCCTCCTCACCCCACATCAGTCTGAAGAAGGGTTTTCGACCTGAAACGTTGCCTGTCTCCTTCGCTCCATAGATGCTGCTGCACCCGCTGAGTTTCTCCAGCACTTTTGTCTACCTTCGATTTTCCAGTACCTGCAGTTCCTTCTTAAATAACTGCTAGTTTCACTGATTGGTTCCCTTTGTTGTCACCTCTTCCACAGCCAACAATAGACCATTGTGGGCTCCACCTTTCTTGAGTCATCGGTGCGATTTGTTCTGGGACTTTTCATTCCTCTCATCTCCCTCTCCCCTGGCTCCCAGTTTGAAGAAGAGTCTCGTCCCGACGCGTCACCTATTCCTTTTCTCCACAGATGTTGCCTGACCCGCTGAGTTACTCCAGCATTTTGTGTCTATCTACATGGCTGTGTGAGAAAAATATTGCAGAGGCCAGAGAAGAAATAAAACAGTTAGTGCCTGAAATGCTCAGCAGATCAGGCAGAAATTGCACAGGGAATGAAAGAGTTAACTTTCAGAACCAAGTAACTGCTGATGCTAGAGTCAGTGGGTCAGGCAGCCTCTCATTTAAAAAAGGATATTCTCTTTTCTCCAAAGATGCTGTCTAACCTGTTGAGTTAAATCCCTGTCCCACGGCACGAGTTCATTCCAAGAGCTCTCTCGAGTTAAAAAAAAAATCAAACTCGTGGTAAGCACGGAGAATGAACGTAGCGGGTACGTCGGAGCTCGGGGACGTCTCTTAGCGCTAACGGCAGGTACTCGGGAAGACTCGCTAACGGCAGGTAAGCACGGGAAGACTCGTGAAGATTTTTCAACATGATGAAAAATGTCCACGAGAGCCCCGAGTACCGACGAGTGGCCATTACCGTAAATCTCCGAGTTCGAATCAGGGCAAACTCGGGAGAACTCTTGGAATGAACTCGTACCGTGGGACAGGGCTTTTACTCCAACATTTTGTGTCTATCTTTGGTACGAACCAGCATCTGCAGTTCCTCCCCACTCATTTTAACTGCAGATGCTGGTTTGCAAAAAAAGGCACAAGGTGCTGGAGTAAATCAGCGGGTCAGACAGCATCTCTGGAGAACATGGATAGGTGACCTTTTGGGTCGGGAGCTTTCTTCAGTCTGAAAAAGGGTCCCGACCTGAAACATCATCTCTGAGTTACTCCAGCACCTTGTGTCTGATAGAGTTAACCCACCTATCCTCAGATGTATTGTCCTCCATCAAATGTCACCATCTTGAGCAAGAGAGAGGAGTAGTGGCAGTCGTCACAACTAATTAAATGGGAGTCTGGCCCAATGGAAAGTCTAAAAGAGTTTGGGTTAGCCTCATCCTATTAATAGTTCACAGATAGCAATTGGGACTGTGATTCATGTTTCCCTTGGCTTGGAGATAGAAGGGATTCAATATAATAATTAATGACCTGCTGTGAAAGAACTGGGAGCTTCTTCAAAGAACAATGCTGTATTTCAAAGGCCACGAGGGTGCATCTGTGCTGCAGCTCTGGGTCCCTCACTTTGATCTATTTAATCACTGCCTACCATGTTACAGAGCTGGGATCCAACTCTGAGGAACAACGGTTCTCCACATGAGAACAGCTGATGGGCTCCAACATGCTTTCATATCCTTCACCGGAGCGTCAAGATCAGCTGGGTTGTTTTTGCCAAGGCGCAGGTTTATTTCATAATCGCATTTCGAATTACTGATTTTGGTTTCTTTCCGCTTGTCAAAGAAATTTGCCGCTTGCGTTCGGCATCGCGCATAAGATGTAACCAAAGAAGGAATGTGTAGGAAGGAACTGCAGGTGCTGCTTTAAACCGAAGATAGACACAAAACGATGGGAGTTAGTCACATCTCAGCAGAAAAGGAATAGTAACGTTTCTGGTCGAGACCCTTCTTCAGGCGAAAGAAGGAATCACTGCTAACCCCAGGCACCTCGCCTCCCATTCAATACATCACATCATGGGAAACATAGGTTTATCCGAGGAAAATACACTCACTGGAAACATGAATAAAGCAAATTGTTAGAGGACCTGAATTATAGCAGTTGACAGCAAATAAAGCGGGATTAATACCAAAACCAGCTGTTCAAAGTGCAATTAAACTCAATTACCAGAAACGAACAGCAGTAAATATTATGTGCAGCGCGATACTGACAGAAAGGTGAAGTTAGGTCAGACGGCAACATAAAAGGGTTGTACGTAGGATATTTTCGCCAAGGTCCGCAAGGCTGCGTGCGGTTCTACATAAATAATATGATCATTGATCAGAAGTGGAGCTTTTGTTGAGAAAGAGGGATGCTGATGTCAGCGTGATTCACGTCAGCCCTGTCCCAGCATGGAACACCGCTGCAATGTTAAATACAAGAGGACAGAAGTTGGGAGGTCATGTTGCAATTGTATAGGATTTTGGTGAGGCAGCATTTAGAGTATTGTGTTCCGTTCTGGGCACCACGTTGCAGGAAAGATGCTGTCAGGGTTTGAAAGGGTACAGAGAAGATTTGTGAGGATTTTGCTAGGACTCGAGGGTTGGGCTTTAGGGGGAGGTTGAGCAGGCTGGGAATCTATTCCTTGGAGCGCAGGAGGATGAGGGGTGATCTTATGGAGGTGTATAAAAGTATGAGAGGAATAGATCGGGTAGATGCACAAAATCTCTTGCCCAGAGCAGGGGAATCGAGAACCAGAGATTTAAGGTGAAGGTGAAAAGATTTCTAGGGGTAACTTTTTCACACAAAGGGTGGTTGGTATATAGAACGAGCTGCCAGAGGAGGTAGTTGAGGCAGGGTCTATTGCAATGTTTAAGAAACATTTAGACAAGTACTTGGATAGGACAGGTTTATAGAGATATGGGCCAAAGGCAGGCAGGTGGGACGGGTGTAGATGGGACATATTGGTCGGTGTGGGCAAGTTGTATCGAAGGCAGCTTACAACCCAGCGGTATGAACATTCATTTCTCTAATTTCAAGTAAATCTGCCATTACATCCACCCCCCCCCCCCCCCCCCCCCCCCACTTCTGTTTTGAATCTGAGGAAGTGTCCCAACCCGAAACCACTCCATGTTTTACAGAGATGCTGCCTGACTCGCTGGGTTACTCCGGCATTTTGTGTCCTTCCTGGATTCTGGCAGCCCAGCAAGTGATCAGTCTCAAACATGATGGAGCCTGATTTGGGACTTGGACAGTTAGTTTGAGCTGAAGTTAAATGCATGATAACTCTTCTACAAAATGGAGCTGCGTTTGTAGCAGGATCTAAATTATACTTTCTTGTTTGCCTCAAAGGCACCTGGGTAAATATACACTTCAAGGGACGTCAGAAAAATTGTTCAAAGAGTGCAAGTAAGTAAGTAAGTTTATTGGCCAAGTATTCACATACAAGGAATTTGCCTTGGTGCTCCGCCCACAAGTAACAACATGACATACAGTGACAGTTACGACACAGAAAACTCTGAATGACTCAGAAAACACTAAACATTAATAATAATAAAACATTACTGATAAAACACCATTGATCAAGCATGTGAACCAACAAAATCCCAGATCAAAGGGAGGCTACAGGTTTTTGGCCGTTCAGTAGAGCAACTACTCGTGGATAAAAACAGTTTTTATGTCTGGCTGTGGCAGCTTTGGCAGTCCAGAGTCGTGTAGGAGCAATATCTAGGAGTAGGAGTGTAGGGCAGCAGGATGGCCCAGCGGTGGAGCTACTGCCTTACAATGCCAGAGACCCGGGTGTGATCCTGGTCACGGATGCTGTCTGTACGGAGTTTGTACGTTCTCCACGTGACCTGCGTGATCTTCGGTTTCCTCCCGCACTGCAAAGATGTACAGGTTTGTACGTTAATCGCCTTGGTAAAATTCTAAATTGTCCCTAGTGTCTAGGATAGTGTTAGTGTGTGGGGGTAGCTGGTCGGCACAGACTCAGTGGGCCGAGTGGCCTGTTTCCATGCTGTATCTCTAAACTAAACTAAACACACATTTTTAGGATGAAAAGAAAATCTAAAATCACCTCCAAACCTTCTATTAATTCCTTTAAATCAACGGCCTCTTTTGAAGTAAAATGGGCACTTCCTGTTCATTCCCTCCTCAGGATTCCAATAATGTTGCATGCCTCCGTTAAAACTCTTCTCAGCCTCCTTTCTCCCAAGGAAAGCATTTCCAGTTTCGCCCATCTCTCAGTATAATATTCTCCAGCAATGGTTATAATTTTAGAGGGAAACTAAACTTGAAACAGCATTATGCTTGGACCCATATAAAAAGTATGTGTATTTCCATTGGTGGGGTGGTTTTGTGGAATGGTCTTGACGAAACGATTAAACAAAGTATGAATATAATGCAATTTTTAAAAATGTACAAAAGATATATCCTTGAAAAGTACAGTAATGAGGAAGGAGAATGTAAATCTCACAGATGTTAATGGTGCTTGTTCTTTTGTTCTTTTCTTTTTTTGTTTTTTTTTTAAATTAATAGCTTGATTGGAGTAGTTTTATTTGAATTGTCTGTTTAGTTTATTTTATTGAATTTTGCATTTGTTAATGGTGAAGAATGGGGGTAGGACTTGACAAGCAGAGGCTTCTTCCTATCCCTTTTTCGAACTAGTCTAATGTGTATTATGTTGAAATTGGCTTTTGATTTTTTAATTTATGTATGTACATATATGTTATGTATATGTGTATGTGTGTATATGTGTATATGTATGTATATATATATATGTATATGTATGTGTGTATGTATTTATGTATATATATGTATATATATTTTTCCTTTTATTTATTAATTTTCATCTTTTCTTTTCTTCTCTTTTTTTAATCGTTCAAAATAAAAAAATTAAATAAAAATAAAAGTAAATAAATGTCCATTGCATCTTCTTTGATGCTAACATGGTCTTCCTGCAATTGGCATTGGTATTCATTTTTATTATTGGTATCGGCAATTTGATCTTCACCGCCTGACACAACGTTTCCCTTCGATATTGACATAGAACACAGAAGTTAGAACAGCACAGCACAAAAACAGTCTGAAGAACCCAAAATGTCACCTATTCCTTCTCCCCAGAGATGCTGTCTGACCCGCTGAGTCACTCCAATATTTTGTGTCTATCTTCAATATAAACCAGCATCTGCAGTTCCTTCCTACACAAGAACAGGCCTTTTGGCCCACACTGTCTGTGCTGTACCAGATGCCAAGACCATCACATACCTACCTGCACATGCCACAGCCATATCCCTCCATTAGCTGCATATCCAGATTACCTCCATACTTACAAAATTCTTAAGGGGTTGGACAGGCTAGATGCAGGAAGATTGTTCCCGATGTTGGGGAAGTCCAGGACAAGGGGTCACAGCTTAAGGATAAGGGGGAAATCCTTTAAGACCGATATGAGAAAGACTTTTTTCACACAGAGAGTGGTGAGTCTCTGGAACTCTCTGCCACAGCCAGTTCAGCTATATTTAAGAGTGAGTTGGATGTGGCCCTTGTGGCTAAGGGGATCAGAGGGTATGGAGAGAAGGCAGGTACGAGATACTGAGGGATGATCAGCCATGATCATATTGAATGGCGGTGCAGGCTCGAAGGGCTGAATGGCCGACTCCTGCACCTAATTTCTATGTTTCTATGTTTCTATATCCCTCATTCTGAAGGCGGGTCTTGACCCAAAACATCACCTATTCCTTTTCTCCGGAGATGCTGCCTGACCTGCTGAGTTACTCCGGCATTTTTTTTGTCTACCTATCCATATTCTGATCTCTTTTTGCACCTTCCCAAGCTTTTGCTTCCAATCTAACATTATTTTTGTTTTAAATATTTATTTTATTAGAAGTAATTGTACAAAGAGAAAGTAATCGACATAACAGATATACAATTTTCGTACTGCTTCAATTTTAACATTTTATAAACTAATAACTAAATCGGGGTAAAAGGAAAAAGGAAAAATGGGAGATCATAGAATCATAGAATCATTGAAAATATGTGCAGGAGTAGGCCATTCGGCCCTTCAAGCCTGCACCGCCATTCAATATGATCATGGCTGATCATCCAACTCAGTATCCTGTACCTGCCTTCTCTCCATACCCCCTGATCCCTTTGGCCACAAGGGCCACTTCTAACTCCCTCTTAAATATGGCCAACGAACTGGCCTCAACTACCTTCTGTGGCAGAGAATTCCACAGACCCACCACTCTCTGTGTGAAAAAAGATCTTCGCATCTCGGTCCTAAAAGACTTCCCCCTTATCCTTAAACTGTGACCCCTTGTTCTGGAAAGAAAAAGAAAACAAAGAAAAAGAAAAGAAAGAATTTCGAGAAAGACACGAAAAAGAAAAAAGAAAACCCCCAGAACTAACGAAGATGTGAAAGAAGCGGAGAGATATCCCACTGCCCTTCCCTGCGCCCGCTCACCCGACCCTGGCGTCGGTTTTGAGTTTGTGTTCAACCATTAATCTAACATGAATTACGGTTGACTATTCCAGACACAATGCCCCTGTAAGTTTTCACGTATTTTCATCTGTTGACAGGTGTCAGCAAATCCTCCCAAAGATGTGGGTGAACTGTAGCTGATATACCCGTGCTGGTATGTGTGGAAGTCCATGTACTAGGCATTAACTTGCCACTGGTGTCGAGTGCTGGCTCTCTGCCCGTGTCTGGCGCAAAGAGACGGGAGCCAGTGTGTCGCCTGGACCCTGTTCAACTGCACTCAGCGAACTGTCTCTTCACACTCGAAGCAGCAGGCTGGCCAAGCCAAAAGAGAAGGAATAATCTGCCCATCCCAAAGTATAATTTGCAAGCTGAATGTCCTAAACTATGAGATCGACACAAAATACCAGAGCAACTGAGCGGGCCGGGCAGCATCTCTGGAGAAAAGGACCTGGTGATGTTTCAGATCGAAACCCTTCTCCAGACCTCTTGCCCTAAACTATAACTGGCAAGCTAGCCGGCCCAAACTATAACCATCAAGCTTGCCATCCTAAGGATGTAGGATGACAGAAATTGTGGATAGGAAAGGTTTAGAGGGATATGGGCCAAACGTAGGCAGGTGGGACTTGTAGAGCTGCTGCCTCACAGCACCAGACATCCCGGTTTAATACCCTCAGACTGCGTGGGTTTCCTCCGGGTGCTCCAGTTTCTGCCAACATCAATAGGCAGCAATGATTCCGACTGTAGCTTTCCCTCGCGACTGGGGAATTGTGCAGCATTTTCATACAAACTAATGGTGGCACAGTGGCGCAGCGGTTGGGTTGCCCGCGCCAGAGACCCGGGTTTGAACCCGACCGTGGGTACTGCCTGTATGGAGTTTGTACCTTCCCCCCGTGACTGCGAGGGCTTTTCTCCGGGTGCTCCGGTTTCCTCTCGCATTCCAAAGACGCGCTGGTTTGTAGGTTAATTGGCTTCGGTAACATTTTGAATTGTCCCAACTGCGTAGGATAATGCCGGTGTACATGCTGGGGCGATCGCTGGTCGGCATGGAAGGTGGACCGAAAGACCTGTTTCCGCGCTGTGTCTCCAATCTAAACTAAACTAAACATAGAAACATAGAAACATAGAAACATAGGTGCAGGAGTAGGCCATTCGGCCCTTTGAGCCTGCACCGCCATTCAATATGATCATGGCTGATCATCCAACTCAGTATCCTGTA
Source organism: Okamejei kenojei (assembly GCA_035221665.1). Lineage (NCBI taxonomy): Eukaryota > Metazoa > Chordata > Chondrichthyes > Rajiformes > Rajidae > Okamejei > Okamejei kenojei. The sequence goes on from CM069153.1 coordinate 39,250,760, forward strand.
CCTGCCTTCTCTCCATACCCCCTGATCCCCTTAGCCACAAGGGCCACATCTAACTCCCTCTTAAATATAGCCAATGAACTGGCCTCAACTACCTACTGTGGCAGAGAATTCCACAGATTCACCACTCTCTGTGTGAAAAATGTTTTTCTCATCTCGGCCCGAAAAGACTTCCCCCTTATCCTTAAAACTAATGTAGGAGGTGCAAGCAGGATGTTTCTAATAGCACACAGCCATTTACCAAACATCTTTCCATCCCTTGGAGTGTTGGAAGTAATATGGGAGAATTCCCAACTCCATAATTTAAGGAAAAATAATAACTACAGCAATTTCTAGTCTGGCCCTGGTAAGGATTGTTTTGTGTGAGTAAATACCACTTATTTAAATAGAGGGAAGTAGGTGGGAAATGTTAACATGTTATTAAGGGTACAGGACAGTAATAATATCCTTTACAGGAACATTATGCTCATTACTGACCCAGAAGTGCATATTACCGGCAAAGTGAGGGATGGTTTTGAGATCGTCGGGGTCCCGAATGACGATAACATCCAAATAAATCCCCAATTTAACATGATGCTGCCAAAGAGGACAATATCACCTCAGAATGTAAATTATTTCCCACAGATATTTAACGGGGACATACTTCCTGCAACATATTCTTAAGGGGTTGGACAGGCTAGATGCAGGAAGATTGTTCCCAATGTTGGGGAAGTCCAGAGCAAGGGGTCACAGTTTAAGGATAAGGGGGAAGTCTTTTAGGACCGAGATGAGAAAAACATTTTTCACACAGAGAGTGGTGAATCTGTGGAATTCTCTGCCACAGAAGGTATTTGAGGCCAGTTCATTGGCTATATTTAAGAGGGAGTTAGATGTGGCCCTTGTGGCTAAAGGGATCAGGGGGTATGGAGAGAAGGCAGGTACAGGATACTGAGTTGGATGATCAGCCATGATCATATTGAATGGCGGTGCAGACTCGAAGGGCCGAATGGCCTACTCCTGTACCTATTGTCTATCTTTCTATGTTTCTATAAATGGCTAGGTGCAAAGGCACAGGAATTTATAAAACACCAATTCACATCCAACCAAAACTTCACAGCCAACATTTATTGTGTGGCGCTGATTCATAGCCTTCAAGGCCGCAAAGATAGACACAAAATGCTGGAGTAGCTCAGCGGGTCAGGCAGCATCTGTGGGGAAAAGGAATAAGTGACGTTTCAGGTCGAGACCCTTCCTCAGACTGCGGGTCAGCCGGGAGGGAGATGAGAGCTATGTAAAGGTTCAGAACATGTCCTTGTCCATTGGTCATCAGTGCCGCCTCTGACTTGTCCTGAAACTTTTCATATCTCTAGTTTCCCTCTCCGCTGACCCTCAGTCTGAGGGAGGGTCTCGACCCGAGACGTCGCCTGTTCCTTTTCTCCCGAGATGCTGCCTGACCCGCTGAGTTACTCCAGCATTTTCTGCCCTCAATCCCAGGGTCCAGTTGGCCTGGCACGGCCGGGTTCTGCCCCAGCCGACAAAGGGCCATTTTGGATTCCACCCCTCCGGAGGTCATCCGTTGCCGACCCTGTTTTGTTCCGGCTCTATCTCACCTCCAGTTTCTTGCTTCGCAAGTACATTGATATTCTTAAGAATAACAATAACTCCGATGTTTGAAATGAATTTCAATACTTGCGTTGACATTGTTATCTCCAATATCGTGGTGAAGGCCAGTGATTTAAACGAATCACATATTTACAATGAGAACATATCTTAGGTGACACGATGCCTCTAAATATTCAACACATTTTTTCTGCGACAAAGTAATTCACAGAGATGGCCTGAAAGCTTCTGAGGACAGAAATCCCAGGCATCAAAATTAGCATTGTGAGGGCTGACTCTCTGGGCACACAACTATCCCAATTATTGATGTGCGAAAGTGACAAAATAAATCTGGTCTGGAAGTTTCCTTGGTCTCTGTCACAGCGATGCAAAGTACCCGCGCTGAAGATGTGTGAAGCCTGGTTTGATGTCGGCCAATTAACGTGGCTCCATTGTCTCACGCTTGGCCAATGCACAGGAGGACGGTCTTAAAGTCATGTCAGCTTACAAAACCTATCTCTCGAGCGGCCTCCTGCTGTGGCCAAGAATACCATGCTTTGCTGACTGTAGGGTTTCCCCCCCCCCCCCCCCCCCCCCCACCCCGCCGCACAGCTAATTTCAAAACTGGTTACATTTGAACAGGTTTTATTTTTGAAGACCTGCTATCTACATAATTCCTGAAGGAGTGTCCTATGCCTAGCAATCACTAACAGCTTGATTCTTCTCTCTTATATAAGTGGCATTTAATGGGTGTCATAGGGAACAAAGTCAAGAGTCCAGAGTGTTTTATTGTCATGGGTCCCGAAACGGAACAATTAGATCTCACTTGCAGCAGCACAGCAGATATGTTATATATATAATTCAGACATAATACAACTTCTGATATGACTTTGGTATATACATGTATATATATATATATGTATATATATATATATATATATATGTGTGTGTTTGTGCGTGCAATATTTTATATTATTATTGTGTTTGTATATTATATTATACATCACAGATACTATATATTACTATTGCATAAATATATTGAATTGAATTATACAGAACAATATTGAATTATATTAAAGAATATTGAATTCTATATTATATATATGACAAAGTAATTCACACAGATGCCTGAAAGCTTCTGGGGACAGAAATCCCATGCATCAAAATTAGCATTGTGAGGGCTGATTCTCTCGGGACACCACTATCCCAATTATTGATTTGCAAAGCAGATATATGCCAACGGCCATGTTTGATGTGCTTAAGTGACATAATATATATATGATATAAATATATGTATATGTGATATATGGTGACATTTGCCATTGTTTAATATTATGTATGATATATTTCATATTTCAAATATTATATATTTCATATGCGTGGCATTATATATATAATATAATACAATGACAGTATGTGTTACCTATATACATGCATATTGTATATATCATATACATGAAATGTAGAATATATATCATACATAATATCAAACAATGGCATTTATCACATATAGATGTTATTTGTATAATCTATATTACATATATAATGTCACTTTAGCACAGCAAACACATGTAATACAATTTAGCACATGTAATACAATAACAATATCTACCATCTATATATATCTATAGGTAGTATATATCACATATATAAAATATATGATATCATACATTATGTGTGTGTGTGTGTGCGCGTGCGTGTGTGCGTGTGTGTGTGTGTGTGTGTGTGTGTGCGCGTGCGTGTGTGCGTGTGCATTTTATCAGAAGATATATATAAAACGTATATACCTATAACTTCTGATATCATGCAGTCCTATCAGACGTTGTGGTGTTTGATAGCCTGATGGTTGTAGGGGAGAAGCTGCTCCTGAATTATATATGAGTTAATTACATAAATATTTTGCAAAGATAAATTAGTCTAGTCAGCTCTTCAAAAGGGGATATTACAACACTAAATGTTTGAATAAAAGTTTTGTAAAAGGCATTGTTTTACTGTTCTCCCTCTTGCTTCCACTTTCAGTGCTCCTCCCCCACCCCTGTGTCTGACCTGTGCCAGGTGTAATGGTTGACTCACAGCCCAGAGAGCATGTGATGTTGGTCTAAGATTATTAGCAAACACGGGCAGCTGTAAAGGAGGAATATGAATGGGAAATGTAATCAGAAGTGCCATCCACTCTGCAGGAATGTAATATACATCCTAGCTGAAGCCCCGGAGATTCATCAAGGCTCAGTTCAAGTCCGCAAGCCCAGCGATGCCCTTTTCCTCCTGATTGCAAAGCTCATTTGTAATTCCAGAATAAACAGTGAAGAGGAAGTTCATAAAGTGACGCCCTGACCCAAGCAGACGCACCAAACAGTAAGGCAGGTATTTCAAGGGCAACATCTCAGATGTGACTGAGAAAATGTGCAATACCTCTTTCATAAGGGAACATAACAGAATATAGAAAATGACCAAACCCACCTTTCCCTATTGAAACTATTTTAATGGCAATCTGTTCTTAAGCGGGGTTGAGCACGGTGGCGCAGCAGTAGATTTGCTGCCTTACAGTGCCAAAGACCCAGGTTTGATCCTGTCTACGGATGCTGCCTGTATGGAGTTTGCACGTTCTCCGTGTGACCGCGTGGGGTTTCTCCGGGCACCCAATTTCCTCCCACATTCCAAAGACATACAGATTTGTAGGTTAATTTGCTTTGTAAGAAAATTGTAAATTGTCCCTAGTGTGTAGGATAGTGCTAGTATGCAGGGATCGTGGTCGGCACAGACTCAGTGGGCCGAAGGGCCTGTTTCCGCGCTGAATCTCTAAAACGAGAAACAACAACTAAAGACTAAGTTTTGAATTCTACAATGTCAGGCGACTTGATTTCACTCTCTCTATCGGTTGTCCGTCTGTGATACTGTTTGAGCTTGATTTTATTTTCCTATTCTCCTCCTTTTCTCTGCACGATGTGCCCAGCCTGACCTGCCTGGCCTGTCCTCACACTCTACCTCTCTCACATCCCCTACATTCCCTTGTCTGTGTTCTCATTCTCGAACTGCCCCTATTCACCTCCTGGCCACATAACCTTGTTTACATCTGATCCTCATAGTCACCCTGGTTTGGCCCTGGGGTCAGATACATCCCCACCCTCCCTTCCCTCCCCACCCTGCATCTTAACATGCTTCGTTTCCATCCTTTCCAGTTTAGTTTATTGTCACGTGCACCGAGGTACAGTGAAAAGCTTTTGATTGTGTGCTATCCAGTCAGCGGAAAGACTATACCTGTTTATAATCAAGTCTTCCACAGTGCACAGAAACGTGATGAAGGAAATAAGTCCAGTAACGTCTGATTAAAGATAGTCCGAGAGTCTCCAAAGAGGTAGGTTGTAATTCAGAACCGCTCTCTAGTTGCTGGTAGGATGGTTGCGATGAAAGGGTCTTCAAGCTGAACGTTAACTCTGTGTCTCTTCCCACACACGCAGCCAGACACATGCTGAGTGTTTCCAACATTTTCCCCTTTATTTTGGATTTCCAGTATCTGCTGTTCTTTCCATTTTTTATTCACTCATGGTGTCTCCATCCTCGGCTCAGTCACTTTTAGTGCATTCTTTCTGTAGATGGATTGGAATGCTTTCCTTGATTGACCGACCTATGAAAAATGTAGGATCAAAACTAAATCATGTATGCTCTTCACAGCCCAATGCCTGGAATCAACTTCAGTTCAATCACTTTGGTTGTTAATGCCCATGTTACCAAGAGCGCATTAATCTCATAACGAGAGATTGGCTCAGGAGATAATGAACAAGGTTAATTTGCAATGACACCTTTCAACCAATGGTGATGTTGTTTGGTTTAGCTTCGTTTGGAGATACAGCGCGGAAACAGGCTCTTTGGCCCACCGAGTCCGCGCCGACCAGCGATCCCCGCACATTAACACTATCCTACACACACTGGGGACAAGTTACATTTATACCAAGCCAATTAATCTACAAACCTGCAAGTCTTTGGAGTGTGGGAGGAAACCAAAGATCTCGGAGAAAACCCACGCAGGTCATGGGGAGAACGCACAAACTCTGTATAGACAGCACCTGTAGTCAGGATCGAACCCGGGTCTCTGGTGCTGTAAACACTGTAACGCAGCAACTGTATTGCTGTGCCACCATGTTGCATCTCAAATGGTGGATGAAAAAATAGTAAGATTAAACGAGAATTTACCAGTTCAAAGTTTGATCCTTATTTTATGAGGAGTTACGATGAGGGATTTCGTGAAGACCCCGCCAGCACACATGCGCGACATTCTTCAAAGCAGCGGTGTGAAATCACAGATAGTAGTGTTGACTGAAGATAGTAAGATTAAGAGAACTAACATACCAGTTGACCTTATGATAGAGGGTTGGGAGCGGAGGGCACGAAATTCCTCATCGTAACTCATCATAAAATAAGGATCAAACTTCGAACTGGTAAGTTCTCATTTAATCTTACTATTTTACTTTGGAATCACGGAGTGACTTCATGAAGATTTCAAAGCTCTGTGATTTCATGCCCTGGAACCGAGTCCATGCTCACGCACTGCCATTATGATTAATGGAGGAAGTATGTTAATGTATTTCAGACTTAAAACAGAGCTGAAAAACAATAATATATTAATTAACAAACAAACAATAAACCCCTAACCTCGCGGAGTTAAGAAACAGAACTTAAAATAGTGTCTGCAAAAGTTGCGGGTGTGGCCACAGGTTTATTATAAAACCGCTGAAAGGTAACCTCATTGGACCAATCCGCTGTTGCGAGGATGTGGTCCATGGGAACTTCCATGATCCTCGCCGCTGATGTAGACGCAGCCCTGGTAGAATGAGATGTAAAAACGTCAGTGTCTACCCCTGCTGCACCCGAACACCATCCTGAGCCACCTGTAAATGGTCTGAACAGTTACCCTATGGTGAGGGCGTTTTAAAACAGATTAAAAGACCCATTTCCATACCCCTAATATTTTTGGTGACATCTAAATGGTGCCGAAGGTGAGTGGCTATACAAAGGCGTCTATCTACAGGATAGGCCAAGAACAATTTTAGACCGGATGACCCTGGTCTGTGATGTTTTAGTAACTCATTGACAAAAAAGGTTACTTTGGTAGGAGTTGATACCATATTATTCAATTTTAATTTGTGAAGGGTCTGGACCCGTTGTGCAGTGATGAGTGCCATCAGCATCACCACTTTGTAGGTGAGCTTAGCCAATGAGAGTTTCGAGACTGGTGCCCAACCCCAGAGTAGGGACAAGACCAGTCCGATATCCCAGGTTTGCGTGTATCGATACATGGGAGGGTTAGAATTAAAAATACCCTTTATTAGTTTGGACACCAGGGGATGGGATCCCACTCCAAGCCTGAGGTAGGATGACAAAGCACTCCTAGCGCTGTTGATGGCACTGTAACTGAGGCCCTCATTGTAGTGAAGGCCCACCAGGAATTCCAGTACGTCCGTGATGGTAGCAGAGTAGTAAGTGGTACCAGTCCTGGAACAAAATACCTCCCATTTCTTAACATGGGTAAGGTATTGTCTCCTTGTGGACTCCCTGCACGATGCCGTGATGATGTCCATGGTCCTGTTTGACAGCCCGAACTCCAGGGGTGGCCTTTTCAGAACCTGCAAGCCAACAGGTTCATGTAACCGTGGCATGGATGATTTTCCCCTGTTACGGGATGAATCAGGAGGTTCGGGCGTTTGGGAACCGGAAGAAGCGGTTCCTTTACCATGTCGAGGACCACCGGGAACCATGGCTGTGTAGGCCAGTTGGGTACTATCAGTATCCCTGATGCGGAGTCTAGTCTGAGGCAGAAAGGGGGGAATGCATAGAAAAACAAATTCCCCCAATGTAGCGAGAAAGCGTCCATCGCTACTGCCCCAGGTCTGGTTCCCATGCGACATATGTTGGTATCTGATGGTGAAGTCTAGACGCAAAAAGGTCGATATCTGGCGTTCCACCCTGAGCTATAATGTCAGTAAATACCTGGTGGTGCAATATCCATTCGATGTTGTCATTGAATATGCGTGACCTGGTGTCCGCCACTGTATTTAGCTTACCCGGAAGGTAGGTAACTGAAATCCAAATGTTTCTTTCTATGCACCAGTGCCAAATTGTATTTGCCAATTCATCACAAGATATACCACCCATTTGATTTAAATATGCCACCACAGTGGTGTTGTCTATTTGTAGACGAACATGCAGATGATGCATGTCTGCACAGTAGGCCCGTAGCCCGTGAAACACTCCCTACATTTCTAAATAGTTAATACCTTGTGCCTGAAGTAATGTAGATTTGTGCGAATTCCATCTACCGCCACAACTGGAGGTGGTATCGGTGGCTCCCCAACCGTGAGCGCTGGCGTCAGTTTGTAACACGACTGAAGGATTTGTAATTGTGATGGGATTAAACAATGTCGAATGTTGCTAATCCACCATCGCAGTTCGATTTTTGCTTTGGCATGTAGCTGCATAGGCCTGTCAAAATGACCAGCATGAGATTTGAGTGCTGAGATTATGGCTCTTTGTAAATTTTGATAATGTAACAGTCCATAATGTGTAGCTGGAAATGTAGCCACAAGTTTCCCGATTACCCCGGCAGCGTGCCGAATGGTCGGTTTACCGGCACAAACAAGGCTATTACATGCCTCTATTAAGTCTGTCGCCTTGTTTTTTGACAAAGTGACAGTCATGTGAATTGTGTCAATCGTGAACCCCAGATAGTCCATTATGACAGAAGGCATTAACTTGGATTTATCTGGATGGATGATGAATCCCAGCTTTTGAAATAGCAACTTGGTGGCTGTCACAGCTAACTTAGCCAATTCCAAGGTTTTTCCCACAATTAAGATGTCATCAAGATAAGCCATGACAATATGGTTTTGCTTTCTTAAAGACGGCAATGCCGGTTTCAATATTTTGGTAAATAACCTGGGAGCTGTTGTTAATCCATTAGGCAGCGCTCTATACTGCCATAACTGCCCCATCCAGATAAACTTCAAATATCTGCGGTGATCTTTGTATGGGTACTGAATAGTATGCATCTTTTAGGTCGATGCAGGCCATGAATACCCTCTGGAAACTAGTTGTTTGGCAGTTACAAATGTTTCCATTTTGAAGTGGGTATATTGCACAAAAGTATTCAGCTGGGTTCAGTCAATGATAATGCGGCATCCACCATCTTTTTGGTTTAGGTGAAGATGTTTGATACAAACTCAAGAGGTTCATGTTTAGTTTTCTCTATTACTCCCTTGGCACATAATCTAAGTAATTCTGCATGTCCTTCCACTTTTTTAGCAAGCACAAATTTAGGTACATGTTGAGCTGGTGGGAGGAGTTTGTTAATGAATTCAATTTTATATCCCTGAATACTGTGCAATATAAAGAGGTCAGAAGTTATGACACTCCATGCATCCCCAAACAAGTGTAACCTACCCCCCACTTGTGAAGTTATACATGCGGTATTCCCAAGGCAACCAGACCCACCTACCTCCATGGTTAGGTCGGATTCTTTCGTCCTTGGCTCGTGGGAGGTGGAGGCGCTGTGGTGTGGGGTTGACGCATCTTCCACGAAGGTCGCTCTGGGGCATGGCCTAAGTGCGACCTTCGGAGTTTCACCCGCCATCCTGTCTGTATAGTAGCGGGGCCTGTTGGTGGTTGCATAGGGGTGCTGCTGCCGGTATGCTGTCGACCTAATGGTGGAAGGTTGCTTTATCATGCCCACTGCTTTTGCTTCCTCATCCAGGTCCTTGACCTGTTTAGGCAGGTTGTCTCCAATCAGCAAACTCGGCGGTGGTGTACTGCTGGTTTTGCACAACCCCGCAAATTTGGGGTTGAGCGTTAGACGGATTGCGCTTTTCCTGAAACAATTTATTTCAAATTGCACATTGCAAAACAGGGCTAACGCGTCCTGTTGTTCCTCCGTAATATCCGTGACATCGACAGACCTGGCGAACGCAGTGATCCCTGCGGCTAGCAGTTTCAGAATTTTCTGCATCTTTATTTCTTGTGCCCTGATGCTGGAGCATATGTTCCCCCAGATGGGGTTGTTGACAGCCGGTACGTTCAGAGACACGCAGTTCTCCGGAGCAAGGTATCTGCCTGTAGCATTGGTAACTACCTGCTCCTGCAGCTGGTGCGTAGTTAAGTAGTTAATACTCGCTGCCAGCTGCGGCTGTAGTGGCTGTCCTTTCTGGGATGGTTTTGCAAACTTGGATACCATACCCAGAAGTTCCTCTCCTTGCACCCCCAGCAAGTTTGGTTCTTCAGTCAACCCCTCTTCAGAGTCAGCCCAGCCCTGACTCCTGATGCTCCCCTGCGAGGAGGGAGAGACATTGGGCAGCCCTGAATAAGGTGCTGCTGTGGGCCTGCGAAGAGGCCCACGGTGACCAGACTCCTGCTGGAGTAGGCCCCATGCAGGAAATACGATCGCCGTCGCTATCTGCGAACGGCAGGTCGTCATGTCCGGACTCAGCTGAGTCAACGGGGCTGCCCGACTTCTGAATGGCCTGACCGCCAGTCCGCGGTGGTCTTCTGGACTGTCGCGGTAGGAAGTCGGGGCCTGCCGTTTCAACGTGGCTGCCCGACCTCCGCGCGGCTTTACCGCCAGTCCGCGGTGGTCTTCCGGACTGTAACGGTGGAGAGTCGGGGCCTGCCGATTGAACGGGGCTGCCCGGCTTCCGTGCTGCCTTACCGCCAGTCTGCGGTGGTCCTCCGGACTGCAGCGGTATGAAGTCGGGGGCTGCCGTATGTTCAACGGCCAGCTCCGGTGTATTTGGCCGCTGAGATTTCCCCGCGGTCCCGCGGTCCTCCCTGGCGTGCCTGGAAGCAGCCCTTTTCTTACCTCGAGCTTTATCCATGCTCGATTGGTAGGTGCTCTGTAACAAAAATGAGACAGAGTGCCTTAACCAACTCAAGGTTAGCTGAACTTACCCAAGGGTCGTCTTTTAAAGTTGCCGGTAGAGGAGCTGTGCTCCTCCCAGCCTGTCGGTTGCAATGCGAGCGACAATATGTCCCGCATGCGTGCTGGCGGGGTCTTCGCGAAGTCACACACGTGACTCCGAAGTAAAATACATGATTTCATTAGAACATTGCAGCACAAGAACAGGCACCATACTGGTAAACCCTTCTCTGCACCCTTTCCAAAGTCTCCACATCTTTCCTGTAATGGGGTGAGCAGTACTGCATGCATCCTGACTCTTATTATCCATGCCCCGAACTATAAAGTCATGAGTGATAGGAACAGGATTAGGCCATTCATCCTATCAACTCCACTATTTAATCATGGCTGATCTATCTCTCCCCCCTAACCCCATCCTCCTGCCTTCTCCCCATAACCCCTGACATCCGTACTAATCATGACTGTCTATATCTGCCTTAAAAATATCCATTGACTTGGCCTCCACAGCCTTCTGTGGCAAATAATTCCACAGATTCACCACCTTCTGACTAAAGAAATGTCCACCTCATCTCCTTCCTAAAGGAACGTCCTTTAATTCTGAGGCTATGACCTCTAGTCCTAGACTTTCCCACTAGTGGAAACATCCTGTCCACATCCACTCTATCCAAGCCTGTCACTATGAAGGCAAGCGTACCGTGAGCATTCTTTACCACTCTACCCACGCGCATTGCCACTTTCAGGGGGAAGTAAGGTGCTGGAAGAAGGATGGAAAGATCATCGTTTAGGGGCATTTTCAAATCAGCTCATGAACGAGATGCGTTGCTGGTCATAAATTATATCAGCACATCACTGCCATTTCAATAACACGGTTAAATAAACTTCAGGTGACCATTGCAAAGCGGTCCGTCACACAGATGCACAACCCTGGTATAAAAAAGCCTCCAAAAAGAGCACTGCACATGCTGGAAGCAAAACTGAAAGCATTTGTTCTCCACGGGACACCATTGTCCGCCGATCCCTCCGTTTCAGATGTTACAACAAAAATCATCGGCTTGTGCAGAAATCAAAATTGAAAGCAAAGTTGTAAAGAGACCTGTTAAACACCCATCTAATGTGAGAGAGGAGATGTTTAAATAATCGGTAAGTTCTGGGGAATCTCCTCCCTTGCTGTGTGCCCCCCCGCCCCAGTGCTGTTCAACGCAGAATTGGAGATCTAAGTCGGCCTTGGTATCATCGGGAACTTCAGACGCCATCGACCCAAGGTTTTAGCTGCAGAACCACAGGGGGACAGGCACTCTGACCCCTCGCTCAGTACCTGACTCACAGGACCCTCGAATTGTTTGTAAAAGGATATTCCAGACGGCAGGAGTGAGTGCCGAAGGACGCACGTTTCGAGGGATATGGGCCAGACGCAGGCAGATGGGACTGGTGTAGATCGGACATGTTGGCCGGCGTGGGCAAGTTGGGACGATGGGCCTGTTTTCACGCTGTATGACTCTATGACTCTAACATTACCAAGAAATATTACTATTAGGACTGGCACCCGTGCATATGGGCTTATTGCAATTCTGACATTATATTGCGGGAAACCAAATTAAATCCATGTCAAACGAGTTCTGGACAACAAAGACCAAAAATAATGTAACTGTCAATTGAATTCGATTCAAGAGGGATTTACAATTGCTGGTAAAATGCAAGTTTTGTAAATTATCGACGTGTATCTATTCCCTTGCCCTGAGGTAATACTTTAATGGCCTTCCTCTTAATTCACTAACTTTGTTTCTTCATTTGCCTCCCATTCAGGCAATACCAGTTAGCTCCATGCAAATATGCAATTAGCTGACGAGTTTGTTTCTTCCTCCCAAAAATAAGGCAAGTTCTCCCCCATTTGAAGGCGAGGGAGGAATTAGAGCGTTCTGCGAGGCAGCATCTGGTCCACGATTAATCATCAAAAGGAGAAATTGCCTGCGTCAAAATAGATTTTTATTTTGCAGAGAGAAAAAGAGTCGCGAGGTTTCTAATTTAATGTAACCATTAGAATCTCAGCATGAAGGTTCCTCCATTAGCTCAGAGTATGACGAATGGAGGGTAATGAAGCTAATACTGGACCCTGCCTTTACTCATTAATGCCAAATATATTACAACTCTGTGCGCTTGCTTGCTTGAGAGTGTGTGTGTAGATGTGAAGGGGGAGAGACAATGGCCAGAATCCAGGCTGAAAGAAAGCAGAATGGGTAAATAAAATGCAAGTAGGAAAATATTCACCTGATAGACAGAAAGGAATCAGAACAGTGAGGTTACTTTGAGTGGTCACCGCCAATAATAATTTGTACAGAAAAGACACAGCAGGTTTTAAGGGTGAAAGGCAAAAAAAGACGGCTCAAAAGGCAATAAAAGGCAAGACGACACAAGGAATTGCGGATAAAAGGACACAGAGTGCGGGAGTAACTCAACACATCGCGAGGCGACACGGTGGCGCAGCGGCAGAAACCCGGGTACGATCCTGACTACGCGTGTACTGAGTTTGTACGTTCTCCCCGTGACCTGCGTGGGTTTTTCTCTGAGAACATTCGGTTTCCTCCCACACTCCAAAGACGAACAGGTTTGTGGGTTAATTGGCTTGGTATAAATTGTACATGTGCCCTGGTGGGTGAAGGCTCGTGTTAATGTACGGGGATCGCTGGTCGGCACGGACTCGGTGGGCTGAAGGGCCTGTTTCTGCGCTGTATCTCCAAACTAAACTAAACTAAAAATTATAAAGTCAGGCAGCACCTACGGAGAACATGGGTAGGTTACATTTCAGGTTGGGACCCTTCTTCAGTCCATAGCAGGGCAATAGGTGGGCCACAGTATTCTGTTGTCAGACTGATCTTGGATTGAGGATGGGGTAGGGTTTGTAAAGAAAGGGGGCTCGACCAGAATGCAGAATATAGAACAATATAGTACAGAAACCGGCCATTTGGCCCACAATGTCCACGACAAAGATGATGCCGTTAAACTGATCTCCTCTGTCTGCATCTTTTCCTTTAGTTTAGAGATACAGCGCGGAAACAGGCCCTTCGGCCCACCGAGTCTGCAACGACCAGCGATCCCTGCAATGAACACTATCCTGCACACACTAGGGACAATTTACAATTATACCAAGCCAAGTAACCTACATACCTGTATGTCTTTGGAGTGAGGGAGGAGAGCGAAGATTTCGGGGAAACCCACGTAGGTCACGGGGAGAACGTACAAACTCTGTGCAGACAAGCGGCCCACCGAGTCCGCTCCGACCAGCGATCCCCGCACATTAACACTATCCGACACACACTAGGGTCAATTTACATTATAACAAGCCAATTTACCTACAAACCTGTATGTCTTTGAAGTGTGGGAGGAAACCGGAGCACCCGGAGAAAACCCACGCAGGTCAGGGGAAGAATGTACAAACTCTGTACAGACACAGACATATTGTGATCTGTAAAGATCGCATTGAATGGCGGTGCTGGCTCGAAGGGCCAAATGGCCGACTCCTGCACCTATTGTCTATTGTCTATCGACAAGCACCCATAGAAGCCCGGGTTTCTGATACTAAGGCAGCAACACTGCCACTGCAGCACCGTGCTGCCACAAGATGGAGGGTTAAGGAGGGTAAAATTAAGGAGTCCCTCAGCACGCCCTCCTGCAGTCTGAAGTGGGCCTGTCGGCAACATTCCGTGACGGGTCTCTCGCTCTGCTGGAAGGTCAACAAGGTTCGATCAGACCAAAGAGTGTCTTTCATCATGTTGATGGCCTTCCAGCAGCACTTGGTGGCCGTCTCCGATTGTGTCCCTGGGAACAGCCCTTTAATCAGGGAGCCCTCTTTTACGGAGCTGTTCGGGATAAACTGTGACAAGGACCCTTGCATCATTCTCCAGACTCTCTTCGCAAATCCGCACTCTGCAAGGGGTTGGCACTGAATCTGGGTGCAGCCAACGCCAAGGCTCTGTGGGGAAGGACCACAAGTCTTGGCTCTTTCTTCTGCTGCACATTGTGGGGGACGGGGGAGCAGGGTGTGGTGGAGACGCCCCTCAAACAAGGGAAGGGATATCACCCCAGGGAGGGCCATGAGTGGCCTGGGCCCATGGTATAAGGATAGTTTGTGACATTACCAAATAATACACTAATGAAAGTATGTATAGCAGCTCAGAATGTCGGAGATTTTGCACAGTTCTTGTTTGTATATAATTTTTATTCTGAATTTTTAAAAAAATGAATGAAGGAGTCAACAAGCACTGCATACTTGAATGGCTGAAACGTGAATGAACCCATCCTGAGGTATATTCTGGCCTCCACATAAATAATCTGACCCTTCTTCTTATACTATCTTTCCTTTCATCAGCAACTTTCAGCACTTGTAAGTTGGTGTCAGCAGGTTCCTGAGCGGTAGGCAGAGTGAACGATGCAGCCTGATTTCACACTCGCTGTAGACACTGCACTACAGTCTGGTAAAACCAGCTTGTTTTGTCATGTCGCCTCTGTAATGTAATTTACTCATGAAACTGTATTATGTATTAAGGTATGCGCAACTCCCTTGTGGAGAGCAGTGAAGTCAATTTTGATATCACTGCAAATTGAAACTACACGATACCCAACAATTTCCCATCAATTTAATGACTCATTGGCGTCAGATGACAGTAAAATGAAGGAGACATGCACTCATTGCACACACATGCACGCACGCACATGTACACACGCACACACACACACACACGCACGCACATGTACACACGCACACGCACACACACACATGCACATGCACGCATGTACAGTCATACACACACACACGCACATATGGCCATGCACGCACGCACACACACAAACACGCACAAGAAAATAAAAGTTCACACACGCACATGCACACACATACACACACACACACACACACACACACACACACACACACACACACACACACACACACACACACACACACACACACACACACACACACACACACACACACACACACACACACACACACACACACACACGCACACGCACGCACATGCACACACACACACACACACACACACACACACACACACACACACACACACACACACACACACACACACGCACACACACGCACACACACACACACATAAAAACACACACACACACACACACACACACACTCACACACACACACAAAAACACACACACACACACACACACACACACACACACACACACACACACACACACACACACACACACACACACACACACACACACACACACACACACACACACACACACACACACACCCACACACACCCACATACACCCACAGATGTATGGAGACAAAAGAGATGACAAATGTTGGAACCTAGTGCAAAACATAAGCTGCTCGAGAAACTCAAGTGGTCAGGCAACATTTGGAGAATCTTAGAGTCATCCAGTGTGGAACAGGCCCTTTGGCCCTACTTGCCCACACTGACCAACATGCCCATCCACACTAGTCCTACCTGTCTGCGTTTGCCCCATATCCCTCTAAACCTGTCCTATCCATGTACATGTCCAAATGTTTCTTGGGACGTCTGAAGAAGGGTTCCAAACCAAAATGTTGTCTATTCCTTTTCTCCAAAGATGCTGCCTGGCCCGCTGGGTTACTCTAGCAATTCTGTATCGTGGTGCCTGAACTACAGGGAGAGGTTGAGCAGGCTAGGACTCTACTCCTAGGAGTGCAGGAAGATGGGGATGATCTAATAGAGGTGCACAAAATCATGAGAGGAATAGATTGGGTAGACACATGGAGTCCCTAGCCCAGAAATAAAGAACCATAGGTTCAGGGTGAGGGGGGAAAGATTTAATAGGAACCTGAGGGATAACCTTTTCACACAAAGGGTGGTGGGTGTATGGAATAAGCTGCCTCAAGGTTAATTGAGGCAGGTACTCTTGCAACGTTTAAGAAACATTTGGACAGGAACATGGATAGGACAGGTTTAGAGGGATATGGGCCAAACGCAGGCTGGTGGGAAGATTTACTGCCTTACAAGGCTAGAGACCCAGGTTCGACCCTGACTACAGGTGCTGTCTATACAGAGCTCGTACGTTCTCCCCGTGACCGCGTGGGTTTTCCCCGGGTGCTCCGGTTTCCTCTCACACTCCAAAGACGTACAGGTTTGTAGGTTAATTTGGCTTCTTTAAATTGTCCCTATGTGTAGGATAGTGTTAGTGTATGGGGATCGCTGGTTGGCATGGATTCAGTGGGCTGTTGAAGGGCCTGTTCTTGCTGTATCTCTAAACTAAACACACACCAGGCACCAACACAGCACGCGCACACACGCACGCACACACACGCACGCAAGCGCACACATACACACACTCGCACGCGCACACACACATACAGACACACAACACATGCTGCATAAACACACCCCACCATATACACATTCCCACTACACTCACAGACAAATTACACACACATAAACCTCTCTTCCTCTCTCACACACATCACACCAATTTGTTTATTGTTCATAATGTTCATTTGCTCTCTTACCTAAGCCATCGTGTTTTATCAGTTTTCAATTTTAATTTGGTTGTAATCACGTGTAACAGTGAGAGCTGCAAGTAAGAGGCAGTAAAACTCAATATTGTTATCTCAGTCATTGACAGCTAATGATTCTCTTTGGTCAGCAACACCCTATTCTTTTTTAGTCCGATAATATTAATCGTATATTGTTACTTACAGCCTCTGCCAGTTTTGTAGTTCTTATTCCCAGTAACACCAACAACACTGAATTATTTCATAAATTATTGTACATTCATGATTATTCAGAGACTTACAGGAGCAGTGAGGAAATAGCGTTTACAAATGAAAGTCAGTACCTGGCAAATCACATAGTGCTGATTTGGGAGGATGCAATTTCCTGCAGAGTATTTATGCATATGTTGGAATTTATTTTGCTGTTTCACTCTCTTGCCGGCTTACTAGTTTATGTACAAGTGTTCCTAGCTCCCACCAAACTGACAGTAATAATTTAATTGAATCGAATTGAATACTTTATTGCCCCACGCGACAAGTCACAGTGAAATTCTCCGCCTGCATACATAAGGTATGCAAATAGTCGCCACGTAAAGGGTGCGGACAAAGCTGCACAAAATGGGGTGGCACGGTGGCGCAGTGGTAGAGTCGCTGCCTTGCAGAGTTTACACCGACATAGACCCGGGTTCGATCCTGGCTGCAGGTGCACGGAGTTTGTACGTTCTCCCCGTGACCTGCGTGGGTTTTCTCCGAGAACTTCGGTTTCCTCCCACTCTCCAAAGATCCACGTGCGGCTCTGTAGGTTAGTTGGCTTGGTACAAATGTAAAAATGATCCCTAGTGTAGGATAGTGTCAGTGTGCGGGGATCGCTGGTTGTTGTGGACCCGGTGGGCTGAAGCGCCTGTTTCCGTGCTGTATCTCTAAACTAAACTAAAATGGCATTACTGCAAAATGTGACTTGCTCGTTTCACGGCGATCCCACTGTCTGGAGGTTCAATCTGAATATTTTTTCTGCGGGGGAAAATTGATAACAAAGTGAAATGCACTTGTTCCAGTTCTTGGTTTGTGAATTGGAAAACAATAAAAGAATTCTCCGTTCTATGAATAATCAGCAACCACCATTATAGTCTTCGGGAACGTTAGGAAAAATATAGCTGGAACATTGATATAATGGTGAGGTTCAACATCCGTTTTATTAACTTAAGAGCCATTGACAATATAACAGTCAGGTTAAGACCAACAGTATAAAATAAGCCTAAGGACATTGAGGGAAATTCAGAATTTCTGTAAATATTCTGCTTTTTCTTCCAGTAAATGGAAAATTGCCTTTGCATAAAATGTGAATTTGGCTCAGATCACAAATATCATTCTCATTGAAAACTAGATTTATCAAGCTGCTCATTGCGATGCGCAAAAGCAAAGCACTCTCGGTGGCTGTGAAATGTCCCAATGAACGAAACTATCAAAAGGTAAATTTTGTTTGTTTGAGAAGGGACATTCCTCAAGCAATGGCCATTACACCTCCATCCATGCAGAACTTGACCAGGGTTTGTGCCCATTTGCCGATGATTTGAAACCAAGTGCTGCACGCATAATGGAATTGTTTTTTTAGATTTTGTTTACTTGAGTCTGGTTTATTGTCACGTGTACGGAGGCATAGTGAAACGCTTTTAGTTGCATGCTGACCAGTGGCATGGTGGCACAGCGGCAGAGTTGCGGCCTTACTGCGCCAGGGACCCGAGTGCGGTCCTGACTGCACATGCTGTCTGTAAGGAGTTTGCACGTTCCCCCCTGAGACCGCGAGGATTCGCCCCGGGTGCTCTGGTCAAGTCAAGTCAAGTCAAGAGAGTTTATTGTCATGTGTCCCAGATAGGACAATTAAATTCTTGCATTGCTACAGTACAACAGGATATTGTGGTCATAAGTACAGATCAGATCAGTGTGTCCATATACCATAGAATATATACATATATACACATCAATAAACAGATAAAGTGGAATAGGCTGTTATAGTTCAGAGGGTTACACAAGAAGCTGGAGAAACTGAGCGGGTGCAGCAGCATCTAAGGAGCGAAGGAGATAGGCGACGTTTCGGGTCGAGACCCTTCTTCAGACTGGTCAGGGATCGGGGAAACGAGAGATAGTTCAGAGTTTGTTTTAAGTGTGTTTAATAGTCTGGTAGCTGTGGGGAAGTAGCTGTTCCTGGACCTGGATGTTGCAGATTTCAGGCTCCTGTACCTTCTACCTGATGGCAGTGGAGAGATGAGTGTGCGGCCAGGATGGTGTGGCTTTCCTCCCATACTCCAAAGATGTAGGTTTGTAGCTTAATTTGGCTGTGGCAAAAATTGCAAATGGCCACGAGTGTGGAGGATGGCGCTGGTGTACGGGGATCACTGGTCGGCAGGGACTCGGTGGGCAGAAGGACCTTCTGCTGCACTTAATCTCTATAAACTGAACCCCAATCAGTCAGCAGAAAGACTGTCCACGATTACAATCCAGCTGTCCACAGTGTGCAGACACACGATGAAGGGAATAGCGATTAGTGCAAGATAAAATCCATTTGCTGTAAACTGGAACAGCAACATCACACTCCCCATTCTCAAGAATATAAAGAATAAAAATATATTAAATTAGTTCTTGAAGAACAGAAGATATTTTGTATTTATTTATTCATTCTGATGTTCGAGTAGTGCCTTTCGGTATGTGCTCTGGTTTCAGAGCTGTGGTCTGCCATTGGGGAAAGGTGTGCCTGAAATGCGTGAGACGTAGGTCGGGTTATGTTTTCCTTCTGTCTTCACCCATTGCTTTGGCTGAGGCGTTTATTGCTGCTGCACTGAATCCCTTCACCACGGTCTCTCCCAAACTCCTGGAGCTGATTACATTGGAATTGCCGAAGAGCACAATGCCACAGTGTGTCCAGGAGTTAGTTGCATTCTTCCCTGCTCCATTCACTCTCTAAAGGAGATCGATAGACGGCAGAAGTTTAGTGTGGATTGCATGCAGATTCTGGAATGGGCACCCCATTGTAAAAGGCAGTGGTTGCACTTTCCAAGGTTCCAATTTGTCAGCAATGGTAACATTGTTCACTGCAAAATACTTTGGAAACGCAAGGGCCATTCTTTATTTATGATTCTTGTCCTATAGTAGTCAATGCACCATCCTTAATCGGCCCACTGCCTGCACTTGCCGTCCTGTGAGACTGCTTACCTGCACTAAATTGTTCTTTTGTTTTATTTAGTTTAGATATACAGCGTGGAAACAGGCCCTTCGGCCCACCAAGTCCGTGCCGATCAGCGATACCAGCACATTAACGCTATCCTACACACACTGGGGACAATTTACAATTATACACCTACAGACCAGTACGCCTTTGGAGTGTGTGGAGAAAACCGGAGATCCCTACGCCTTTGGAGTGTGTGGAGAAAACCGGAGATCCCGGAGAAAACCCACGCAGGCCACGGGGAGAACGTACAAACTCCGTACAGACAGCACCTGTAGTCAGGATCAAAACCCGGGTCTCTGGCGCTGTAAGGCAGCAACTCTACCGCTGCGCCACTCTGCAGCCCATGTAAGTGGGGATAGATGCAAAATGCTGGAGTAGCTCAACGGGCCAGGCAGCCTCTCTTGAGAGAAAGAATAGGTGACATTTCAGGTCGGAACCCTTCTTCAATGCAATGGGGCCAGGGGGGGGGGGGGGGGGGGGAGCTGGAGATGAGAAAAGGCCAGAATGAAGCAGAGCCGGTAACAGATGACCTCAGGTAGGGTGAAGTCCATAATGGCCCATTGTTAGCCGGGGAAGAAGGAGTGGAAGGTGGTTCCAGGCCAACTGGGCCCTGGGATCGAGGGTTGCCGATTGATCCAAACCAATGTCCCGGAACGCCGGGGTGATATTGAGATCGCACACTGAAACCATTCAAGTCAAAATGGATGGTCCCTCTTTCAAGGTCAAGGTCAAGTTGACGAGCTAAATGTTGCACAATTCCAAGTCGTCGCCCTGAACGGGGCAAAAAGGCCTGCGATTAGCAGGAGATCCCAGAACAATCCCAGGTCTGCTTTCAAGAAGAATTGTCTGAAGAAGGGTCTCGGCCCGAAACGTTGCCTATCTCCTTCGCTCCTTAGATGCTGCTGCACCCGCTGAGTTTCTCCAGCTTTTTGTGTACCCAAGAAGAACTGTAAAGTGTCTTTCAAAAATGAAAGACTCGGGAGAGCTCTGGCCCTGTGGTGTAATTTCAATGGAGTTCAGCCAGCTGAAGAAGACTGGACTCTGCAGTAAGTCTGAGTCAATCACCTTCAATGCCGCTGCTTGTGAGAAAGCTTCACTAAATAAAGGAGCACTTTCGAGTAAACCCGGTGAACCTTTCTTTCACTTCCGCTCGTTTCCTTAAATTGTCTTCAATAGTTTGTTTCTTTCGATTTACTAGACATTGCTGGCTCTGTTACGTCTTCCCCCGGAGCTGATAGATGTGCTGAATTGTCTCTTAATGCTCTTATTTCAAAGTTCCCTCGGTCCTTG